>JAYJML010000652.1:0-18093 GCA_035610835.1 Ophiura sarsii
TATTAAAATTGGCGAGAAAAAATAAGTTGACATTTGGATAAAAATAGTTGTTTAATTATGGAAGAGCATGAATTTAGACACATTTTGAGCCATTTTGGGTGAAAATCGCAATTATATTAGCATTTTTATTGATTTTATTGATTACCACGGGTAAAAATAGATGTATTAAGAAGGAGGAGCGCGTCGTGGCATTGAACGTGTATAGTCCAAACATAATTGCCATGTTTTGAAATATGAGCGATTTGATGTTATAATAATGATTGAAAGATGAATTGATTGATCATTGTATGTTATAAATAGACCTCTGATTATGTTTTGCCACAAATACCACGTGTTTATCACTATTTGTTTGTTTATTTGATTGTTTGTTGTTTACAAAATATTCGAAAACCGTTTTTTGGTTTTTTTTGAGTCCGAGTACGCCATCAGTCCTCCCCCCACCCGACCGACCGAACATGAGGCCCCATGACAGGCCCTAGTTCCCGCTATTCCGATAAACCCGCCAATTTCAAATAAGTCCTGACACTATGTGTAACTCCGCGTAATTCCCAGTTATTCCGAGTTGTAATTTGAACTTTGCGCAAATTTCAATTTTCACCGAATAAAATTTGTAATTCCGGTAATTCTGATATCGGATTCCGAAGATGAAATAAGGACCCTGTCATGGGGCCTTTTAGTTTGAAAACCGATAATAAATAAAACTAAATAAAATTTAAGAAAATACAATTTCACGAAATGACCACGGGTAAAAATAGATGTATTAAGAAGGAGGAGCGCGTCGTGGCATTGAACGTGTATAGTCCAAACATGTGGGTTTTTTTATTCGGACTAGCGGACCTATTTCACTTTCGGACTACCGGATATAATTTTAAATTCGGACTAGCGGACCTTATTGCACTTTCGAACTAGCGGCTATAATTTTAAATTCGGACTAGCGAATTGAGAATTATATCCGCTAGTCCGAAATTGAAATAAGGTCCGCTAGTCCGATTTTTTTTCTCTTTCCCTCTTTCTCTTCTCCTCTCTCTCTTTTCTCTTCATTTTCTTCTCTTTCTTTTTTCTCCTCTTTCCCCCTTTTCCCCTTTTCACCTTCTTTCCGTCTTTTTCCTCCTCTTTTCCTCATTTCCCCCCCCCCCTTTCCACCTTCTTTCCCTCTTTTTCTCCTCTTTTTCATCTTCCTCCCTCTTCACCTTCTTCCACCCCTTCTTCACCTTCTTCACCTTCTTTCCCCCTCCCCCTACTTTTTTTTCTTCTTTTCTTCTATTTCTCTTAATGTTACCCCCCCCCTTTTTTTTTCCTCTACTATCAAGAATTGTATTAAAAATTATTAACAATCAATCATTCATGTAGGCTACATCATTCACACAATTTTCATACGTTACATCTGGGACTAATATATTTAGATATATTAGTCCCAGGTTACATTTGACTTTGTATCGTACAAACACATATTGTAGCATTGTTATAACGATATTGACCCATCATCAAACAACCGCTGGTCACTCAAGGCTGATTTGATTACAATAGAATAGTAGGCCTATACAAGAAAAAACTTTTAAAAAACATATTACATAACACTTTTCATTATTAAATAATTATAATTGTTACTGATGTTAAAGACAATTTTAAAAGCTTGAATCCAAATATATACAATCTAATGTTTGTTATTACGTCAACCGAAACAGACGATTCCAGTTAGCCGATTTGTATCATATTGTTGAAGTGCTTGTTGCTTATTGCTGCTTAATTTTCGGCATTAACATCAAAATAATTATTATTTAAAAGGTTGAATCCAATCTGATATTTTTCATTACGTCAACTGAAATAGACGATTCCAGTTGTTATTATATTTTAATTTGCAATGGTGGTATAGCATTACACGTTGCCACTCCTTTATTGTGAATGAGACTCATCGCTTTGCTATTTCATTTGACTGTTTGAAATTTAAAAATATATAATATTCAATAATATTTGAACGTATATAATATTTGTTAAAAAATTGTGAATGAAAGAAATTAACCATTACTTTTCAAGAAATCATATATGAACATTATGCCTTTAACATACCAATGATTATATCGTTCAGATTGATAACCAACCATTATTTGCCATGGAATTATAATCCATATTTGCGCGATTTGAATTAGTTCAATTTTCATCAATTTAATATCGCATAAGTTCAATTTGTCACTTTTGGGAACGTATTAAAAAAATACAATTTAAGTTCAAAAAGTCACAATATTCACAAGTTTCGCGTGCATTTTTTTCTTCAAGTTTCTACATCAAAAACAATTTGATACCACCGCCCCCCCCCCCCCCCACCCTCATATTTCTTTGCTTTTTCAGCCGCCACTGGTTCAAACGTTTAACCGCCTCAAAGGCGCTTGGGTTATCATGCTATCTCGGATAAGGTATTCAGTGCAGACGATGCCGGACATAGGCCCGGCCCACGATTGCGTGTCTCGGGTGGTGGTTTGGGGGTGTAGGGAGTGTTCGACAGAACGACAGATGGGTGTCCCCCTCCAATTCGACGCGTTTTTCTTCAAATTCATGCATTAAAAGATGCATTTCCCTGCCTATTTTGTAACACGCTGGTCAATATTTTGTATATTGCTGGTCAATATTCGCGCGGAGCGCGCACAATTGTTGAGTTCTAACTAAAATGGTCATGGAAAATTCTCCTGATAGTAGGAGCCCAGGCGTCAAATTTAGTAGTTGGCCCGTGACCTCCGAACATACTCCTAAATTTAATTTTTTACTACCGATACATATCTTATCTACAAGAATAAAGAGTCCTGCTCTAAAGATTCTCTTGCGAAATTATGCTATGGCGATAATCATATTCCCCATGTATTCACATAGCAGAAATGAAGTAATAGAATCGCTCTTAAGGGTTTGAGTAGTATATTGACCATAACACTGAAAGGAAATCTAAAAACTACATAAAATCATGTTGATGAATTTAAAGAAAGAACTACTTGACACATTATATTTAGCTTTTTCCATTTTGATGTCATTAATATCGATCCAAAATGTGATGGAACAATTACAAGCTTGTACCAAAGAATATTGCATTTTGGGAAGACATTTTGGGAAGATTTTTCATCTGTGTTTTTGACTATCAATAGTAATTCCATGATGCCACTGATATCTAGCCTCCTTCTCAATTCCCCGACTGGCCTAAGTTTCCCCCGACTGACTAAATAGTGGGGGGCCCGCCCCCCCCCCCCCCCCCCCCCCCCCCCCCCCCTTTGGGCACGCCACTGACTATAAACAACTATCTCAGCTTGTGAAGCAGTTCTTCCCCATAGGTATGATGTATAGGCCTATACATACTTTAACATTTATTTCAACTTTTTATGGCGATAATACTACCCCTACCCCTAACCACGAGTTGTTTTATGTCATTTTGTCCATGTGAATATATAGGGGAATACAGGTATTGACAATAGCATGAATTCGTAAGAGAATCATAAGAGCAGACAAGATATGAATCTATCATAAAAGAATTCCTTTTGGAGTATGTTCGAGGTCAGGGGTCAAACCATTTTAAAGCCGAATTTAGAGCTCTGGGGTCAACTTATAAAGCTTAAATAATGATATATTAAAATTATTGCTTTTTGCGCGAGTGCGCAAAAAATTGCATTTATAACACTAATGGTCCAGTAGTAGGGGAAGGTGGGGTAATGGCGGACACATTTTGATTTGTTAGAGAGGTATAACACACATATAATACGTCATATAACAATAAAATCATGTAAACACAAAGCACTGTGAAGGTTCTACCTTTTATCAAGTTTTATCAACTCATCATTTTGAAATTCGAAGCTACGACGCAATAAAAAAAAATGGCTTCGTCCGGCATTACCCCACACTCTGGGGGTAATCCCGGACTGTATTTATCAATGGCAGCTCTCTTTTTATTGAATATAGTATTTCAATGGAGTTAAAAAATACCCATTTTAAAAGTGTAGCAGAATCAAAGAACAATGTCACATATTTATATGGTCAACAACTATTACCGATTTATGATGTTAAATTGACCACGCCCATATTGGTTACCATGGAAACGGTACATGTCCGGGATTACCCCAATCCATGTACAATGTATGGGCACATCCTCTCTTATTATTATGCTCATCATTGTGACTCCGAATTCATTTCTTTTTTATCAGAAGGTATCATACATTACATAAAAAAATAATAAGACTTTGTTTTCCTTGATGTAGAAATACCAGTTTCAAAGAGAAATTAATGCACCAAAATATCAACTTGCCCAAAAAGTGATTTTGTAATTCTCGCGAGAATTTGCGAGACAACCATCCCATTTAGGTTTTGTGTGATTTCAATGGAGAGGCACCTAACATCATAGGGTGGCAAAATACCACCTTCTTTCACCTGCCTTAGATACAGCCCTGTCCGCGATTACCCCGCGTCCGCCATTACCCACCTTCCCCATGATAATAACGTCCCCCACCTAATATTTAGAATTTTTGGTGTGGTTTTTGCATTAAAACTTTGGTCCCGGTATGATGTTTTTAACGTCCCCCACATATTGGTTTGATGGCCAATATAATGTTAAAACCTGCAGAAAATATTCGCTCGGAGCACGCAAATTTGAGTTTTTGAACTAAAATGGTCATGGAAAACTGTCCTGAAGCCACCTTGTCAAGCTTGAATAATGAAACATTGAAACTAATGCGCGAAGTACGCAAACATTGACATTTCTAACACTTAAATTGGTCCAGTAGGCCTATGCCTTCCTAACGTCCCCAACATAATATTTAGAATATTTGGCATGGTTTGAGGGCCATTATAATGTTAAAACCTGTAGAAAATATGCGGAACCTTTTCAGTTTTTAACTAAAATTGTCATGGGAAAGTGTCCTGCAATGCCATCTTGTTAAGCTTGAATAAGGAAACATGCAAACTAATGCGCGCGGTGTACTCACAAATTGACATTTCTACACTTAATTAAATGGTCCAGTATGACGTTTTGAACGTCCCCACATAATATTTAGAATATTTGTGTGTTTTGAGACCCATTATAATGTTGAAACCTGTTAAAAAATTAGCGCGAATCGAGCAAAAAAACAACCAGTTTTTGAACTAAAATGGTCCGAAAAACATTCCTGCCCTCTTGTTAAGCTTGAATAATAAAACATGAAACTAAATACGTGCAAAGCACGCACAAATTGGCATTTTAACACTAAAAAGGTCAAATATAACGTTTTTAACGTCCCTCACATTAAAATTATGGGACGTGGTCCTGTACCCCACTTTTGCGCCGCATATGTCCCTACCCTTCCTCCCCCTTCCTCCTTATTCTTCTATTCCTCCTCCTCTTCCTACTTTTTTCTCCTGGATACGCACTGCATGCGCGATGCTATGCCCGACACGCTCTTGTGTCTGGAGTTCGAGGGTTCCCCCTCCCCCCCCCCCCAGTGGCGTGCGCAAGGGGGAGGGGGAAGGGACACGAGGCACGCCCCCCCCCCCCCCACCCCCCCCCCCCCCCCCCACCCCAAGTTTGGTCTATCAGTCGGAGATGCCTGTCGGGGGAAACTACTGCTAGTCGGTGGCTGGGCCGTCGGTAGAGTGGTTTTTGTGTTGGGGGTGGGTGTAATCCAAATAGACAAATAGTCGACAAATTTGAACATGTAGATGACAAATTTATGCATCAGGTTGTTAAAAAGGATAGGTGATATAGAAATATGATGATTTTTTTTTAACCTACCACCCCACCCCCGCCCCTCCACTTACGTAAAATTCACGAGGTTACTGCCAAAAAAATTGGGGCTACCTTTCACTATTTTTTATTGTACATCGGGGGAATTGAGACGAATCCGAGGTCGGGGAATTTCATTTCTTTCATTTATGCCCCCCCCCCCCCCCCCGTCACAATATCCTGCGCACGCCACTGCCCCCCCCCCCCCCCCCCCCCCCACCCCCTCGACACTGATTTTGATGTTTAAATTACGTTTAAAGAACTATTGTTTTCCCTGCATATTTCCGAACAATTAAATAAATTGCTGGTTTATTCTTAGTTCAACGTTGTCATTTCCCACCAGTAACTCTTGTGTTGGTGGTGTTTAGTTATGTGACTATAAAGTGACTATCCATGCCTGTGCGAAGCGTCGGCCCACGCTTGCGTGTCCCAGGGGGTGTGTTGCTAATCTTCGAGTTTCGAGTTTCGAGTTTCGAGTATCGAGTTTCGAGTATCGAGTTTCGAGTTTGGTTAAACCAAACTCGATATCGAGTTTCATGAAAAAACGTAACTCGATATCGAGTTTCAAAAAATATTAAACTCGATATCGAGTTTCAAAAAAATATCAAACTCGATATCGAGTTTCAAAAAAAATATCAAACTCGATATCGAGTTTCAAAAAAAAACGTAACTCGATATCGAGTTTCAAAAAAAAAAACGTAACTCGATATCGAGTTTCAAAAAAAATATCAAACTCGATATCGAGTTTCAAAAAACAACGTAACTCGATATCGAGTTTCAAAAATAAAACGTAACTCGATATCGAGTTTCAAAAAAAATATCAAACTCGATATCGAGTTTCAAAAAAAATATCAAACTCGATATCGAGTTTCAAAAAAAAAACGTAACTCGATATCGAGTTTCAAAAAAAAAAAACGTAACTCGATATCGAGTTTCAAAAAAAATATCAAACTCGATATCGAGTAGTAATGTCAAGCCAACTTTCATTCGATAAAATGTTAAGAATAGGTTCTAACACGAACTAACATGCTAAGTAAAGCTTAATCATATACTTCCAAGAAAAAAAATCAGTTATTCTCCAATGCATTCAATGAAAACCAAACTCGATATCGAGTTCATGAAAAAACGTAACTCGATATCGAGTTTCAAAAAATATTAAACTCGATATCGAGTTTCAAAAAAATATCAAACTCGATATCGAGTTTCAAAAAAAAACGTAACTCGATATCGAGTTTCAAAAATAAAAATCAAATTTCGATATCGAGTTCAAAAAAACAACGTAACTCGATATCGAGTTTCAAAAAAAATATCAAACTCGATATCGAGTTTCAAAAAAAAAACGTAACTCGATATCGAGTTTCAAAAATAAAACGTAACTCGATATCGAGTTTCAAAAAAAATATCAAACTCGATATCGAGTTTCAAAAAAAAAACGTAACTCGATATCGAGTTTCAAAAAAAAATCAAACTCGATATCGAGTTTAAAAAAAAAACACGTAACTCGATATCGAGTTTCAAAAAAAATATCAAACTCGATATCGAGTTTCAAAATAAACCCAAACTCGATATCGAGTTACGTTTTTCACACGTGTTTCTATGGAAAATGGTATATACTAAACCAAACTCGATATCGAGTTACGTTTTCACACGTGTTTCTATGGAAAATGGTATACCAAACCAAACTCGATATCGAGTTACGTTTTCACACGTGTTTCTATGGAACAATGGTATATACTTAACCAAACTCGATATCGAGTTACGTTTTTCTCTTCTAACTGCTACCAAGTAGTAATGTCAAGCAACTTTCATTCGATAAAATGTTAAGATAGGTTCTAAACAAGAACTAACATGCTAAGTAAAGCTTAATCATATACTACCAAGAAAAAAAATCAGTTATTCTCAATGCATTCAATGGAAACCAAACTCGATATCGAGTTTCATGAAAAAATCAAACTCGATATCGAGTTTCAAAAAAAAAACGTAACTCGATATCGAGTTTCAAAAAAGAAATCAAACTCGATATCGAGTTCAAAAAAAAACGTAACTACGATATCGAGTTTCAAAAAAAATATCAAACTCGATATCGAGTTTCAAAATAAAACCCAAACTCGATATCGAGTTACGTTTTTCACACGTGTTTCTATGGAAAATGGTATATACTAAACCAAACTCGATATCAAGTTACGTTTTTCTCTTCTAACTGCTACCAAGTAGTAATGTCAAGCAACTTTCATTCTATTAAATGTTAAAAATAGGTTCTAAACACGAACTAACATGCTAAGTAAAGCTTAATCATACTACCAGAAAAAATCAGTTATTCTCCAATGCATTCAATGAAAACCAAACTCGATATCGAGTTTCAAAAAAAAAATCAAACTCGATATCGAGTTTCAAAAAAAAATCAAACTCGATATCGAGTTTCAAAAAAAATATCAAACTCGATATCGAGTTTCAAAACAAAAATCAAACTCGATATCGAGTTTCAAAAACCCCCCCCAAATATCGAGTTACGTTTTCACACGTGTTTCTATGGAAAATGGTATATACTAAACCAAACTCCGATATCGAGTTACGTTTTTCTCTTCTAACTGCTACCAAGTAGTAATGTCAAGCAACTTTCATTCTATAAATGTTAAAAATAGGTTCTAAACACGAACTAACACGCTAAGTAAAGCTTAATCATATACTACCAAGAAAAACATCAGTTATTCTCCAATGCATTCAATGAAATCAAACTCGATATCGAGTTTAAAAAAAAAATCAAACTCGATATCGAGTTTCAAAAAAAAAACCAAACTCGATATCGAGTTACGTTTTTCACACGTGTTTCTATGGAAAATGGTATATACTAAACCAAACTCGATATCGAGTTACGTTTTTCTCTTCTAACTGCTACCAAGTAGTAATGTCAAACAACTTTCATTCTATTAAATGTTAAAAATAGGTTCTAAACACGAACTAACATGGTAAGTAAAGCTTAATCATATACTATCAAGAAAAAAATCAGTTATTCTCCAATGCATTCAATGAAAACCAAACTCGATATCGAGTTTCATGAAAAAATCAAACTCGATATCGAGTTCAAAAATAAATATCAAACTCGATATCGAGTTTCAAAAAAAAAATCAAACTCGATATCGAGTTTCAAAAAAAATATCAAACTCGATATCGAGTTTCAAACAAAAATCAAACTTGATATCGAGTTTCAAAAAAAGAAGTCAAACTCATATCGAGTTTCAAAATAAAACCCAAACTCGATATCGAGTTACGTTTTTCACACGTGTTTCTATGGTAAATGGTATATACCAAACCAAACTCAATATCGAGTTACGTTTTCACACGTGTTTCTATGGAAAATGGTATATACTAAACCAAACTCGATATCAAGTTACGTTTTTCTCTTCTAACTGCTACCAAATAGTAATGTCAAGCAACTTTCATTCGATAAAATGTTAAGAATAGGTTCTAAACACGAACTAACATGCTAAGTAAAGCTTAATCATATACTTCCAAGAAAAAAATCAGTTATTCTCCAATGCATTCAATGAAAACAAAACTCGATATCGAGTTTCATGAAAAAATCAAACTCGATATCGAGTTTCAAAAATAATATAAAACTCGATATCGAGTTTCAAAATAAAACCCAAACTCGATATCGAGTTACGTTTTTCACACGTGTTTCTATGGAAAATGGTATATACTAAACCAAACTCGATATCGAGTTACGTTTTCTCTTTCTCTTTCTCTTTCTCCGTATGTTTGAAATAATTCTGTGTTACGAAAATGTGATCGGGTCATCTTCCTTTAAGCTGATAATTATAGGTCAATAAATGCGTATGTGTTGTTTCGAGAGAAATTAGACAAATCAATGCACGCGCGCTGATGTTGATGTGTGAATCATGGCACGACCCCGAAGGGGGAGTGCTATTGTGAGCATATCAACATTTGCGCAAGTGCATTGATTTGTCTAATTTTCGAGAAACAAAACATACGCATGCATTGACCTAATTCAAACACGACACTATACAAATAAAAATTCACAATTTAAGCATAATTTTTGATCTATGTAAAACGACTAAACACACTTTAACAAGTTTGGTAACACCCGTAGTGAAAATCGGCGAACCCGCGAATCTTGAACAACGAATCAAAACAAAACGCGCACTGCGTGATTTGAACGGCGCACACGCGGAGTGCAGTGGACACTTTCAATGCACTCCGCGTATTTGTAATTCCTGCTTCCTGATTGGTTCAACACTACATAGAGTGTATGAATCAAATTTAATTGTAGAATTTCTCGATATCGAGTTTCAAAAAAAATATCAAACTCGATATCGAGTTTCAAAATAAAACCCAAACTCGATATCGAGTTACGTTTTTCACACGTGTTTCTATGGAAAATGGTATATACTAAACCATACTCGATATCGAGTTACGTTTTTCTCTTCTAACTGCTACCAAGTAGTACTGTCAAGCAACTTTCATTCGATAAAATGTTAAGAATAGGTTCTAAACAAGAACTAACATGCTAAGTAAAGCTCGATAAACGAAACTCGATATCGAGTTACGTTTTCACACGTGTTTCTATGGAAAATGGTATAATATACCAAACCAAACTCGATATCGAGTAACGTTTTCACACGTGTTTCTATGGAAAATGGTATATACATACTATACAAAATATGACTAGAATATCGAGTTTCAAAAAAAATATCAAACTCGATATCGAGTTTCAAAAAAAAAAACGTAACTCGATATCGAGTTTCAAAAAAATATCAAACTCGATATCGAGTTTCAAATAAAACCCAAACTCGATATCGAGTTACGTTTTTCACACGTGTTTCTATGGAAAATGGTATATACTAAACCAAACTCGATATCAAGTTACGTTTTTCTCTTCTAACTGCTACCAAGTAGTAATGTCAAGCAACTTTCATTCTATTAAATGTTAAAATAGGTTCTAAACACGAACTAACATGCTAAGTAAAGCTTAATCATATACTACCAGAAAAAAATCAGTTATTCTCCAATGCATTCAATGAAAACCAAACTCGATATCGAGTTTCAAAAAAAAAATCAAACTCGATATCGAGTTTCAAAACAAAAATCAAACTCGATATCGAGTTTCAAAAAAAAAACCCAAATATCGAGTTACGTTTTTCACACGTGTTTCTATGGAAAATGGTATATACTAAACCAAACTCGATATCGAGTTACGTTTTTCTCTTCTAACTGCCACCAAGTAGTAATGTCAAGCAACTTTCATTCTATAAATGTTAAAAATAGGTTCTAAACACGAACTAACACGCTAAGTAAAGCTTAATCATATACTACCAAGAAAAACATCAGTTATTCTCCAATGCATTCAATGAAAATCAAACTCGATATCGAGTTTCAAAAAAAAAACCAAACTCGATATCGAGTTACGTTTTTCACACGTGTTTCTATGGAAAATGGTATATACTAAACCAAACTCGATATCGAGTTACGTTTTTCTCTTCTAACTGCTACCAAGTAGTAATGTCAAGCAACTTTCATTCTATTAAATGTTAAAAATAGGTTCTAACACGAACTAACATGGTAAGTAAAGCTTAATCATATACTATCAAGAAAAAAATCAGTTATTCTCCAATGCATTCAATGAAAACCAAACTCGATATCGAGTTTCATGAAAAATTCAAACTCGATATCGAGTTTCAAAAATAAATATCAAACTCGATATCGAGTTTCAAAAAAAAAATCAAACTCGATATCGAGTTTCAAAAAAAATATCAAACTCGATATCGAGTTTCAAAACAAAAATCAAACTTGATATCGAGTTTCAAAAAAAGAAGTCAAACTCATATCGAGTTTCAAAATAAAACCCAAACTCGATATCGAGTTACGTTTTTCACACGTGTTTCTATGGAAAATGGTATATACTAAACGAAACTCGATATCGAGTTACGTTTTCACACGTGTTTCTATGGAAAATGGTATATACTAAACCAAACTCGATATCGAGTTACGTTTTTCTCTTTCTCTTTCTCTTTTCTCCGTATGTTTGAAATAATTCTGTGTTACGAAAATGTGATCGGGTCATCTTCCTTTAAGCTGATAATTATAGGTCAATAAATGCGTATGTGTTGTTTCGAGAGAAATTAGACAAATCAATGCACGCGCGCTGATGTTGATGTGTGAATAATGGCACGACCCCGAAGGGGGAGTGCTATTGTGAGCATATCAACATTTGCGCAAGTGCATTGATTTGTCTAATTTTTCGAGAAACAAAACATACGCATGCATTGACCTAATTCATACACGACACTATACAAATAAAAATTCACAATTTAAGCATAATTTTGATCTATGTAAAACGACTAAACACACTTTAACAAGTTTGGTAACACCCGTAGTGAAAATCGGCGAACCCGCGAATCTTGAACAACGAATCAAAACAAAACGCGCACTGCGTGATTTGAACGGCGCACACGCGGAGTGCAGTGGACACTTTCAATGCACTCCGCGTATTTGTAATTCCTGCTTCGTGATTGGTTCAACACTACATAGAGTGTATGAATCAAATTTAATTGTAGAATTTCTCGATATCGAGTTTCAAAAAAAATATCAAACTCGATATCGAGTTTCAAAATAAAACCCAAACTCGATATCGAGTTACGTTTTTCACACGTGTTTCTATGGAAAATGGTATATACTAAACGAAACTCGATATCGAGTTACGTTTTTACACGTGTTTCTATGGAAAATGGTATATACTAAACCATACTCGATATCGAGTTACGTTTTCTCTTCTAACTGCTACCAAGTAGTACTGTCAAGCAACTTTCATTCGATAAAATGTTAAGAATAGGTTCTAAACAAGAACTAACATGCTAAGTAAAGCTTAATCATATACTACCAAGAAGAAAAAAATCAGTTATTCTCCAATGCATTCAATGAAAACCAAACTCGATATCGAGTTTCATGAAAAAATCAAACTCGATATCGAGTTTCAAAAAAAAAACGTAACTCGATATCGAGTTTCAAAAAAAATATAAAACTCGATATCGAGTTTCAAAAAAAAACACGTAACTCGATATCGAGTTTCAAAAAAATATCAAACTCGATATCGAGTTTCAAAAAAAAAATATAACTCGATATCGAGTTTCAAAAAATATCAAACTCGATATCGAGTTTCAAAAAATAACGTAACTCGATATCGAGTTTCAAAAAAAAAATCAAACTCGATATCGAGTTTCAAAATAAAACCCAAACTCGATATCGAGTTACGTTTTTCACACGTGTTTCTATGGAAAATGGTATAATATACTAACGAAACTCGATATCGAGTTACGTTTTCACACGTGTTTCTATGGAAAATGGTAGCCTATATACATAATATACTAAACGAAACTCGATATCGAGTTACGTTTCACACGTGTTTCTATGGAAAATGGTATAATATACTAAACGAAACTCGATATCGAGTTACGTATTCACACGTGTTTATATGGAAAATGGTATAATATACCAAACCAAACTCGATATCGAGTTACGTTTTCACACGTGTTTCTATGGAAAATGGTATATACATAATATACTAAACGAAACTCGATATCGAGTTACGTTTTCACACGTGTTTCTATGGAAAATGGTATAATATACTAAACGAAACTCGATATCGAGTTACGTATTCACACGTGTTTCTATGGAAAATAGTATAATATACCAAACCAAACTCGATATCGAGTTACGTTTTCACACGTGTTTCTATGGAAAATGGTATATACATAATATACTAAACGAAACTCGATATCGAGTTACGTTTTCACACGTGTTTCTATGGAAAATGGTATAATATACTAAACGAAACTCGATATCGAGTTACGTTTTCACACGTGTTTTCTATGGAAAATGGTATAATATACCAAACCAAACTCGATATCGAGTTACGTTTTCACACGTGTTTCTATGGAAAATGGTATATACATAATATACTAAACGAAACTCGATATCGAGTTACGTTTTCACACGTGTTTCTATGGAAAATGGTACAATACTAAACGAAACTCGATATCGAGTTACGTTTTCACACGTGTTTCTATGGAAAATGGTATAATATACCAAACCAAACTCGATATCGAGTAACGTTTTCACACGTGTTTCTATGGAAAATGGTATATACATACTATACAAAACGAAACTCGATATCGAGTTACGTTTTTCACACGTGTTTCTATGGAAAATGGTATATACTAAACCAAACTCGATATCGAGTTACGTTTTTCTCTTTCTCTTTCTCTTTTCTCCGTATGTTTGAAATAATTCTGTGTTACGAAAATGTGATCGGGTCATCTACCTTTAAGCTGATAATCAAATTTAATTGTAGAATTTCTCGATATCGAGTTTCAAAAAAAATATCAAACTCGATATCGAGTTTCAAAATAAAACCCAAACTCGATATCGAGTTACGTTTTTCACACGTGTTTCTATGGAAAATGGTATATACTAAACGAAACTCGATATCGAGTACGTTTTTACACGTGTTTCTATGGAAAATGGTATACCAAACCAAACTCGATATCGAGTTACGTTTTCACACGTGTTTCTATGGGAAAATGGTATACTAAACCAAACTCGATATCGAGTTACGTTTTCTCTTCTAACTGCTACCAAGTAGTAATGTCAAGCAACTTTCATTCGATAACATGTTAAGAATAGGTTCTAAACACGAACTAACATGCCAAGTAAAGCTTAAATTTCGCACGGTCACAAAATTTCGCACGGTCACAAAATTTCGCACATTCACAAAAAGTCGCCCTTCCCCCCATTTTTCCTGGTGGGTATGTTTGAATTTCCCGATGAGCACCTTCAGGGGGCACTGTGCCCCCCCCCCCCCCCCCCCGGCTGTTACGCCACTGGGTTAGCGTTATCGTTTTTCAGACACCAAGGAGTAGCCCACTGGGCCACTGGCCATGGGTGTATTAAAAACGCATGTGAACTCGTAAACATGCACAATATCGTGGGGGGGGGGGGGGGGGGGGGGGGGGGGGGAGGGGGTGGGGGGGGGGGGGGAGAGTAGGTTTCGATGAATAAAGAATAGTATCAACCTGATCAAATCAATCCCCATCCGCAAACTGATGAGTTTTGATAAACGCGATTCCGCAGTTTGTTCGTCAATTTAGTTTCAATGTTGATTTTAATCGTGCAAAACGAGTCAAATAAAGATAACCAGTTCATAGACATAACAATCGAAATGATTATATCATAATCCTTATTTCTTGGAGGTCTTCATTTAATAGGCCCTTGGTTATAGCCCTTAGTTGACATTGTTCTGTTTTTAAAAACGGATAAATAGCAGGGATCATGTAATTTTAATTTCAGCTATAGGGGGCGGGGCGGGGGTGAGAGTAGGTAATACGTACGAATCTAATATTGTCCCCGCCCTCCACCATAAACAATGAACGGTCCCTAAAAACACCACACCAGCTGCAGTGATCTTTGTTAAGCTGAGTATGCCTATCCTTCAAACCTAATGAAGGCTGCTATATACGAAGGTTGTTTCAGGTTGCTATCTACTGAAGATAGTGATGGAAATATATTTCATGAAGCCAGACTTTGGCCTGTTCTTGGCGTAATCAGTGGCGTAACACCCCCCCCCCCCCCCCCCTTCCCTTGACAAAAGAGTATAAAATTAAAAGGAAGACAATTAAGGAGGAAGAGAGAAGGAGGAAGGAGGGTAAGGAGCATATTATATGTGCAAGCGGGGGTGGGAGTTGTCACGCCCTCATAATTTTCACGGTATGGGTACGTCGTCCCCCCCCCCCCCCCCCCGCGTGAATTATTTCCAATTATAAATTTATTTCAAGCTTAACAACATACTTCAGTGTTAAAATTAAGATTCCTACCCGGTAGCAGTTAGAAAAGAAAAATAACTTGTTCAATGATGAAACTCGAAAATTGAACTTGTTCAAATATGTTTTATATCGAATAAATTGGAAACTAATTGATTTTTCTCTTGGGTGGTGTCATTTAAGCTTATTGCACGTTACATGTTAGTTCGTGTTTACATCATTATTTGAAACATTTTATTGAATGAAAGACTGAAAGTTTGCTTGACAGTCCAACCCGTAGCAGTTAGAAGAGAAAAACGTAACTCGAAAATTGAACTTGTTCAAATAACGAGTTTGATGAAACTCGAAAATCGAACGGAGTTTGGTTATACGCTGTTTTGTTGACCTCAAAAGGGAGAGTGCGGCTTGTGACGGGCGCGTCCAAGTGCGTCTTATCTCCAAACCCTTAAAGAACGCGGCAATATGAAGGCACTAATTGATCTAGGCCATCAATCAAACTGCCAAATAACGTGTTTTTCCACGCTGCGGTGACTTTCATGACCGAGATCATAGTGACCCTAGATAAATATGGGCGGCCAAAGGGGTCAAAATGGTCTAAAATGGAGAAAGGTCTCAGTAATTTAGAGAAAGTTGACTAGAAAATGGAGAAAGGTCTCAGTAATTTAGAGAAAGGTGACTAGAAAATGGAGAAAGGTCTCAGTAATTTAGAGAACGGTGACTAGAAATGGAGAAAGGTCTCAGTAATTCAGAGAAAGGTGTCTATAATCGAGAAAGGTCTCTGTAATTTAGAGAACGGTGTCTAGAATGGAAAAATGTCTCAGTAATTTAGAGAAAGGGTGACTAGAAAATGGAGAAAGGTCTCAGTAATTCAAAGAAAGGTGTCTAGAATGTAGAAAGGTCTCTGTAATGTAGAGAAAGATGTCTAGAATCGAGAAAGGTCTCTGTAATTTAGAGAACGGTGTCTAGAATGGAGAAATGTCTCAGTAATTTAGAGAAACGTGACTAGAAAATGGAGAACGGTCTCAGTAATTAAGAGAAAGGTGACTAGAAAATGGAGAAATGTCTCAGTAATTCAGAGAAAGGTGTCTAGAATGTAGAAAGGTCTCTGTAATGTAGGGAAAGGTGTCTAGAATCGAGAAAGGTCTCTGTAATTTAGAGAAAGGTGACTAGAAAATGGAGAAAGGTCTCAGTAATTCAGAGAAAGGTGTCTAGAATCGAGAAAGGTCTCTGTAATTTAGAGAACGGTGTCTAGAATGGAGAAAGGTCTCAGTAATTTAGAAAAAGGTGACTAGAAAATGGAGAAAGGTCTTAGTAATTTAGAATGTAGAAAGGTCTCTGCAATGTAGAGAAAGGTGTCTAGAATCGAGAAAGGTCTCTGTAATTTAGAGAACGGTGTCTAGAATGGAGAAAGGTCTCAGTAATTTAGAGAAAGGTGTCTAGAATGTAGAAAGGTCCGTGTAATAGTCTTTTTGAATTGTTTATATTTACCCACAGTGCAATATTAGCTATATTTAGGCGTCATAGCAATTTTTTATGTTACCCACAGTGCAATATTAGCTATGTCGACTTAGCATTAATTATCTATGTATTTTTGATACCTTTTAATCTCTTTCAGCATTTTTAATTTTCAATTTTGTTGTTATCTTTGTATACATTTCTATGTGCATTTTGATGTTTTTATACTAATGTAATAACCATGTAATTCAGCTTTTAGCTGCGATTTGGTGACAATAAACTATAAACTAATAAACTAAACTAACTTGGAAAGGTCAAATGTTGAGAACGGTCTGTGTAAAGCAGAGAACGGTCTTAAAGCAGAGAACGGTCTGTAAAGCAGAGAACGGTCTGTAAGTGTAATGTACAGAAAGGGTGTGTATCTTCTATTTCTACTCTCTCTTTCTCTCCCCGGTAGTCGGTCAAACGCTACGGGAGACGGCTTAATATAAATCAATGAGATAGGGGATCACCACACCAAATATCTTTCTCATTGAAATACGTGTAAAAGTGCCATATTTCAAGACACCATTTCTACCCTCCGGTTACATTTATTGCATACTTGTCACCTATGACCATTTTCAGTAACATCTCAACTTTATTTAAGCCTTGTTTCATGAGGGGTTATTTAGAGGTTACCTAACCCCCCCCCCCCCCCCCCCCCTACAGGTTCACTTGTCAGGGGGGGGCAAAGGTATTTTTCCCGGTGAGCACCAGTTCATACCGGTGGCGTAGCGATGTTTCTTCATGAACTTTTTATTTGTCGTCGAAAAGGGTAGCCCCTATTTTACGTAAGTGTGTGGGGGTGTGTGTGTGAGGGGGGTTGAGGTCAAAAAAATTCGCACGGTCAAAAAAAATGGCACAGTCAAAATATCCCCCAGTTCAAAAAAACAGCACAGTTTTGGCCAATCCAGCGTGTTTTCATCAGTTTTCTCTATAACATTTTTCTTTATTTAGCCGACTGCAGCCAAAAAAAATCTACCCGCCAAATTACCTCTTTTGCGCACGCTACTGCCTTTTCCTTCTCTTTTCCTTTTCACT
>JAYJML010000023.1:0-473938 GCA_035610835.1 Ophiura sarsii
TCCGCGCCATCGAACGCTCCCATCGAACGTTTCCGCAATCATACAAAATCATTCAAACACAACAAATACGAAAAGGAAACCGAACTCTCTAAGTACATCTGGCGCCTCAAGAAACACAATACCGCGTACCAAATAACATGGGAAATCATCAAACAATCCAACAAATTTAGGCGCAACACCGGACACTGTAACTTATGCATGAAGGAAAAACTGGCAATTGCAACACACAAAACCAAAAGATACAGAAGATAGTAATGATATCTAATGAAGATCTGATTGCTATCTAATGAAGATAGTAATGCTATCTACATCTACTGATGATAGTTATTTTGTCTACAGAAGATAGTAACGATATGAAGATAGCATTACTATCTTCAGAAGATAGCATTACTATCTTCGGAAGATAGCACACTATCTACAGTAGATAGAATTACTATCTACCAAAGAAATGCTATCTATTAAAGAAATGCTAATCTATTAAAGATAGTAATTCTGTATAATGTCTACTGAAGATAGTAATGCTATCTACTGAAGATAGTAATTATAGCATTACTATATACTGAAGATAGTGCTGCTGTCTACTTAAGTTAGCAATGCTATTTACTTACTAAAGATAGTAATACCATCTACTGAAAATAGTAATGCTGTATCAGTATCAGTATCAGTATCGGTTCTGTCGGTAGGGTATAACTTCTTATACATTTCACCAACTTTTACGAAAAATAACTGGATGACTCATGCAAGCAGGACGCGATGTTTTGGGTACTAGATGTTGAACTAACTTAAAGGTGCTTCCTAAAGGCATCAGCAGATGGTGCGTTTACAGCTGCTTCAGTAAGGCTATTCCACTGGGTTACGGTGCGAACGAAGAATGATTCCTTGTGTGCATTCAGTCTGGCATATGTTCTCTTATATTTCTGTGTGTTGCTTTGTCTGTGTCGTGAGTCGTTTGCTGGTGTCAGGTATTCGTCGGCGTCAATTCCAACAAGTCCCTTGTTGATCTTGTATAACATTGTCAGTCTATTGTTTTTCCTCCTATGTTCAAGTGTCTCCCATTTTAGTTTGGTCATCATGTCAGTGACGCTGCTGTGTCTGCGGTAGTCTGCACAGCAAAATCTTGCCGCTCGTCTATGTACCATCTCAAGTCGTCGTTTTTGTACAACAGAGAATGGGTCCCAGACCTCACATGCATACTCCAGGACGGGACGGACTAACATGTTGTACGTACATGTTTTCACCTCTTTGGTACAAAACCACATGTTTCGTCTCAGGAAACCAAGGCTTCTGTTGGCTTTGCTGATCACATTTTTGATGTGTGGAGCCCAGGTCATCTTGTTGTCAATTTCGACGCCTAGATAGGGATGTGAGTTCACCTGCTGGAGTTCATTTCCACAGAAGATGAAGGTTGAAGTTGGAGGATCCTTCTTATATGTGATACGCATTGTTGAACATTTGGACGGGTTAAAGGACATTTTCCACTTATCTTGCCACTCTTCTAGCTTCGTCTACTCGTCTACTGAAGATAGCAAATGATGTCTACTGAAAATAGCAATGCTATCTACAGGAAAGTAATGCTGTCTAGTGAAGAAATGCTATCTACTGAAGATAGCATTACTATCACCAGTAGATATCACTATATTTCTATCTACTGAAGAAATGCTATCTACTAAAGTTAGTAATGCTGTCTAGTGTCTACTTAAGATAGTAATGCTATCTACTGAAGATAGCATTGCTATCTAATGAAGATAGTAATTTTAGCATCGCTATCTACTGAAGATAGTAATGCTGTCTACTGAAGTTAGCAATGCTATCTACTTACTAAAGATAGTAATACCATCTACTGAAAATAGCAATGCTATCTTCTGAAGAATACTGTCTACTAAAGATATCAATGAATGATGCTATCTTTTGAAGAATACTGTCTACTACAGATATCTACAATATCTACAGAAGAAAATATATCGAAGAAAGTAATTATATCTACAGAAAATAGTAATACTGTCTACTGAAGATAGCTATCTACAGGAGATGGTGATGTTATCTACTGAGGACAACAATGCCCCCACTGAAGATATCAATGCTGTCTTCTGAAGATATCAATGCTGTCTTCTGAAGATAGCAATGCTGTCTACTGAAGATAGCAATGCTGTCTACTGAAGATAGCATAGCATTACAAATGCTATATACAGAGGTAAAGCTGTCTACTGAAGATAACAATAGCAATGCTATCTACTTACTGAAGATAGCAATGATGTTTGCTGAAGATAGTAATACATCCTCTGAAAATAGTAATACATCTTCTGAAAATAGTAATTCTGTCTACTGAAGATAGCAATGCTGTCAACTGAAGCATTATTGCTATATACTTTACTGAAGATAGCAATGCTGTTTGCTGAAGATAGTAATACATCTTTTGAAAATAGTAATGCTGTCTACTCAATGCTCTCTACTGAAGATAGCACAACTGAAGATAGCATTGCTCTCAACTGAAGATAGCAATGCTGTCAACTGAAGATAGCTATGCTGTCAACTGAAGATATCTATGCTGTCTACAGAAGATAGCAATGCTGTCTACGGAAGAAAGTTAAGCTGTCTTCTGAAGATAGCAATAGCAATGCTATCTACTTACTGAAGATAGTAATACATCTTCTGAAAATAGTAATGCTGTCTACTGAAGATATCAATGCTCTCTACTGAAGATAGCAATGCTGTCAACTGAAGATAGAAATGCTGTCTACTGAAGTTAGTAATACCCTCTACTGAAAATAGTGATGCTATCTAATGAAGATAGAAATGCTATCTTTTACGACGGGTATTCATAATAATTGAATACAGGTTTGCTGTTGGACAAGTTAGAATCTATCACACATGCAGTTTCGAGCTTGTCCGACGGCGAACCGAGCCTGTTTGAACCTTATCGAATATTGAGTATACACACACATACCTCAAAAATTGGCTTAATAAGCTCCACAATAGCGGGTGCCAGTGGGTTTTTTACTGGTGGAAGTGTGATGTCCCCTTTCAGTTTGCATCATCTAGCTGGGCACTTGCTATGGTCAGGCTCTGTCGAATAATGGTGAAGGCTTGCAAGGAGCTCATCTCTTGCAGCCTTAGCATCACCTTTGTTACTGAGTTGAGCCTGACCATAGAAGTACTGGTAGCTGTCGACTCTCGCTATGGTCAGCCGACCAGCTCCACCCAAGGGTCTACCGTCAGCTAGTTTTGTTCCTGAAATATAATATTATAGTATATAATTAAAATGAATAATGTGTGTGTATATTACTTATTGTACTGGTATAACAAACATGAGAGCCCTCCATTACTGAAAGTCCACCTTCTATAGACTTTGAATCAAAAGTGACCTTGAAGAACTGAATGAAGCATATGGGCTCACTTCTGCCACATAGTTAAACAGTCGGTAGGACACGAGTATCACGAGTTCTCTCTTGTTCATTACACCTGTACAGGCTGTACTACTAAATTACTTAAATATGATGCAGCACATCAAAAGGTGGGACTTTTGCAAGAAAATTAAATTCAAGATTATACTTTCATATTAATAACTATTGTATTTGATTAATTCATGAAAGAGCAATTTACGATCCATCACTTCATTCAATGTCTAACTGTAATCGGAAATAAATGTTGGCTGCTGAAGCCAGTGTCTTGGAAGTATAAACCTATGTATCTTTTTTGTGTGTTTACATTTCACATTGCGAGTGGTGTTGAATCAAAATTTCACTTCAAGGTTGCCCACTGTTTTCACCCCAGGGGCAAAAATGTGTGTGTAACAGTAGGAATGAGGATGTTATATAGTACAAATGAATTTAATTATTGCTATATCAAAATAATTATGTGTGCCCTTACCCACATGTGTTGTTATCTCCAAAATCGGGAATGAAGGTAAATGTACAAGATTATGTCGAGGGATGGCCTTAAAGCTGGCCTACCACTTTGGTAGTTCACCACAGACGAACTTGTCATACACCTGTTCACTTGTTGACAGACCTTGTCATATCCCAAGAGAACGGGAGGTGGCTATAATGTAGCAACCCAGAGTGGTAGCCCGCCTTAACTTTAAAAAAGGCTATTTTGAGATAATTTTGTTCCCGTACCGCATACCTCTAATTATAGTAAAAAATTGAGTGTTCATGAGTTACATGTATGTTCGTAAAATCTTTGGGTTATATGGATTATTTTGGTACCAAAATCTCATTTTACCCTCGATGTATGAGAATACTAAATCAACTTACCTGCTTTCTTATCCAGAAGACGCCGGAGCCTGGTCCCCATCCTTTTTCGAACATGCCCTAAGCATTCTTCTTTGGTGATGGTGACTCCCTCTCCATATGGTTGCATTCTTTCTATGGTCCTAAAGGACTTGGCGTCCCCATCACCAATGAAAGTCGTATATCGTAGCCCTGTGTCCTTAGACCTGCAAGGGGAATAAGTTTCAACAATTACTGGCTGAACCACAAGTCTCATCTGATGATGCCCATTTTACACATTCCTCCCTATAAAAAGGGCCAAAATTAAATTACTGACCCATCTTATAATTCCATAACCAGCAGCCTCAGTAGGCCCAGTGGCGTAGCTAGGATTTTTTCTAGGAGGGGGAGGGGAGCAATATTATGAAAATCTCATAAAAGGGTGGCCAATTGTTTTTGCAGTTAGCTCGAAAATCTGATAAGTGAAGGGGCATGTATTCTCCAATGCCCGGGCGACAAATGGTCCTTTTCAAATGGTTATAACGGCTTATTATAATCGACGAAACGAAACGAAACGAAATCAAGCGAAATAAGGCGAAACGAGGCGAAATAAGGCAAAACGAGGCGAAATAAGGCGAAACGAGGGCGAAATGAGTGCAAATGATGACAAAATGCATATGCTTAACTCTCATGAAAACAGTGCAAAATGAACTTTTTGATGTCTTTGGTCCATTTCTGTGTTATGCAATGTTTTCTTGCTTGAAAAACTTCTTTTCTAGATAGATCTTGATGTTTTCTACTTGGATATATATACTTTGCTATACTTCTGATCGTATTTTCACTAAAACAATTGCCCTCATATACCCCAAATTAGCGAAATGTCCATGTCCGCAGCATAAAAGTAAATTTTGCCTTTATTAATTACAATACAAAAAGTACACCATTTTCTACAAAATATGTCCTAATTTGTAGGGAACATATAGCGATATTCCATGGTTAGAAGAAAAATGCACATATTTTACGATGTTTACCTGTTTCAATTTCATATATTTTGTCCGAGATGTTGATGTTTATTACGTTACCTGCGACATATTGAGGATCAAAATTGTTCAAAATTAACATTTAAACATTTAAATGTGCATATTTTGAATCTAAAAGAACATGGGTGTTGGAAAATAATATTTTCAAAAATCTATAGCAGCATGTCTGACCTTGAGAAGAAATCAAAATGCTGCAAAGCATGCGACCTTGTTAAGGATGTTTATTACGTTGTTCAGATTTCTCCCGAACTATGTATTAAAACACACTTTTTGGTTAAAAACCTATTTGATACATATACATAGACTATGTGGTTACTTGGAACACTCGCTAGCTCTTTCCAGATCGTCTACATGGTGTTTTGAGTACGAAAAACGTTTACTACGTTATCGTTTATTACGTTATCGAATAAATCGAAAGAGAGACAGTTGCTCTCTGCGACTGTATTAAACAAATATACGTGGCAGGCCCTTTTCGCAGGCATGCATGGAGAATACTCGTTGAAAGTACAATGCAAAAAAAACGACGAATGGTAAGAATTCCTCATTTTTTGCTTGTAAGTAATATACAAAATTAAACTGAATGACAGTTGAAGTCATTATAGATCTCTTAAGAACATTGAAAACGGACCTATGATATCAGAATGGGGCCATGTGAAGAAATGCAGTAGGTATCGCTAACATCTACATTGATTGCTTTGTATACGTTATAAGCATGCATTAGGCACTGTTGCCAATAACGTAATAAACGGGATAACGTAACCAACCTCATTGTCTATTATCATGTCAATGTTGGCGTCAATTCCGTAGCTTTCATGATTGATGTACTTGAGTTTCATACATTGTATCCAATGTTATAATTTTAATATGTGGACTATTCTATCTCAGGACTGAAACCACCTTATAATGGATAACGTAATACTTTTTTTCATAATTTGATAACGATAATTGCACCTTGTTCACAGTGATTCAACATTTATTATGTGTTTATGAATGTTAACTTAGTGTACATACATATTGCATCACATACTGACACAATCTCATTTGTTTGCATTCTTCAATGGTGTATAATAGTTCTATGGCTATTAGATAATGTTATAAACCAATACGTATAATTGGGTGAATAAATATGGTATACAATATCTTTCATCAATTTTGTTTTGTTTTTGTTATCATTATTATACAGGAATATGGGCGACACGGTGCATACAACTAACGGTAATACCGGTAGAACCAAATGCAATAGTGGAGACAAAAAGGTCATCAGAGTACAGTCTTATTACAAATATACTATATACCATCATTTAAAATAAAATAAATCAATACCTTACTAATTTAAAGAGATTACAAGGCAATTCAATATTTAGTGCTATTATAAGTTATATGAAGGTAATAATGCCATGGTCTAACAACATATATACCTGCCCAGTGCTATGTTACATCTGTCAATTTAGTGACCATGTTAATTACGTTATTCACCCTATTTACCCTACATCCAAAGAGCGAATCAACAATATATAGAACCATCTTTCGGTTGATTTCGGCAACTTAACTTTCTCAAATACCACATACTAGGTATCGTTGAATACACTGAGGTGCTTTATACATAGAAAATTATATTCCATTTGATAGTGCTTATAGTTCTGTATATTATCATTGTGGATGTTTAGAATTTGAGGTATAAAATATATGCTTGTGTCATTTAACACAAGATAGTGAGATTATATGTGGTAAGCATAATATGTGGTAAACTGTTTGTTTGTTATTTTGTTGGTAAAAGAAAATTGAAGATAAAATAAATGTGTTGTGATGTAAAACTAAGCGTTTGAAAATGATGTACTAAACAACTATGTTTATTACGTTATCCATCCTCGTTGTTGGAATTGCATTCTGGTGTAATTTACAATTGTATGTACTGCTTTTTACTGCTAACAAGAGATAGTTTCATGTTGGACTAAATTAAGTGTACTTTTAATTCACATTCGAGTAATCTATGATTATGGTATCGTAAAAAATTTAAAAAATAAGGAAAAAATCACTTAAAAAATCTTCGCCACGCGGCATGATGTTATATAAGCAACACATCTTGAAAACTCATTATCTCCTGAACAATGGTATGTTCTATTTTTGAACAAAAAATCTGAATTTTTGTGTTTGTCAATTAGAAAGACCTTCACAATCGATGCCGCGCCAGCCAACTAGGAAGGGGCTTTATCTTGCTAGACGTCCCGTACGGAATAAACCGTGTACTACGACAACACATTTTAATTGATATGAGCATGTGCACATCAGTTTCGGGACGTCTAACAAGACATTGCCTAGGAAGGGAAGGATTTGGCGGTGTTTTGAGGTATCCTGATCAACGTTGCTAAGTTATATATAGGTAATGTCGACGGTGTGCGGTGGAAATCTGATGTGGCGTGTTATAGGGGGGGGGGGGGTCGGAGGCGGGGGGGGGGGGTGGTGGGGGGCACTGGTAATAAATTGGCGGCGGACAGTACATACGCACATCAGACTTAGAGGCAATGTTAGCGGGAAAGGGGGGGGTGTAGGGCGATCGTCACCGGTGCCGGACCGATGCAAGCGTCGGCTTAGAGGCAATTTCATTTTAAGTTAGGTCTATTGTTAAGCGAGGGGAGGGTTGTGAATCAGAACTTGAATTTAAAAAAAAAAATCACACGGTTTTTGTGCAAGTTGAGTTGATCATACCACAACACTGACAGAACACCCCCTACGAAAATAAACGAAAATACAAAATGTTATTTCAAAATGTTTTTTCTTCTTCAATTTCACTTTAAATTGGTCTACTCTCTTAACCAAACCAACTTTTTTTTTTAAGTGTTCCGTTGTTATCAGACCGATTTCTTCGGAACGGACTTAAAAATAAAAATAATAAAAAATAAAAAGTTTCGCGTAGACTTACACTTTTGTATTAGGCCCATATTCTACATGACGCGTCTTCATCAGTGAATTTAGATGCCCGTGCTGACCAGCAAAATCAATGTAAAAACAGAGCATTGAATTACGCGAAACATTTAACGCAATCAGCGCCCGCGACTTAACTGCGATGAGCTTGTAATAAAAAATAATGGTGAAACACCAGTAGGCCTACTCGCTATTAAATTCTGATTGCAACTGAATATCACACCTACCCCCACCCCAACACCACCCCACCCAACCCCACCCAACCCACCCAACCACCCGACCCCACCACCACCAGACCCCCACCCAACTCGACATTTAACTCAATCAACGCCCGCGACTTAACAGCGATGAGCTTGTAATAATGGTCAAATATCAGTAGTCCTACTCGCTATTAAATTCTGCTTGCCACTGACTATCCCCCTACCCCTCCCCCAAACATCACCCAACCCAACCACTACCAAACCCCCACCCCAACCACCATCCAACCCCTACACAACCCCCACCAAACCAACCCGACATGTCTTCACAGTCTCTCTGTGCCAATTACAATTGCTTGCACTAGAGTTTTCGTCTTTTTTGAACTGTTTTACAATTAGAAGTAATCCAAAATGACATAGTGGAAACAAAGTTGGACTCTGTCGAGTCCAGGATCAAAATATTCACTGTTTGCTTTATATTGTCAAATGGTCTTCAATGTATGTCGACAAGATGTGTTTATATACAAAATAAACTGCTTTGCTCGATGTTGAATATATGTGTTTACATGTGTTTGTATATGTTTTTTACGTTACCAAACCCAATAAAGTCAAAGTTCCAATGCCAGCGTTATTAGTGCAGCGTACAAAAATATTCATTTTGGAAAACCGTGCATTTTTTAGATTTAAAGATGAAGTTCATGAAGTAATGTGAAGACCTACAAACGATCCATAGTACTTGCAATTTACAAAATTACGTTGCATTTTTTTCGCTGTAATTGGTAGAAGTATGCTTTCGTAACTACAATTTTGTGTTTTGGGCATCACAGTTTGTAAACTCGTTCTGATTTAGAGCTGAAAAAGTGATTTAATAATTTGAATGTAACGTTATATTTTTTGAAAATGCAAGGAGTGTTGTTCACAACATTTGAAATCTAGTATCCAGTACATGTATACTCTTACAAAAAAGCGTAATAAATAAAATTGGAGACAATTTTTTCTTCAACTTCTGAAATCTCCTTTGCACTATTTTCATGAGAGTTGACCATATAACCATACCGAATTAGGAAGTCCCCATTGCATCTTAATGTTGTACTACCGCCGTTTCGTCAATTATCATTTAAAAAAGTGATAATCGACGAAATAAATTCATTACGCCCCTTTCTCATTCACTTGCAAACTCAAATGCAGTTTTAAAGGCTTGCAGCTTCCATCAAAATGCATCCACCCATATAGAATTAGGAAGTCCCCATTGCATCATAACGTAGTACTACCACCGTTATTTTCGTCGATTATCACTTTTAAAAAGTGATAATCGACGAAATAAATTTATTATACCCGTTTGCTATTCACTTGCAAAGTCAAACGCAGTTTTAAAATATTGCGTCCATCAAAATGCATCTACCCATACCGAATTAGGAAGACCCCATTGCATCTCAAGGTAGTACTACCACCGTTTCGTCGTTTATCACTTTTAAAAAGTGATAATCGACGAAATAAATTTATTATACCCGTTTCCAATTCACTTGCAAACTCAAATGCAATTTAAAGTATTGCTTCCATCAAAATGCATCTACCCATATCGAATTAGGAAAACCCCATTGCATCTTAAGGTAGTACTACCGCCGTTTCGTCGATTATCACTTTTAAAAAGTGATAATCGACGAAATAAATTTATTACGCCCCTTTCCGATTCACTTGCAAACTCAAATGCAGTTTTAAAGTATTGCTTCTATCAAAATGCATGTACCCATACCGAATTAGGAAGCCCCCGTTGCATCATAAGGCAGTACTACCGTCGTTTCGTCGATTATCACTTTTTAAAAGTGATAATCGACGAAAAAATCGGTGGTAGTACTACGTTATGATGCAACGGGGACTTCCTAATTCGGTATGGGTAGATGCATTTTGATGGAAGCAAGCCTTAAAACTGCATTTGAGTTTGCAAGTGAATTGGAAACGGGTATAATCAATTTATTTCGTCGATTATCACTTTTTAAAAGTGATAATCGACGAAACGGCGGTAGTACTACCTTAAGATGCAATGGGGTTTTCCTAATTCGATATGGGTAGATGCATTTTGATGGTAGCAATACTTTGAATCTGTTTTTGAGTTTGCAAGTGAATCGGAAAGGGGCGTAATAAATTTATTTCGTCGATTATCACTTTTTAAAAGTGATAATCGACGAAACGACGGAAGTACTGCCTTATGATGCAACGGGGGCTTCCTAATTCGGTATGGGTACATGCATTTTGATGGAAGCAATACTTTAAAACTGCATTTGAGTTTGCAAGTGAATCGGAAAGGGGCGTAATAAATTTATTTCGTCGATTATCACTTTTAAAAAGTGATAATCGACGAAATAAATTGATTATACCCGTTTCCAATTCACTTGCAAACTCAAATGCAGTTTTAAAGTATTGCTTCTATCAAAATGCATGTACCCATACCGAATTAGGAAGCCCCCGTTGCATCATAAGGCAGTACTACCGTCGTTTCGTCGGTCGATTATCACTTTTTAAAAGTGATAATCGACGAAAAAATCGGTGGTAGTACTACGTTATGATGCAACGGGGACTTCCTAATTCGGTATGGGTAGATGCATTTTGATGGAAGCAAGCCTTAAAACTGCATTTGAGTTTGCAAGTGAATAGGAAAGGGGCGTAATGAATTTATTTCGTCGATTATCACTTTTTTAAATGATAATTGACGAAACGGCGGTAGTACAACATTAAGATGCAATGGGGACTTCCTAATTCGGTATGGTTATATGCATTTTGTCATCATTTGCTCTCATCTCGCCTGATTTCGCCCTCGTTTCGCCTTATTTCGCCTCATTTCGCCTTATTTCGCTTTGTTTCGCTTTATTTCGTTTCGTTTCGTTTCGTTTCGTCGATTATAATAAGCCGTTATAACGCATATGTAATACATGTCCCCTGCCCCTGATAGCTACACCACTGAGTAGGACAAAAATAGTAATAATCATATGGCCAATTCCACCGTTACGGACGTTACAGATACATGCAACTTGCAACTTTTAATTGAATAGCACATCTGTTTGCTGATAAGATAACACTTTATTTCTTAGTATGCTAGTAGTAAACACTCTAATGTTCAATATAATGAAGCAATTTTGTTTTAGCTTTCTTAGTTAATTAGCAACAAAAATTAGAAACGAGCGTTACGGACGTTACCTTGAAAGGAAGTGCCTTTTTGACTATGGTACATATCCTTAAATCTCTGTTCAGTTCCCTGTTTTATTTTTTTCTGTCAACTATATTGAGCAAGCCCTGACTCCATTCTATGTTAACATGAAAAGCAAGTTTGAAATTAGTACTCCCGTATCGTCCAACGCTGTTGATTGAGTGTTACGGACGGTACATTTTGAAGCGTTAATAATATTAAAATGGGACATTTTGTCCCTAATTTGTCATAAAATCCATGTGTTTTTCTTGTGTTAGTACTTTGATGTTAGGGACCGTTCATTATTTATGGTGAGGGGGGGGGGGGGGGGGGGGGGTAAACTATAGGGGGGGTCATGTAACTTTCATATATAAAAAGGGGGGGTTATGTAACTTTTTATTCTTGAACAGGGGGGAGGGGCTTTGCGCATAGTTTCTTAAAACCTATCGACTTCAAAAACTTTACTATCAGACGACTTCTGGATAGCAAATCGACGATATGGTGGAAAAAACATCTATATAATCATCAACGGTCGAGACATTAGAGCCACAGGGTGTATAATGTTACAAAATCCAATTTCAGGGTGCACTACACTAAATGGGGTATCCCCTACCCTTAAGGACGGTGTTTAAAGCTAGAATCGGAAAGTATGCATCACAAAATCCTGAATTTAAAAAGACTTGACAGTAATACAATTGCGTAAATGCCTATGATTTTTGATTGTGATTAATGGGACATCACCTAAATGCACCCTGACTATAAACTGTGAATATCATCTAGGTAAATGTTGAGAGATCTTTCAAATTTGTGCTTCTTACTGGAAACATTGGCGATTACGGCGACATTTCCAAGCTCGTCAGAGAGGTAGTTAACTCCATGGGCATCTTTTGGAAAATCGAGCAGGTCAACCTACCTATTTTTTTCTTCACTTTTTGGTGGGGAAATGTGATAATCTTTAAGAAAAAATTACTCTATAGGGTCTAATTTCGTAATTTAGTGGTCTAAAACAGAGTTTTATATCGGTGTTTTTGTACATATCCCTATGGAGCTCTATTTAGTGGTGTGACCCCTTCATGATTTAAAAATGTGATTTGTTGCATGCTTTCACCTCATTTCTGCTTTGCACCAATGCTCACAAAAGTAGAACGTTTTACTGGATTATACGTTTCTGCTCGGAATGTTCTAACTTGTTCGGGTTATAAAGACCCACAAAACCATCCAAAATGTATAAATTCCAACTCGCTACGCTCGCCATTACTAATTTCACACAATAAAAAGAAGGGGCATCATAAAATTATTGGCTGTTCAGATAGGGCACTAACAAAATTTGACAACGTAGGTTATGCATGAACAAAATTCCAAAGTTAAAGACAGCCCCTTAAGTATGTGACACGTTGATTTTTTTCGGGGAGAGGGGGGGTGTATAAAGCTACTGGTTAGCAGGGGGTCATGTAATTTTCAGTTTCAGCTGTAGGGGGTAGGTAATTTTAACATACGAGTCTCGAATTTGTAATAATAATAATAATGAACGGTCCCTTAGTTGGTTAAAGTTGTAAAATAATGGAAGGGGTAGTCTGAAAACATCTATTTATGTTTTATGGCATATTTAATACAGAGTATGCTAATGTTTTTCATTCACACAAAGCTTGTTTGTGTTTTAGGTATCTATATTAAAGGTACTACCCACTCTAACACTATCAAGTATATCTCTACCACTGAAAATGGAAAAAATGTAATTTTACTTATGAAAAACACTTGTTTTTCGTCACTTTAGAGGGCAAACGTTTTCATACACAAAAGATGTAACTGTCACAGAACTGTTTAACATATTTTAAATAATGCTTATCAGAAACTACTCTGGAAGTTTCAAGTTCATAGCATAATATGTGGCAAGACAACACAGTATCATAGAATTACATAGTGTTACACTCCTGACTTGTCAACTTTGCAATTGATGTATAGCAGTACACAAGTCTAAACCATTGTTGAAGAAAATGTGGTCTAATTTGTCAAATTAGACCACATTTTTGACAAATTAATATTTTCAGTGTTACAGCTCACAAAGGTGTGTAATTTAGAAGCTCTTCAAAGCCTTGAGTAAAAGCAGTAACATCCGTAACGATTTATGTAACGTCCGTAACGATTTATGTAACGTCCGTAACGCTCGTTAAGGTATTTCTAATTATAGATTTATTTATTTTTTTGCTCAATGATTGAACCCATCACAAACTAACAGTGAATGTGTGTTGTTATTAAAATCAGCCAATTAGTTTTCTCCCAGAGGAAAAAAAAGATAAAAAATGTTACGGACGTTACGCGATCCAATGGAAAAAATGAACGTAAAAATGATAACTCGCACTGCGCCTTTCGCAAGTGATATCACTTTTTTGCTTTTTACTTTCATTGGAAGCTTTATTTAGAATAACTAAATCACAAATAGCAATTAAAAAGCAATACTTTATATTACAAAAATAATACACTTTCTTAACTAGCTTTTTTCAAGCCAAATTAAAAAAGCATTATCCTTTTTGCGCACCTATTTTCAAACGATGATGTAATGACCAAAACGAACAAATTGAGGTGAGATCATATCAGACTTGATAAATAGAGATATACCCCTTACCAACAATAGAGGAGAAAAACTTGTAAAATCAATTTGAAATTTTGGCTGTTTTTCACATTTGGCATGGAATTGGCCATATAAGTCATAATCAAATCATGACAGTTTTAACCTGTGTACTAATAATCATATTTTGCCATATTCTACTGAGAATACCTGGTCTCCAAGGAGGGATTTTCAAGTAAATTCGCTCTAGTTAAAATAGGAGGAGATGGGAAGAGGAGACGAGGACACCCAGCTAGTCTAGTACCACAATGGGTAATTCCCACAATGACATAATCATTTGTGAAGACCTTGCTGGTTAATTTAGAGTGTCTAATCAAATGCCCATAGCATTCAGTCTCGTTAACGCATAATACTACCAACCTACCTTTCATAAAGGCGACGGACACCTTCTGACTCTGCAGCCTGTGACGAACCTTCGAAGTTGTTGGGGCACTGGGGTAGGTGGGAAATCACCCAACTGAGATAGCTGTCACTGTCCTTCTCACTCTTCATGTTATAGCACTCACTAAAAAAAGTTCAATTTACCAAAATGTTATTAGATGCAACATCATATCAGGCTAGTTAGGTAAAAATGTCCAACAAAGTAAATCAATTGAAATTATTGTGTCATCATCCTTCCAGAGACACAAAATGGGGTTTTCATGATTCCAAAAATATCTAAATTGCAGTTTTCCAATTTTTGCTAACCTGGTAATTTACAATTTGTAAAATCAGACTATATATTTGCTACATCATTTTCAAGCGTCACCTATGGTGCAAAGTTGTGAAAATATCCCATTGTTATTGATCTCCACCTTGGAATGATGTGTGTGCCCTCTGCCCTTAAACCTCCCCTGGTTACGCCCCTGATTGTGTGAATAGCATTTTCCTGCAATTGATAGTCCACTGAAACCCTTATTACCTGCAACTGTTGCACAGATACTCGGTATCTAAAATCTCCCCTGAGTCCATACTGATGGCCGTCACTGTGCAGTGGTGGGATACATTTCCCCTATTTTTCCACGAACCGTCAAAACTGACAGCTACATCGACAACCAAACTGTCAATGTAGCTGTCACTCTTGACGGTGTCGGAAGGTTTGGTGTTGCTAACGAGATCGCATCGGATGAGGCACCGTTTTAGCCGTATGGCCGCCTCAAAACGGGCATTTTCTGTCACGTCCAAAACCTGTTATATTTAAAAAAAGAGAAAATTGCATTTGTGAACAAAATGTTTCAGGGAGGGCCGGGTGGGGGTCATCATCATCATCATCAGGGTGTAATTCGCTCGCTTGAGAGGAACCCCTCCCTAGAATGCCTCCACAGACTTCTGTTTCTGGCTAGTCTTGACCATGTAGTGCCCAGCTGTCGGGTAAGGTCGTCTCTCCAGCGTGTTTTGGGGCGTCCACGTTTACGGGTCCAGTTTCTTGGAGTCCACTCTGTTGCTCTAACTTTCCACCGGTTATCTGTTAGCCGTGCAATGTGTCCTGCCCATCTGTGTTTTGCCATCCTGATGTTATCGATGATGTCGCTGACACCTGTTTGTTGTCTAATCCAGGTGTTACGCTTTTGGTCGCGAAGAGTGATGCCCAGCATTATGCGCTCCATCTTGTGCTGTGCCACTGCCAGCTTCTCTAACATGGTGTTGGTCGGTGCCCATGTCTCACTACCATAAGTCATTACTGGAAGAACGTACTCATTTAAAACCTTCCTCTTGATCTTCATACTGGTCTTACGGGTGGGGGGTAATCATGATGAAGTTGAAGCAACTTCAAGACGATCAAATTATTTGGATACAGTGACAAAATTGACCATTTTGGGTTGATGACCTTTGACCCCACACCTTGTGACGGGTCACATGTGTGTCTCTACCCGGAAACGATTGTATCCCAAATGAAAATCCATCAAAGTATTTGACAGTGATCAAATTTGATAATTTTGACCATTTTGGGTCAATGACCCCTAAATTACTTTTGACCCCACGCCTGTTGTGAGGCAGTCTTTTTCAGGTGGCAGCTTTTTTGGTATATCAAAAGGTCAAATGTCGTGGTCCATGGATTAGGATTGATAAACACATCAAAACTTGATTAAAACAAAACTATCACTATTTGAACCTTTTCTTAAAAACACCCTCTATGAAAATATGGTTTGCGTTATTTATTACGTGTGCTGCAGGGGGACACTGTCTGACGTAATGCTGATTTACAAGATTAGCATTTTTGGAATCAACGTTTTGTTGTACAAAGAGGGCTGATTTTTCTTAATCCTTATAGATGTATTAAGTTCATACATGTAACATAAGGCTATATTTTTAAAAACATTGTCTCAAAGCTCTTCAGTTTTTCAAAACCTAATGGGGAATGCAGTTTTTTTAAAGTTTTTTATTTTATTTTATTTTATATTTTAAATATATAATATTGAAATCCTTGTAAAAGTGATCTTTTGTATTTAAAATGTGATCAATGAAAATGAAAATCTAAAAAAATCAGTGAATTTGTTTTCCTTTTTTTCTTCTTCTTCTTCATCTAAAGCTCATCAATTAACTAACGCTCGGGAGCTTTGAGACAAATGATTCTTTTAATATAGCCTAATTGTAAAAATATATACCAATCCCAGTTTTTATCATAATTGAGGGCGCAGCCTCCAACAAATCTCTTAGTGCCCCTTTAAAGAATACATGATCTAGATAGTATTTCATGGGATTAAACATGGAAATCACTGAATCGAATCAGCGCGATCTTTTTCGTGCAGTTGATAAACTGTCAAAGCCGAAGACATCTGCTGTATTTCCTCACCATGAGAATCCAAAAGATCTGGCAGATTCCTTTGCAAAGTTTTTCAGTGATAAAGTAGACAATCTACGCAGTGATTTGGAAGGCGTAGCACCACCTCTCTCTGTCCAAGTACAGGAAACATGTTCCTCTTGTTGTGATGAATTTGTCGAAGTTTCTGAAGAAGTGGTTGCCAAAGCAATCAGATCTGCCAACATTACATCCTGTCCACTAGATCCACTTCCTGTGAGCCTTTTCAAACTCTGCTTAAATGATCTTTTGCCAATAATCACGAGGATCGTCAATTCATCTCTATCCTCTGGAATGTTTCCTTCAGAGTTAAAGAAAGCCCGCATAATCCCGTTACTGAAGAAACCAACACTTGACAGAGACATTTTAGCCAACTATCGTCCAATCTCCAACTTGGCTTTTCTAGGTAAAGTAATCGAGAGAATAGCAGTCCACCAATTGCAGAAATACCTCCATGACAACCATCTCAATACTCCGTTGCAGTCTGCGTATAGACCTTACCATAGCACAGAAACAGCACTGTTGAAAGTTCAGAACGACATCCTCACAGCTTTGGACCATGGAAAAGAAGCCATGCTTGTGCTACTCGACTTCAGTGCTGCCTTTGATTTGTTAGACCACGATAAACTGCTGTGTCGGCTTTCGTCTCGCTATGGTATCAAGGGAAAGGCATTGCAGTGGCTCTCATCCTACTTGCAAGGTCGTACCCAATGTGTCGCAATTAAGGACATCACGTCAGACCCTGTCGCGCTGAAGTACGGGGTACCTCAAGGATCCGTCGCTGGGCCATTGGCCTTTGTGTTATTCAGTGCTCCTTTACTTGACATAATTGCTGCCCACGGTATCTTCACCACTGCATACGCTGATGATACACAGCTGTATGTGACATTTTCACCTAAAGATCGTGACCAGGCGGTGATGAAACTTGAGAACTGTATTGCTGATATCCGCTCATGGTGTAAACAAAATAAACTCGCACTAAATGACACCAAGACAGAGCTGCTTTACTTCTCGTCACCGTATAGACACAGCCCATGGCTGCCGTCAATCAAAATTGGAAATGCCGTCGTACAACCATCAGAGAAAGCCCGCAACCTTGGAGTCATCATGGATTCTTCACTCAACATGTCTCTTCAAGTGAACCATGTTTGTAAGACTGCAATCCACGCGATAAGGAGGATCGGTAAGATTCGCCAGTACCTAGACCAAGATGCAACAATCAGATTGGTACACGCATTTGTTACATCCAGATTGGATTCTTGCAATTCCCTCCTCTTCGGACTGTCGGAACGCGAGATCAGCAAAATCCAACGTGTACAGAACATCGCTGCCCGTCTGGTTGCTCGCACACCTCGACACGCGCACATAACACCAGTGCTGCATAAGCTACATTGGCTACCGATACGACAGAGATTAGCGTATAAGATCTTGCTTCTCGTCTTTAAAGCTCTCAATGGATTGTCGCCGAAGTATATCATTGACATGATCAAAGTCTATATACCATCTAGAGCATTAAGATCCGCCTCTACTTATCGCTTGAAGCAGGTAATGCCATCTACAAAAACCTTTGGTGCTCGCTCTTTCCTCTACGCGGCTGCCCATCTTTGGAATGACATTCCTGTTACCCTGCGCCATTCACCAACTTTAGACGTCTTCAAATCCAAACTCAAGACACATCTCTTCACGTTGCATTTTGACACACCTTAAATTTGCTGCCCATGTTATTCTACATTAATCTGTTGTTATTTCTCCATTATTGCTTTTAACCCTGCCCATTGTTGCAATCGGGAGCAAGAAACCGGCTTTCTTGCTGTGAGTGAAGTGCTAGTAACCTCTCCTCTCCAGGGCTCTCACTACGTATTTACTATTGTGCCGTTCACATAACATCTTCCGTTATAACCATGTATCTCTGTGTTACCCTGCCCATTGTTTGTCTTCTCGGGAGCAAGAAACCGGCTTTCTTGCTGAGAGTGAAGTGCTGGTAACCTCTCCTCTCCAGGGATCTTATCTATCTTCGTGCCGGTCACTTTGGCATCTTCTGTTAATGTGTACATTTGTGTGTTTTTTATTAAATCGAAACGTCAGGTCCTCTTATATTTATTACATTTACTTACACAGGCTATTTTTGTGGATAAGCAGTTTGCATTCAGCTTTTACATTATATTTTTTATTAAATGTTTTATAATATAACCCAGCCCACATTCTACCAAGGGAATGGGACGCTGTAGCTCCATGTTGAGAGTGTACGTGCTTGAAATCATCTCTCCTGAGTCAAATAATTCGCTTTGTGCTGGTCGCATTTTGTCTTCCACATATTTTATCTCTTGTAGTTTTTAAGTGTGTAATATAATGAGTTTTTATCTCCTTGTTGCTTGTACATGTACATTAATTATAGACTACCTATTTTATGTATTTGATTGGTTCTTAATACCTTTTCTTGTTTTTATGAAATGTTGTTTTGATGTATTATCAAAATGTTCTTTTATGTAGCCCACGTCTCTCTTTCTATCTGCGATCATGGTTCTTGACGTGTAGACATCTCTTTTCTGTCCGCATCTCTTGAATCATCGATTTGCAAGCATACAAGGAGAGACGTGGTGCACCAATTGTTGTGTTTTCCCTGCTTGTATAATGTGCAATTATTTATAATATTTTATGGTTTTTAGGTTGATTATGTTGTTTTCTTTTTGTAATATAGTTATGGGAAGCGCCCAGAGGCTCCTTGCATTGGGCGCTATAGTAAATCCATTATTATTATTATTATTATTATTATTATTATTTACATGTCACAGTTTTATACCTTATCTAGGACAGTACTGGTATGGTTGGCCCATGGTCCTGAAGATACTGGGGGTGGCAAATCCAAAAAAACAGAAAGTGTCACAGCCGCCGCATGACTCTTGCCAATGGCTCGCATGCCAATGTTTAGTGCCCTGCACAATTTGAAAAGAAAGGTAAAGAAATAGTTGACTTTTTTTCAAACAAATACAGTACACTGTGCAATATTAAAAGGCCCAATTTTCAACTTGATGTTTTCTATTCTACATGGATCATCCTTAAATAACTGTATTTTTGATTTACATAACTCCAATAGTTCTGTTCTAGAGGTGAATTTCTCATTTTTTAACTATTTTAATATTTTTTGAAATTTACAGCACTCACAAAATTCAACAAATTAAATCAACTTCTTCTTAAAGTTGACCATTGCCATTTTTATATTCATAATTTTCTCAATGTTTATTCTAATTATTTACTTTGTTGATTCAGACTGGGAGTTTTTGTAAGCAGTATCATCATCTTTTTTGCCTTTAAGCCTATTTATCGCCTTTCCAGAGCGCCCTTTGTCAGTGGGTAAGGAGGGTGAGCTCCAAAAGGACGTGTCTTTACCACACTGGAAGCATGATATCTCCACCTTTGAAGCCCACCCTTCATTTTCTGCGACTCTGACAACCAGTCCCCCTTCTTGCAGCTGCTGCAGACTGCTGCATTGAATATAACCGCTTGAAGGAGTTTTTCACTTATGAGAATATTGCCTGAGAGGCCTAGCCCTAGAAGATACTCTTGCTGTGGCGCATTGTTGAGCTGGGGAAAGAAAAGAAAGAACAAAATCATATTATGCTATGGGTTGCTGTACCGGTATTATAAGTGCATGGTAATCTAAAAAGGACTCAAATAACAAACTGACAGTCTGACTTTACACCATCTGGGATTCTTGATTTGGCTCGTGGCTCCTAGCAGCACTACTTTTAAGTTTTATCAAACACTACAGCAAGCCGTTCATTACTCGCATATCATGGTACACGTTCCACTAAGTACCATTCTTTTTCCCTATTTGAATAATAATAAATGAAGAAAAAAATAGTATTAAAATGCATTTGTAAGGGCCCACGAACGACCCACTTTTTGCGATTTTTATTTTGTTACTTTTATATTTTTAGATGCATCTTTCTAAAATCATGTAAAATCAGCCATTTTTTGCCGAAATCTGTCTAAAAAACAGAAATTCTCAAATTGTTCACACATTTCCTGATTTTAGCAGATTTTTGTGTCATTTAAGGGGTTTTTTTTATTTTAAACCCTGACCAACCGACCCTACTTGACAGGTCTGTCCATCCATAAAACAGGGGGGGGGGGGGGGGGGGTTATCGCCTAATGTCTCATAAAAAAGATGCACTAGTATGACTGAGGCGCAAACATCAACAATTACCTTTTTTCCGATGCAGATCTGGGCTGCACTTCCTTTTTGGTTTTCTTTGACAGATTTGGGAACTGCCTTTGCTGCTTTCGTTTCGTCTTTCCTGATCCCATACTGAAAAGAGAAGAAGAAAAAAGACATTTTTAAAAATTTAAATTGGGTCATGAACCTCAAGTTGAGTTCATCATACGCCACAAATAAATGATCATGATAATATTAATAAGTCATGTACCCTTACATTTTGTATTCATACTGGTCATCTGTCCCCACCCCATCAAAAAGGTTGTTGATGTATTATTACACGCTGCATCAATACATCATGTAGCGGTACCTAAATATCAACTGTGTTCATGCACCCATCCCCTCCTACTCAGGACTGTATTGTGTTCATCATCAATCGACACCTTTGTAAAAATATTGAAATCGGTTTCAGGTATTGTGCCCATGTTGTTTTAATACACCCTTTGAACTAATGCTTTGAACAGGGTATAATAGGCCTATGTTTATATAATTATACACCCCTATTTGACAACATCGGTCAAGTTTATACACCCCTATCTGACAACCCTGGTCAACCGAACAGATTGTATGTTCATACAACCCTACAACCTGGGTCATGTACCGAACAGGTTGTGTTTATACTATATACCCCTAGCAACCTAGCTCTGAATCCTAGCTCTCTGTGGAAAAGCTATGGAATGAAAGCATACACGAGTCCTAACAACCTGGGTCATGTAGGCCTACCCGAACAGGTTGTGTTTATAATTATACACGCCCCCCCCCCCCCCCCCCCCCCCCCCCATGACTCCTAACAACCTGGGTCATGTACCCGAACAGGTTGTGTTTATACACCCCATGACTCCTAACAACCTGGGTCATGTACCAGAACAGGTTGTGTTTATACACCTCCATGACTCCTAACAACCTGGGTCATGTACCCGAACAGGTTGTGTTTATACACCCCTATGACTCCTAACAACCTGGGTCATGTACCCGAACAGGTTGTGTTTAATATACACCCTAACATTACATGTTCACTCTGGCCCCTCCTATTCCTATTGATTGATTGATATACATTTACAGTACAGATAATCCTGATTGTCAGATAACAAAAACAGTACACCCGGCGTTGTCGATGTAGGCTACGTACGTTTGTAAGCTTACTCAAAGCAAATCACCAATCTTGTTCGCCACATAACATTGTCATTGTTTTAATTCAACTTGGTACAGACATGCAATTACGTCGTCGTTGGCCGATTTATTTTACTACTACGGGACTACTAGTACTACGAATTACCAAAAATTAATAAACAAGCAAGGACCAAAAAAAGGTGATCGAATGTTCGTCATAAAAAACTCATAGTTCGTGCGCCGTTCTCAAATTGGTACGATTACGAACGAGCATAAATCGTGTTCTGAGCTTTGTTTTCAAAAAGTAATGGATTGTTTCCTTTTTGTACAGTTATTAAGAATTATTGTCACTTACCTATCGATCTTTCTTGACGATGTCGCGGGGATGTCTCTCTTTATGTTTACAATTAACAGCTGTTCAATGTTGATGTTTACAAAATGATGTACGTATGTTGACAGGTATGGATCATGTGACTCTTTTGCGACGATCTTATCGGATGATTGCCAATCAATCAATAATTATGCTAAATAAGCGTAAACACGCAGACTCCGCCTCCACAGCGTCGCGCACTGTGGCAACAACACGGAATGGCTTCCATGTGTTCACTCACATGCTTACAAGAGCAAAGAAGCGCCAAATTTTCTTTAATTTCAACGTTATTATCGAATGGATTTATTTCTAACTTGGGCATAAGTTGTGGATGTTAAATGCTCACAAGCGGTTAAAAGGACAATAAATGGGATATTGTTATTTGAAACATTTTCACCAAAATAGGCACTCGGAGACTAAATTGTTGATTTTCTCGGTGTTCAATTTTAGCGACACATCGTCAATTTTGAAACAAGATATATCTCCAAATAATCCACCAACAGGTAAGCTGCAGTTAGTACCAATGTGTCGAGCACATTTCAACGCAGGGACGATTTTTTTGTTTTTTTGTTAATAAGCTCAAGAACAAAACTTATGCTCTCTTTTATGGAAATGTGTGCCTATTTTCTTGATTCCATTCCTTATTTGGTAAATATTTCGGAAAGTTAGGCCTTATAAAAAATGAGAAAATCGTCCCTCGAGCTATATCTCTTCTTCATAAAAATCCAAACATTTTTGTTGTTGACTGAACACAACTTTTTTCTTCTTTTTTTGAAAAAATACGTAAAAATACGTATATTTGTGATTTTCTCGAAATTGGTCAATTTATTCCAAAATATGACGTCATATTTAGATTGCTGGGTTCATTTCCTTTCCAAAAAGTATACATTTATGTACATTGGATCAATATAACAGGTGCTATGATAAAAACAAATCCGTATAAAAACTTCCTTGAGTCCCCCCTTAACACGCTCTTTATTTTCTTTGTCGTGCACGAAATTGTACGACCTACCATTTTTAAGCGGCGAAACAAAATGGCTACTTTCCCATAGACTTGTGTACAAACTTCAAACGGTAACTACTTAAGAAATTTCCCTCGGCCAATTTATTAGTCTACCCATAGCCTATCTATGACATAATGAAGGGACCTTAACTAACACGCATACAATTGCCTGAAACCCTAACCCTAACCCTAACCCTAACCCTAACCCTAACCCTAACCCTAACCCTAACCCTAACCCTAACCCTAACCCCAGTGTCTCCCAGTGTCTCCATGTGTCTCCATGTGTTTTGAACCCCAGTGTCTCCATGTGTCTCCATGTGTCTCCACGTGTTTTGTTACCCCGGGTTTGACCTGGTCATGTTTACATTTTTCAGTCAATAACAGATGCGGAGTGTCTTTGGATGTCTACAGTTTTTGTACCTTTCCAATACCTTTTCAATTGCTTTATATGGTGTTTATACGGAGATTCATAGCTTTAGCAACCGTTTCACATGATATGTATGGCATCTTCTACCTAGTGAGTTAATATAAGGACTTCAGAGAAGTCAAAATATGTACTTTGGTGACTTATTTCGTTGTCAACGTCTCGGGCTCGCAGGTGAAGTAAAACAGGGAAAGCGTTGCATTACAAATAGACTAATAGTAAAAGGCTAGTAAAAGAAACCGGAAACTCTTCATCTTCGTAGTGATAATAATAGCCATCTGGACCCTACACTAACCCTAACCCTAACCCTAGATTTTAGGCATGTCGTCTACACTGTTGAAATGGAACCGCAAACTATATATAATAATAATAATAATATCACACACTTATAGAGCGCTTTACTTTAGTGAGATCTAAACTCAAAGCGCTGTACAACATATAAATACAAGATTAAAGCAAAAATACAACAATGATCATAAAACTACAGAGATAAACATACAAAGAGTCAAATGCATATTTAAACAAGAGATATGAATGTGTATGACATGAAAAATGCATTATGAATGAAATGAAAGATCATGAACAAAAACACATCAATTAGATTGCCAAGTTAAATAAGTAGGTCTTAAGTCGCGACTTGAACTCCTGAACTGAACCTGCCTGACGTATGTCCATTGGGAGAGTGTTCCATAATTTAGGGCCCGCGATGGAGAAAGCTCTATCACCGAAAGACTTCATTTTGCTTTTTGGAACAACAAGAAACTCACGGGAGCCAGAGCGAAGGTTAGCCGTGGGAATATAAGGTTTCAGCAATTCAGACACATAACTTGGACCAGCATTGTTAAGTGATTTATACACAATGAGCAGGAGCTTGAACACGATTCTTTTCTTAATAGGAAGCCAGTGGAGATCTCTGATGACGTGACTTATATGGTCACGTTTCTTTGTGCCTGTAACTAATCTTGCCGCTGAGTTTTGAACACGTTGTAATTTAGAGATAAGTTTATCAGGAAGTCCGTACAAAAGGCAGTTACAGTAATCTAATCTGCATATCCTGAGGATATATGCATATCCTGAGGAAAACCAAATATAATATTATTTTGTTCGTACATTCAGTCAACTATTTGTTTATTCATTCATTCATTACATTCATTCGTCTATTCAATTTGATGAAACAAAACATGTTGGACAATTTTTATGTCCCTTATGTCTGTGGAACTGGAATTATTTTCATTAATGTTTAATGTGAAGAACACAATATTTAGGGGTGCCTTGTGACTGTAATCTAGGCTTGAATTTGATGTGACAAAACGTGAAGGGCAAACATTTTTGTCCTTTATGGTTTTTTTTAATCTATGGCTTGAATGTTGATGGGATAAAACATGAAGGGCAAACATTTGTGTGCCTTATTTTTTTCTTTATCTACGTGGCTTGAAAAGGCAAACATTTTAAAACATAAAGGGCAACAATTGTTGTCCCTTTTTTTATCTACGTGGCTTAAATTTTGGTGTGATAAAAGGTGAAGGGCCGAAATGGTTGTCCCTGATTTTTTTAGTTCATACTGCTTGAATTTTGATTTGATAAAACGTAATGAGCAACATTTTGGTCCCTAATGTTTGATGATATAATTGCATATGCTGTCCCTTGAATTCTGTTATATATGTGTTGGGCACTTAACAGTGTACGGGTGAGTTTGTCAAGTGTGTTGTGAATAAACGTTTACAGGTGAATAAAAGATAGATGTGTGTGTCAATATGGACTCTTTACTTTAATTGGTGTAGTGCAAGTTCATCACCAGGAAGATAAATGACTGGTAGTAAGGGTTGTGATTATGTATCAATGTGGGCAGACAATAAAATGGTAATTTCTCATACTATAGTAATTACTTTCACATTATCCACGGAATTTGGACCGTTGTGTTCAAAGGAAAAATCTAAATAATCGCCAATAAATAGAAGAAAGAAGAATAATTCATTGGTAGATTACCAGTGTAGTCACCTTCGGAGCCGTAATTTCACCCTTATTAAGATGAGCACTCCTGATATAATTCTCGTTGAAAATGACTATTGGGAAAAATCACCGTGTTGCATAATATAGCTTTTCTTCATCATCTTCATCTGTGTACATGTAGATAATTTTATGCTCTGAGGTCTCTGGGCTGCGGACCAGACTTTGGCGGGTTAAACCGGTTTTGTGAGCGCTCAACCGTCCCACTTCCCTCATGGCATATGGTTGGAGGTGGAATCAACTCCGCTTGTCTGAACGCCTTGGTGCTTCTGCAAAGCCAGATAATGTAGCTTGCTCGTTGGCTGCTGTGTCTAAGATTGGTTTTCTCTTCCCGCTGGGGATTCCTAGTGAGGCCAGACATTTGCTGATCGTGGTACTATAAATCCCCCTGCTTCCGACTTCAACGGGAAAGTAGTTTACAGACCATCCGTTATTTTCACATTCTGCTACAAGGTCTTGGTATTTACATTTCTTCCTAACGAAAGCATTTGCAAGGTTTTCCTCCCCTGGGACTGTCAATTCAATGATGATGACATTTTTAGTCTGAGTTGAGAAAATAGTAATGTCAGGTCGCTTGGCCGTCTCAACAATTTCTGGAGGAAATACTATCTGCGAGTGCTCTTCATCCACCAGGAGTTTCCAGTCACTGGCATTTTTCAGGATGTCTGTCTCTTTTGGCTTTCTGTACGGCAAGACTGGATTACGGTATTTTGTGCCATCTGCTGTTTGGAATGCTATGGTAGGACTGAAACTTTGAGACTGGGATGTTGATGGTCTGTTGTTATTTGCTTCATCGACATATGGTATAAGTCCTGATACAATTGCTCTCAAAGTTTGGTCATGGCGCCAATTGTACCTTCCATTTTCTAAGGAAAAGCTGCAACAGTTCAGGATGTGGAGCAGAGTACAATTTCGGTGGTGACATAACTGGCACAATCCCATATTTGTCTTGCCCCAGAGTCTCAGGTTAGTTGGTGTCGGGAGTTGGTCATGGATGGCATTTATCTGGAATGACAGGAGTTCTGGTGTCCAAACATACAGGAGTTTCTTCCATGATGTGTCCACTTGCATGGCAAAGTCCCATCGCAGCCACTGTCCTTGTTTCACGCATCCATAAAGGTAGATCAGCATCTCATCCTCGTCAACTTCTTTAACCAAACTGGTCAGGCACTGCCTGTGTTCTTTCAGGGTCATGTCTTTAATTAGCTTCTGATTCTTCTTGAATCCCAAGCCTGCTTTGTCAGTCTGACCTCTGCCGATTTCATTAAGGATGAGATGTCGTTCTTTTTGTTCCAGCTCCTTTACTCCATTCCATCTGGACCTCTTCTTTTTTGACTCTAAACACTCTCGGTATAGTGTTTGAGTTTTTCCATCTCTGGAGTGCTTGTTGAGATGGTATTTGGTTAGCTGCATACATTTCACCGAGGTGGTGAGTCGCTTTAGTTGTAGCCGTAACGTTTTCTGGATCTGTATAAAGCACTGTTGGTAGTGCTTTTAGTTACTCCTGCCCATCTCTTCAGATGTTTTGTGCAGGTTGCCTCCATTTCTCAATATAGGTGATTGGGAAGTTGTAGATGGTAAATTCCCATACCATTTTTGGGATGATCACATGATTGTAGATCCACATTGTCATGATACCATTCAATTCGCTTGTATCTGTTAACTCCAACATAGCAGACAACTTGCTGGTAACCATTTGTCTGATCTTATCATCCTTCAGGTCTTCATAGATTAACTTCCCAAGGAATCTCATTGGTTGGCTGTGGATATATGTGATTTTCTGTCCGTCAATTACCAGTTGTAGGTCGTAGGCTATATATTGTGTTTTATGGCCTCTTCGCTTCTGGTTTGCATTCGGAACCACTTTCTTCATGGCATGAGATTTACATTTAACAGGCTTGGCTTTCATGGTTCTTGACCATTTGAGGAATTCGTTGGTGGTATTTATGAGTCGTTGACAACCTTCTGTGTTTCTGGCAACCAGTGTAAGGTCGTCGGCATATGCTTTAGCTGAAGACACAATGTTGGAATTACTCATGCGATAGCCAAGATGATCAGATTGATCGAGTAGATCCAGACATAGATTGAAAACGGCTAGAATTAGAATGGATGATAGCGGGCACCCTTAAAATACTCCAATAAAGCATTGTATCCAGTCTGTTGTCCACTTCTCTGTTTTCACACGGATGAACACTTCATCGTAATAGTTGAAGATAATCTTTCTGATGTGTTCCGGCACATAGTACCATTCCAAGGCAAATTGTATGAGGTTATGTGGTACACTTCCATACGCGTTCTGTAAATCTAACCAAGTTGTCACGATTGGCTTGCCATTCTTTTTGGCATCTTGAAGCATTTCTGTAAGGGCTTCTGTGTGCTCAACACAGCCTGATATTTTCTCCATGAAGCAATGAAACAAGTATGATTTGTACATCGTGTACATTCATGTAGATAATGAGTTTCAAAAAAAAATGTGATTTTCAACCTCCATTTTATGAATTGAGTTAAATAGACAAGAAGTAAACAAAAATAGCTAGAATGGGAAACCTCCTAGTTTTAATGAATTTATCACATCATCAACGATGGGTTATAAGTATGAAAATGGTAAATTGCAAAATTCATTTATATATTTCAATATGATTAATGTACCTTGAACAGCATCGAGGTTAAATTGTAGTCACTTGGTATTCAATTGGTGTCAGAAGTGGGACGTTCATGTAAGAATCAATATTCAATTGGTGTCAGAACTGGGATTCTGAATTGAATTCAACATTCAATTATTTTGGTTTTTAATTTGGTGGCAGAATTGGGATGTCATTACTGTAAACAACTTAATTTTACTAGCATTTTAATTTCACTAAGAGATCCAAAAATGAACAAAATCGAATATGATATATTTTGCGCTACCAAGTCCGTCGCGAATTCGAAAATTTCGTATATTTACGCATGTATTTAATTCTTATGTATTCTATTGTTTTAAGTATCTCATTTCTGGTCAAAAAAGTCATATGTTATTTGATTACTCTAATAATTAGTGTTCTAAGATGCCTTAAATAAGTGAAAACTTAAATTTTAAATCAAACCTACGTAATTTGATACAAAAATGACGATTAATTACCTTTAATGAATATTAATTATTCGTATTTACTAATGACCCGACCTTTAACTGACGATATCTCCGTAACTAATTTCGACCGTGCGCGCATAATATCTGGAAAACTAAAAGGACTAGGACCTTCAAATTTGGACAGAATCTCCGTAAACAAATATCAACAAAAAAATCTGGTGAACACAAAATCAAATACTTGCCCTAGTTAATAGTGTCCAATTGCTTAGATCCCAGTTCATTCTATAGCCTTATTAATTAGCTTTCATTTGCTCTTTGTCCCAATACAATAAATAGTTTTTGAAATATCTTGCGCGCAAGGTGTCCTCGTAGTAAAAAAAGATGATCCAAGATGGCCGCCGTTTCCATGGCAACGGGTCTCATGACCGACCAAGTAGCGATATTTTGTGAACCTACAACACTTAAGGCTTAAGTACATACCCAATTAACATTAACAGTACCTTTAATATTGGAGAAAATTAGTTTTAGTAAAATGTGCTATCAACCCCGACTTCCCCCTTAAATGATAAGACAACAAACGTAAATTGCAATTGTATAAAATGGGTATGATTATTCACATAGCGCTTTGTATTTATAATTGTAAGATAATGGAAAGAGATGAAAAAACCACACTGTTGTACGGGCAAATGGACCTTAGGTAGGGTACGTCAGTCAGGGTTGGGGTGGGGGGGGGGGGGGGGAGGTTGTCAAATAAAAAGTGGGTATTCTCTTTTTTTTTGGGGGGGGGGGGGGTCAAATAAAATTGAACAAATGTTCAAACAATTCAAACATTTGTTTAAATGTGTCAATTCAATTTAATAACCTGTCGTACAAGCGGACCCGTACAGCAGGGTTGTTTTTCCGTTGCCTTAATGTAAGATATGACGACAAAGTTCACTTAGTTGTGATCATGAGGTTTGATTTACAAAATCTGTGATTGTTATGATTTTGTTGTTGTAATTTATTTATTTTTTGAGAATGAATACATTTGCCTATTAAGTATAATAATAATATATTCAAATGTATATATTCAAATGTATTATATCGCTTTTGTTGAATATTTGTCAAATAAAATTACTATGATATTTGAAATAGAAATAGCTGAATGCGATTCCAATTACTTCGAGTCTAAAAAGACTTTTTCATACGAAACATTAATTGTCAAAATAGGCCACTTCACCGGCACCACACCTTTATCTGAACACAATAATAAACAATGATTTCTCAACTATTGATACGTTTTTGAAGTAATTAAAATTATCTTGACTATCGATGGATTTATAATTGAATGAACACGTTGATATTGAAGCGGCGCGTATAACCGTGATAATTTCGGGCGTGATCATCTTTGCACTGCGTGCGTGTTGTTCGTTCATTTATTAATTGGACTATAGTTAATAAATTCCAAATCCAATAGTACGCGGTGACGTCACCTCCCAACTTAAGGCGACATGAAGCATACACAATATTTGAAGAGAATGGTTGGAAGTATGGCCCGTGCCACATTGTATATTGGTGTCAATATTTCAATTGATCTCAGAACTGGGTTTCTGAATTGGGGAAATACAACATTGCAATTATTTTGGTTTTTCATTTGGTGGCATAAATGGGATGTCATTACTGTAAAACAATTAAAGTATGGACCCTTTCAATGCTAAATATTGGGTGTTACACTACAGATTGACTTTTCAATCATTGTAAACCTCATTAGTTTTGGAGCTAAATTCATATTGTTGATTGATCACAGCAAGGATAACTCCTTGATCACAACAATTATTATTTCAAGTCAGAAAAATAACACACCCAATAATCATGGCATTCTATAATACAGTTAAATCATCTGTGTGAACACAATCCCCGCAGTGAATTGTCGATGTCGGCTTGACTCGAGTTAAACTCGCAGTAGTCGATGTATGTAAAAATAGTACAAGTATCCCGAATTCGACACTACACTTCATCACGCAATTTCGGCGACTGGCGAGTTGTTTACAAAAATATGCACTACTTTGAAACCTCATTTGGAATGGAAGTAGAACAGGGAGATCAAATTTAAAGACATCTGGAAAAAAGATGAAATAGTACAGATTCTGATGATATTCATAATTATTTGGTTGAAAGTAACATTTTGCGTCAATTTACTTTTTAGTTCGGTTAGTCGGGAATATCGGTCACCGGTTTACCAGGTGTAAAACCGCTGACGGATTGAGAAACCACTTTCTGATACCAAACTTCACATCGAACACTCTTCTAAATTAATAAAACATGCAGTCACTGACTTTATAAGGTCATAGTGTTGACAATCACTTCTTAGAAGTGATTCCATTAGGTTCTACGTACCTCTATGTTTTGAGCCACTTTGGAATATATTTCCTGAAATATCGACAGGCTAAGCTACTGAGAATCCATGTCCCGACTTTGTCTAGCCAATACAGTATTGCCACGCTTTATATTTAGCATTTTCAAGTGTTGCCAAATTGGGCTAATAATTGAAACTATAATCTAGGGGAGAGCGGGGCTAGTCCGCCCTCGGGGCGAGTCCGCCCACCACGTGTTTATCATCACGTGACTGTTGAAAAAGTATCAGACTGGTGTAATCTGGTTGCACCGGTCATAGCAAAGTAACTATTAAAACTTCAGACCCGGATACATCTCCCATAAGGACTTATCTTGAATAATTGTTTTTGAATAATTAAAGTATAATTATTTGTTATTACAAATGTTGCATTAATCTAGAGACATCACAGTGATGGTACTAGCTTATAAATAGTCATTCAAAAGGTAAGGGATTTGCCTAACATATGATGCAGTTAAAAACTTCCCAGTTACACGCTAAGAAGGGGGCGGACTCGCCCAAACATAATAAATGGGCACATGATGTGTCCATTTCATATGTTGGGGCCACTTGGCCTAATTTGTCATAGTTGTGTCTAGTTGACTTTTAATCAATCTTTACATGGAATAACTGATAGTTTTTGCAATATTTAACTTGTCTATGAAGCCGGACGAGCTTGCCCATCATGAGGGCGAACCTGCCATGGTATGAGTAGTGTGGGGGTAAGTCCGCCCTGTTGGTTATTTTCCTTACTCCTGCACTTACTAACAATTCTAGAGTGCTGAAACTATAGGGGTATGTAGCTAAGAAACGTAGCTTTAATTTGGAAGTAGGATAGCTTTCTAACTTGTAAAATGAGTCCGCTAGGCAAGCCTGAAAATTAGAGGGCGGACTAGCCCCGCTCTTCCCTACTCTAGATATGCTATATCGCGACTTTGCTCAAAATTTAAACTTTTTATTTTATAAAACCTGAAATACTATAAGCACTACTTTTTATAACAAATTGAAGTTCAAAGCTGGAAATTATACAACCACGCTAAAACATGCTAAAACTTTACAATTTGGGTGTTGTTTCTACCAGCAATTGGCAGACCAGCGTCCATCGACAACATGTACACATGCTGGGGAACTTGCTTGCGGTCTTGCTTTACCAAAATACATTAGAGTGTTGCTTCATGAGGTCATTTTAAGTCCACATTGGGCTCATTTTTAAAACTAAAATCAGCTCTAGCAATACTATATCGTGATTTTTCTCGAAATTTGAACTTTTTTATTTCATAAAATCTGAAACAGCACTAGTTTTATAACAAATTGAATTTCAAAGTATAATATTTATGATAAACTTAACATTTTGGGCTTGCTGCTCCACCCGACTTATTATCGAAGGTTGGAGCTATAAACTTAACATTTTGGGCTTGCTGCTCCACCCGACTTATTATCGAAGGTTGGAGCTATTTATAGACAGCTATAGAGTGAATGGAATATGGAATTATTGTGAACATGAAATTATTTCTAATATCATAACTTGAGATATATCCCACCGATTTTGCTCGTTCAAAAAACAGAATTTGCTATTTTTATATAATGTATTCAAAAAACTGCATTGATTACATGTTACAATGACCCCACTAGTGTGACGGCCTTGCTACAAATAATGCCTAGTCAAAACCTGCGTCGGAAGGTCCGGACGGCCAGAGCTGCAGGTACCCAAAGCGCCGTAGTCACGAACAGCTGGCGTAATAACTCAAAGAGGATAAGATATAAAGAAAATATGTATGAATTTCTGTTGTTGAGCACCTCACATATAAAACATAGGCTAACACAAAAGGAAACCCTTTTGTAATTTTCATTCGCTACCAACGGTCAGCTTCAAATTGCATGTTATCATGACCATCAAATTCATTAGTTAGGACCTGTACAAGGTGACTTCATTTGCTGTATTAATGTCTACTGACACAACGACTATACTTAATCGCCATATCGAGTGTCATCCAGCATCTTTTGTGGCACCAATGGACTGATACAAATGGAATTCACACAGTATATCCGAAGTATTTCTGAAGTGTTTCCATTGATTTTTTGCTATCTGAGCATTTTCCCATCGCTTCAAAAAGTGCATCTCTGGTAGCCGCATCAGACTCTCTATCACGCCAAAGATTGAGAACCTTCCTTTCCTTATCCCTGGAATTGCTACCGTTAGACCTGGCTTTTTCGATGTCCTTTTGTCCCAGTTTAAGGTGTATGTACACATTATAGAGTTCGGTGTAGGAATATATGTTCAAGATGTCTTCCACGTCAGAGCAGGAAACCACTGTTTGAACTTTAAAAAACAAGAAATTAAGAAAATGATGCCGGCTTTTAGTGCTTTGGGCCGCACTGCAAAACTAGTACGTACATAAAGCCAATACAGTGTGGTTCAATAAAACGTGTTTTTTTTTGTTGAAATTCTGTAGATTTAAAAGAAATCTTTTTCAATATTCATCAACTATATGATCTTGACCATCTATGTTGGAAATATCCTTACGGATGCAAAATAACAGCTATTTGAACAAAGTATGTCCCATTTCACGCTGTCCACGGGTACTGATTTCGCGACGTTACATTGAATACTGAATGATGAATTGCATGCAAGTAATCAAAGATTTGAAGATCCAGCCACAATCATAGAAAAAAGGTGTTCGAACACTGACCCTAATTGCCATGCTTATTGGACCATAACAGGCACGCTATTTGAGTCACGTGAAAATCAAAACTTGTTTCTGGTAGCCTGAAGTATCCCCTTACTCATATCCCTCCCCCTTCCCCACAGATCAATGCTGCGAGGCCCTGTGCTGATGGTGGGAAAATTGTGGGATTCAACATTGATCAGGGGGGAAGGGGGAACATTTTACATTACACCTAAAAAGTGTTCGAACACTTTTTTCTAACATTGTCTGAGGTTTCTTTAATATGCGGTATCATGTATCACGGTATTCATCATAACTTACGAACCACTCGATCGATTTCAACGAGATTTACATATGTTTTTACTCATATAATGTGCAATACATTGTAACAAAATTGTTACATTTGACAAATTACTTTTTAGGGAACGGTCACTATTATCAACGTTTTTAGCACATTTCAACGCATAAATACCGGTCTAAAGCGACACGCATAAGACGCACGCGGTGAATATTGTATATAAATGTTGCACAGAAATACATAAAAAATGGATCAGGAAATAAGGAAAAGAAAGAATGAAAGAAAGTATTATATAAAGAAATAAAGAGAGATCGGAAAGGCAACAATGAAAAATTGAATGTTGAAAAAATTAATGCAATAAATAAATGTGTAATATTATTACACTAAATATTGAAGAAATGAATATAGACTATAGACGGCTGTAAGACTCGAACCCACGACATTGACGATTAAGGTAGAGATAATACAACGCGCTAACCAACTGAGCTAATCGATCGGTCAATGAAAACACATTTTCCCGAAAAATATTAGTAAGCTCGGTGGTAACGTATGGATAATGGTAAAGGTAAACCGTTGCCCGCCTCTTCATTGAAATAACACGCAATGGATCGATTTACCACTGTTAAAAAAAGAATAAGTATATACTATATTTATTGATACGGTAAATCGTTGATTACACGTGCTTCTGTATGAAGGAAAATAGTAAAGATTTACCAATGGTGGTTTACCATTGACCACATCGAACCACGTGTATTTTATGTTTATACATACTTTGCGCCATGTTCAATAGTTGACGTTTTATTCATTTATTGAGACAAATTTAATTCGTATTATGGTTTTGATATGAGTTATATTGAATTTATAATGCCGCAAATATAATATTCATTAAATAACCATAATAAAACAAAATAATATAGTGAAATAATATTAGCCAACTATAACATGCATTTTGAAATTTGAAACACGATTTATACCTGTTGTCTGTGTCCGAAAATTTAATTTTAGTATATTAATATATTATTTGGTATATCAGTGAGATGGTACAATGTTTATTATGAAAGAAATTAATAACATTAATAGGCCTAAACAATCAAGCTGAAGGTATTCATATTCATTTATCAATGATCTATCACGCATTCAGGGCTATACGATATGTGCATTATGTGACCGTTCCATGAATGTCTTTCGATTTTATTCTTCTTTATTGTGATAATAGCTGTAGACAATCTCGAGAAGCACGCGAAATTTCATTGGATTTGCTCATATAATAACAGACTTATGGGCCGAAAACTGAAATTAGATGATTTTCTTACGCGTTTTTATACACAATCATAGAAAAAAGGTGTTCGAACACTGACCCTAATTGCCATGCTTATTGGACCATAACAGGCACGCTATTTGAGTCACGTGAAAATCAAAACTTGTTTCTGGTAGCCTGAAGTATCCCCTTACTCATATCCCTCCCCCTTCCCCACAGATCAATGTTGCGAGGCCCTGTGCTGATGGTGGGCAAATTGACTCTGTGCTGATGGTGGGCAAATTGTGGGATTCAACATTGATCAGGGGGGAAGGGGGAACATTTTACATTACACCTAAAAAGTGTTCGAACACTTTTTTCTAACATTGTCTGAGGTTTCTTTAATATGCGGTATCATGTATCACTGTATTCATCATAACTTACGAACCACTCGATCGATTTCAACGAGATTTACATATGTATTTACTCATATAATGTGCAATATATTGTGACAAAATTGTTACATTTGACAAATTACTTTTTAGGAAACGGTCACTTTTATCAACGTTTTTAGCACATTTCAACGCATAAATACCGGTCTAAAGCGACACGCATAAGACGCACACGGTGAATATTGTATATAAATGTTGCACAAATAATTATGTAAAGTAAACAATTATATTACTTACAATAATTACGAACTATAAAGACAGTAAAGAAAAAAAGAAATAAAGAAATACATAAAAAATGGATCAGGAAATAAGAAAAAGAAAGAATGAAAGAAAATATTATATAAAGAAATAAAGCCTGAAGTATCCCCTTACTCATATCCCTCCCCTTCCCCACAGATCAATGTTGCGAGGCCCTGTGCTGATGGTGGGCAAATTGTGGAATTCAACATTGATCAGGGGGGAAGGGGGAACATTTTACATTACACCTAAAAAGTGTTCGAACACTTTTTTCTAACATTGCAGGTGAAACCAGTGTAATTGTTTTAATATTGTTTGAATAGATAGTTAAGATGTTAAAACATCTTAACTATCTATTCAGGTGTGAAATCAATACGTAATAATAATACCACGAGTGACCCTAATTAGAATTATTGATTTTCATAGATTGGAAGTGTTATTGTCTATAATCTATGCCTTAAAAGTGACGATGCCATTTTGTGTTATCTTGCTGGTCATTTCCCGTAGACTTACCCGTGGACAAAGAGATTGTGTAGAGATTCTCTTCAAATAGCTATCATTTTGCCGCCATAGCATTATTAACATTTTCATCATAGATGGCCATGATGATATTTTTGAGGAATATGTAAAAAAAATTAAACCAAATCCCACAATTTTGAAAAATATGGCTTTGAAAAACTGTCAACGTTTTATTGAACCACACTGTATAAGTAAAGTGACGTTTACATGAGATTTAACGATTTGCGCCAATAAATAATATTTTGCATCAACATTTTCGAACAAGCACCACTTAATATAGAACTGAGATCAATTAATTTTGCGCCAAAAGTGTTTACGTACACGTCACTAATGAACAGTATATAATACTGGTTTCGCAGTGCAGGCTATCTAAATGCAATATGCTGGGCACATTCGTATTATTACTTGTCAATGTATGTCACATAATTATAGAAACATATTGTCTAAAACTGTTTAATATAAAATTAACTGTTAATATACGCGTATCAAATGGAATATAACTCATCTACATGAACAAGTGTATATTTGCGTTTATAAGTAAACAGGCAATTTATACTCTATTTATTAAACTAACCTGCAAAAAGTTAGGAAACCTTTTTTAATCAAGTATATTTTTATTATTTATTACCCTCTTGTATTATGTTGCATATCAATGGAAAGCTGAAGTGTTTTTCTTTAAAATGATACCAAATGTGCAATGATGACGTCGCTGGACTTGGCCACATTAATGAGAATGAGACAAAGTCACAAATCAAATGTGCCAAAATTAGCAATGTTGTGTTACTGTGTGAACCAATGGCACGGGCTATCTCCAAATCTGTTAAACGCGGCATATTGAAAGTGCAAAACGTTTACCATGTCTCAGAAAAGTTTACAAGTTATAGGCCTAAACCTTTCATCACTTACCTGCATGACCTTCTACCTGGATTCATTGTTAACCCAGTTTTGCAAATACTCAAACAATGGTTTTCTAAAGAGATGAGGGTTAACTTGTGTGTGTTGTGCTCATTGGTGAAAATCTTTGTGTAAACCATTCATGGTTCTCAAGCATGACCGGTTTGATTATTGATCATTACCTATTGACTATAGCACAGATAACGGTAATTTTGGCACATTTGATTTGTGACTTTGCCTCATTCTCATTCAAGTGGCCTAGTTCAGCAACATGTAATCATTGCAAATGTGGTATAATTGTAAAGAGGAACACTTCAGCTTTCAATTGATATATAACATATACAAAGAGGGTAATAAATAATAAAAATATACTTGATTAAAAAAAGGTTCCTAACTTTTTGTGAGCAGTTTATGTACCAAACGAGCATATGCAAACGTGAAATAAGTATATACATGTTTCACCCCTTAGTTAAACAATTGAGCTAAAACTGTGTAAGCTTTATTGTTTTGTCAAGGGCCATATTATCACACAACCACCATGTCTGATAAGGTTGGATCATACTACTGTTGTCTCAGCATACTTTAGACGAGTTGAAGAGTCCAGATTAACCAAAGCAAGTGTTATTTAAAGTTAATCGTGACATGTTAGAAGAATACTATTAGATTTATTTGGTAGCTATAATAATGTTTTAAATACCAAAAGAATTTGCATCTCGCAGATTAAAAATAACGACTTGTTTAGTAACTCGCCCAAAAATTGAATATGCAGGAGGGACGGTTGCAACTTCCCGATCTCCCATTGAAGTCAAAACAGACGCACCCATTTGACACTGGCCCTCCTGACCTTGACGCCAACCCCTCTGAACGTTTGACCTGATTGGAATCCCCTCGAAAATTCCCACGAAAACTAGAATTAGGCCTACGCATATTGAAATGTATAGGTGCGGAATGTGGAACTGCTACGTAATAAAAATGGAATGGAAGCAGTCTATAAGAAAGAGCCCCGGTGAAGACGAGATCCGACCGGAAGTTCTCAAAAGATGTGACCTGGATAATATGATGCGCTGATAAATGGAAGAAAACCAGACCAGTTGTCCATACTAAATCTCATCGCAATACCAAAGAGTGGAGATTTACGAGAAGGAAAGAACTATAGGGGAATCTGCTTATCGTCCATTGTAGCAAAAACTTACAACAGGTTGCTCCTTAACAGAATTTGCCGTCACTTAAACCCGGTTCTCCGAATTAATCAAAATGGTTTTCGCCCAGGTAGATCAACAGTGTCTCAAATTCTGGCATTAAGAAGGATAGTAGAGGAAATTAAGAACAACAACCTCATTGCAGCATTGGTCTTCATAGACTTCAAAAAAGCTTTTGATACCGTCCATCGTGGTATATTACGAGCCTATGGTGTACCAGAGAGGATAGTGGCTGCCATTGGACATATATACCAACAAACCAAAGCACATGTTACTTTACCAGATGGCATCACTAAGGACTTAAATTCAAGCAGGGGTTCTTCTGGGTACTCCTACACTAGCACCGTTTTTGTTCATAATCATCCTAGACTATGTACTGATGAAGGCATTATCAGGAAACGAAGAGCAACTAGGCTTCACACTTGTTCCCAGGCAAATAGGGCCGCAGACAATTACAGACCTTAACTTCGCAGACGACATTGCTCTCCTTGCTGACAATCTACGGGGTGCAGAGGAACTACTACATCTGGTGGAAGCAGCAACGCTTACAGTTGGTCTTGGGATGAACGCCAAAAAAACAAAGGAAATGCTGTACATAGAAACTCCAACACCAATTAAAACACTGGATGGTAATGATCTTGAAATTGTCCAAGACTTCAAATACCTTGATGCCTGGATTGCTGGTAGTGAGCAAGATTTCAACATAAGAAAGGCTCAAGCTTGGAAAGCCTGTAACAGCATGACAAAAATATGGAACAGTAAACTCCCAAGAAACCTGAAAATAAAGCTGTTTACCACCACTGTTGAATCTGTTTTGACCTATGGAGCCGAGACTGGGACACTAACAGCTAAAATGAGAAAAGCGCTAGATGGTTGCTACACTCGCCTCTTAAGAAAAGCACTTAATGTATCATGGCAATCTCACACCACCAACAAAGATCTATATGAGAACCTGCTACAAATATCAGAGAGGCTAAGACGGAGGAGATTAAAATTTGCTGGCCACTGTGCCAGAAGGGAAGAGGAAGCAGTCTCCAACGGACCACCACGAAAGAATGACATCAAGCTTGGCCTAACCCGAAATACATGAGTAAATATTAACAATTGATGATGGCCAATAAGCATGATTCTAGCAGAATCTATGACGAGCGAAACTCAATTAAATAAACGCGAGGATCAAGCAAATGATACCAGCCGAGTAATTGAAATGAATAAATAATATATAGACTCGGACAAACTGGAGAGAATTAAATTAACAAAGACCTTTAAAATACACTGTCTCGAACCCGGTCCCTCTCGCTATCGCGGCGATTGGTTAATCCACTAGACCACAGGGACTGTGCTTACATGGATACCAGACGAGCGAGCACTTATGTATACAAAGTCTTTGTTGAAAGCCTCTAATCAGCCGAAATACATGAGTAAATATTAACAATTGAAATAATAATAATAATAATAATAATAATCCTAATAATAATAATAATAATAATACTCCTAATAATAATAATAATAATAATAATAATAATAATAATAATAATATTAACAACACTAATAATAATAATAATAATAATAATACCAAGCGCTTATATAGCGCCCTTAGCCCAAAGGGGCCTCAAGGCGCTTAACAACATATTTTGATAGCATATAACACAATAAACACAAACAAAATAGTGGGTCGAGCATCAGGACACATGAAGAAAGACGGACACGACCAAATGGTCTCATAGATTTCGACTCGCTTTCTCGCAACCTATGATCAGGTCGTCAATGCATGCACATGCGTGAGAGAGAAAAGACAGGAGGGCGATCAAACAAAGGAAGAGGATAAACCCGCAAATGCATGGATGGACAACTAAACATAGTATGATATTACACAATTTAGATTAAATTACAACGTTAAAATCTAAGATACAATACAGCATGAAATACTAAAAGGGTAAAAAGTATAATATATAAGTATGCAAAACAGTAATATACAGCAATAAAAAAAGAGATTGATAGAGGTATGCCAAATTCAAACTGTTGTGGCTATTGCAGAGCATTGCACAAACAAACCATTAAAAGGCCGCGATGGTACGTGAAGTCATAGTGCACCATGATATCAGGTCGTCCATGCATGCACATGCGTGAGAGAGAAGAGACAGGAGTCCGAGCAAACAACAAAGGAAGAGGATAAACACGCAAATGCATGGATGGACAACTGAACATAGTATGATATTACACCATTTTGATTAAATTACAACGTTAAAATCTAAGATACAATAAAACTGCATGAAATACTAAAAGGGTAAAAAGTATAATATATAAGTATGCAAAACAGTAATAGACAACAATAAAAAAGAGATTGATAGAGGTATGCCAAATTCAAACTGTAGTGGCTATTGCTTGCACAAACAAACCATTAAAAGGCCGAGATGATACGTGAAGGTATAGTGCACCATGATATCAGGTCGTCCATGCATGCACATGCGTGAGAGAGAAAAGATAGGAGTCCGAGCAAACAACAAAGGAAGAGGATAAACACGCAAATGCATGGATGGACAACTGAACATAGTATGATATTACACAATTTTGATTAAATTACAACGTTAAAATCTAAGATACAATAAAACTGTGTGAAATACTAAAAGGTAAAAAGTATAATAATAATGCAAAAAAGTAATATACAACAATAAAAAAGAGATTGATAGAGGTATGCCAAAATCAAACTGTTGTGGCTATTGCAGAGCATTGCACAAACAACCCATTTAAAGGCCGAGATGATACGTGAAGTCGAACCAGAACAATATAATATGATTGCTGAGATGGTAAACGATGCACCCATGACAAACCTCTCCCGGGGGTCGTATAGTGCGTCTTATAATTGATTAGTGTATGTTATTATATAGCGCTTTCCAAAATACAAGCACAGTCCCAAAGCGCTTTTGGCCAATTATTATAGCTGCCAGTTCATATATCAGACCACTTGGTCACTACACTTAGGCGGTTACCGGCCATCAGTGCACAAGACTATCAGCACTACTATTTGATACACTAACAGCTCCCAAATATCGCTTCGGTCGACGAGGCAATCGACACTAAGTATCTTACTCTGGGATTTAAACACGTTGGCCGTAGCGGGGCTATAACTCACAACCTTTGTATCATGAATCCAGCGTTTTATCCAGTCGACCACATATGCTGATTATGATTTTGGTAAAACGCGTTACGATAATTTGATGGCTCATTGTGAAGTGGTAATTACGAATTTATCTGATTGTTTACTATTTTAACATAGAGCCTTACTAGTGGAATTAAAATTATAAGTGGCATCAATTAAAACCAAATTATGTAGGAAATATATTTAAAAAGTGCTGTTCCAGTAACGTATGTTACCATAATCGAAGTTAAAGAAGTTGATTTTTTTTCGCAGTAAGCAATAGCCAAACGTTTAAACATTTTTCCCTGACCCTTTGCTTGTGCTTGGAACAATATGAGCAATCAAATAAAAAAAAAAAAAATTTGTGTCACATTTTCATGGAATCGCCTATAAAGGAGAACTATTCGCGTTTCATGTTTAGGGGACAAGAGTACAAAACTCAGAATCGTGGTTTTGATTTTGATTGACCGAAGAATTGTTATTGAACATATCGAGTGCTTGGAGCGCAGATGTCTTAAGTGCATTTTGTTCATTTTGAGATAAACGTGTTTGAAAACTAGAAACTCTGTGTCAGTCAATAGGGAATTTGAAGTTGCCATCCAATTTTCACCACCAAAAGATACATTTGCACTTTAGCTTATGCGTGCACTAACTCTAGAATGTCAAAGTGTTTTCATATTATGCAAAATCTCAAATTCATCAAAAGTGCACTTAAGACATCTGCGCTCCAAGCACTCGATATTCATAGTGCTAAGATTATGCTCACCGGTCTGCATGCTTGCAGCTCCACCTACTGCGGCCATAGGATGGATTTGGCGCGTCCCAACGCTCACATCAGATAACACATCGCCTATAATAGGTTTACACGTTAAATGCGTATTTTAAAATGGATATTTTTCGACGTTATAAGAAACTCGTATCTTGGACTTTGGTAAGATGATATAGTCATGTTTACGAGCTCAATAAATCATATATGGGAGTTAACTGGCATTTTCTTCCAGCTAAAGACCTCTCAAAACGTCTGAGTTGGTTATTTCTCGTCACACGCAATATGTCATTTAGATGATGGTGTTACCTACCGGAAATGACGTTGACACAAATAAATGGGTATAACGCATGGGAGAGCCACGAGGTAATGAAATGTTGTTTCTTTACATATAAGAATAGACCATGGGATATATATTTGGGGAAGAGTGTTAATGAAGTATGGTATAATAAGCCATGGCGCAAAGCTGTAATTAGGAGAATATCAACGGAATTGAAGGAAGACATAATGGGAATATGGGACGAAAGCCGGGTTCAAAGTATGGTATAAAACGTATATGAACAAAATATAAGTAATACAAGAATGGCCCTCATCCCCCTCGCTATCTAGCTCTTTCTTTGTTTGTTAAAACTGCAAATCTTATGAGTTCATTGCTTCATTCAGGTTGCCGTTAGTGCAAATATCTATTTCGTTTACATGTTTCCTTTCATCTTTATGCTCCCGATAGTGAGATTCCCTATTTACATCTCTTGAACTCAAGTTGTACAGCAATTGACCGTACTCACTCAAGTTACAACTCATGAATCTCATTTGCTCTCATTTGCTCATATAGAGGTACCTGAGCGTAGCGAGGGTATCCGTTAGTGTATAGTAATACCGTATAATATATATATCATCCACTGTAATTTTTCGTTTCCGTTTTCCATTTCTCTGGCTGTGACCATAATATGGATTTCTCTGGCTGTAACCACATCAATGGATCATCTTACTAATTTTCCTTTCTATAAATGTGTACTATTATAAACATCACCTTGATAATATTTCAAAAGTTATAGCGCTTGATAAATTTCATATTTTGGGGTTTAGGACCCCCTCCTATAAATAAATGTTCGTAAATTGTTTTAATTGATTAAAGTTTTATGAAGAAGCACCAATAAAAGTTTAGAGAAAAATGTTTTATTTATGAGAGGTGAGATTAATATAACTCAACCGCTCACTTACCACACTTAACTCACCCTACACCAGTCAGGTATACGGAATATATTATAGCGAATAAGTTTAATAAGCACGTGAATCTTGTATAACCTAGTCCGGCGAGTGCATCGGAGAAAAATCCCCGGATGTGGACGCTTCACTGTACAACAGCATAGGCATGTTATTAAGTAACTTAGTGAGATGTATACATTTCGTTTTCAAGATACTTCTTGTTGTATGGAGATGAACTGTGAATTATTTGACCCTGACCTGTTATATGTAATACAGGCATTTACCAGCGTAAACAAATATTTGCCGATGGAAACGGAAATCACAGCAAGTTTATTATGCGATTTTAGACTCATTTCGGTGATTTTGTGTGCAAGGCATGACGTTTGTAACAACATGCACTACATATCGCGTGGTATTTGGTGTTGCCATTTGTCTCCGGGCAGAAAATAATAACCGTAAACGGTCTGCAGCACTCTTTGTGATTTTTATATGTATCGTTAGTAAGGTAAGCTTATCAGAAAATCACTTTGCTATTTGTGGAAAAATGCATCGACAAAGATATCCATTAGCCAGGCATTATATAGACGGCTACAAGATGGCGACACCCTATTAGTCACGTGTTTATTAAATTTATTCGCTATAATATATTCCGTATACCTAACTGTCTACACACTCCAAAAACTCTCACTATATATATTTACTCAGTCCATAACTCGCCACAAGAAAACATCACCAATTCACCAACTCACCCCCTCCGCAACTCTCCACTTTAGACAACTACCCGACAAGCTCTAGTCAAACAAGATTAACTGTCGCTCTGTTGGGGGTATTGAAACATCAACACACTAAACAAACACAGTTTTGACGGTTGAATAAACAGCATACATATAAGTAAACCTAACACAAAAAGTCCCTGACCAGGTGCTCTGATGTTGGCTAATCCAAAATCAGTAATCGGTACGAAAAATCTAAGCAAATATCTTTTGCATAGTTTGGTACCTACCACATTCATAAAAATCGAGTGAATAGTTTTGAAGTTATGATTGTTTCAATAATATCGCGTTACGTTTATAAGCGCGCCATTCTTTATTTTCAATTCTCTTGCTGTAAAACTAATATGAATAAAGTTTTCATATTATATATTGTAATACCCAAGCGGGTTCCCTAGACTTAAGGCTAGGTCCCATCCTTACACCGGGATGAAAGATCAGCTGATTTTAATGTGAGACCACTACAAATTTCGGTAACAAACGTCCGCGCCTAGACGCGATAAAAGAATTCCCAGCTTTTGTACGAAAACTAAACAATCCACATATTATTGGTCAATTGTTCAAAAGTCAAGATGTGTTTTAACTTGAAATTAACAGAACAAATGCTAGTAAATTAGAGTTGGACAAAGTATAACGCGTGTTACTGTAACACGGGTTACCGAGTATTTTGCAATTTAAAAAAAAGCAGACCTTGAATAATATTATTGTTATTATTCTAGTATTATAAACCTTAGGATAGTACTTGCTGTGGTCGACGAGGCATTGATCAAATGATTGCAACATTTGATCAAATTTATTTATTAAAATATTGAAATAATTGATTGTACATCATAAATCATCAAAATGTCAAGGTCAACGTAATTTTTTTTTTTATGTATTTCTTTATTTTTCTCACCCGGCTATTTTTAAGCCATTTATCTTTAAAATTCAATACAAATGCTAATATAATTGCGATTTTCACCCAAAATGGCTCAAAATGTGTCTAAATTCATGCTCTTCCATAATTGAACAACTATTGTTATCCCAAATGTCAACATATTTCTTTCTCGCCAATTTTAAAATTTTTCAATACGTTTTGGACGATATCTCAAAACTATAAAACACGCAAACTTGCAATATGTGAACAAACGTAACTCTAAAACAAAAGCTCATATAACCATGGGATTTGGACCAGATGTTAAGCACACAAGAGCTATGAAACCATGGAGCCTGATATTTAATATCTATGTTCAAATTTGAATTACGATACAAAATTACCTGATTGGTCGGTTCACGGTTCCGGTGTAATCATAATCGAAGTTAAAGAAGTTGATTTTTTTCGCAGTAAACAATAGCCAAACGTTTTAACATTTATTTCCCTGACCCTTTGCTTGTGCTTGGAACAATATGAGGATACAAATAAATCGCTGGAATGAATTATCATTTTTTTTGGTGTCACATTTTCATGGAATCGCCTATAAAAGAGAACTATTCGCGTTTCATGTTTACGGAGGGGAAAAAAGTACAAAACTCAGAATCGTGGTTTTGATTTTGATTGACCGAAGAATTGTTATTGAACATATCCATAGTGCTAAGATTATGCTCACCGGTCTGCATGCTTGCACCTTCACTTACTGCGGCCGTAGGATGCATTTGGCGAGTCCCACCGCTCACATCAGATAACACATCTCCTATAATAGGTTAACACGTTAAATGCATATTTTAAAATGGATATTTTTCGACGTTATAAGGAACTGGTATCTTGAATTTTTGGTATCAACTTAAAGATGATAGTTATGTTTACTAGCTAATCAATCATTTATTAGAGTTTACCGGCAATTTATTGTTTTGAATGATCAGGTTTTATGCTTTATACACATGCACAAAAATGCAACATACACTCAGAAAATGAAGATAATGTTTTCCTTTCACAACACAGATTTATTGTTTCCCGGGTTGTTTTCATTCAACTTCAACTTTACCATGACTTTATCTTTGTCTTCAGTACTGTGTGTGTCCACTCTTATTGTCCACAACAGCGTGTGTAAAGCATATACCTGATCATTCAAAACAGTAATGCAAACCTGCTTCTATAGGGACGATTGTAACTTTTAAAACTGCACGTCCATTGAAATGTGAAAGGAAATCATGTATGTTGCAATTTTTGTGCATGTGTATAAAGCATAAAACCTGATCATTCAAAACAATACATGCAAACTTGCATCTATTGCTATATGGATGATTGTCACTTTTGAAACTGGATCTACGGCCATTGAAATGACAATAACTCCGCTCCGCAACATCGTATCTCAACAATCGAGGTGTCAAAAATACGCAGAACAAAATTATGCACTGGGTTATTTGCTTTGATTAATCCATACCCTTTCGGGCCGTTAATTATTGGAACATGTGTAAGGTGTTATAAGAAAATGATCCCAAGTGACCTCTTCTTGACCTTTGACCTTGTTATGATGATTGACTTTTTTTCTTTGCTTATCAATACGCATACGAAGAAACAAGTCCGGTTAAAATCGGAGAATGTCTTCAATTTTAGCCCTGTATAGGTCAATGACCCCTGGTGACACCGTGTGACATGTCACTTTTAGTGTAGGAGCAACCTATATGATCATTGATACGAGGAATCCTTCGACCACTTCTGACAATCATCAGTCTGAAGACCCTATATGGGCATGGACCAAAGGAATTGTTAGACCAATTCTGACTGTCATTTGCTCTGAGACAAGATGCATTTTAAGTGAAAAGGGTAAAAATTAACATTTTGACCCCTAGTGACCCCAAATAATTGTTGATTTTAAAAACCGAATTATCATATATTATGCGTACGGTCATAATGAATATGTGGGCCGATTCTGACGACCCTAGGTCATTTCACTAAATTGCAAGGGAATTCTAAGTAAAAATCATGTTTTGACCCCTAGTGACCCCTGTGTGACCTTTGACCCCAAACTGTGAAGACTCTATATGTAGGTCAGGTAGGGGGTCCTACTGATCAAATCTGGTGATTGTAACATGTAAACTGTAGGAGAAGATGCATTTTTAGTCGGGTTTGGAAGAAAGAAGAAGAACGAAACAAGTAGCATTTTGAGTGAATGGGGCTAAAAATTTACATTTTGACCCCTAATGACCCCAAATATTTTTTGATTTTGAAAACCTAACCATTATATATGCGTACGGTCAAAAGAAATATGTTGACCAATTCTGACGATCCTAGGTCATTTCAATAAATTGCAAGGGCGTTTCATGTGAAAATCACGTTTTGACCTATAATGACCCCTGTGTGACCTTTGACCCCTTATGCTTTACAACCTGAGTAGTGGTGCACCAAAGGGTACTTATGACCAAATATGGTCAAATTCGGCTATATGGTTACGGAGCTATAGGTCTCATGACGGAAGAAGAAGAAGAAGAAGAAGAAGAAGAAGAAGAAGAAGAAGAAGAAGAAGAAGAAGAAGAAGAAGAAGAAGAAGAAGAAGAAGAAGAAGAAGAAGAAGAAGAAGAAGAAGAAGAAGAAGAAGAAGAAGAAGAAGAAGAAGAAGAAGAAGAAGAAAGAAAGAAACAGGACGAATACAGTATATTAGTCGTTGACACGACTAATATAAACAGCAGAGATACAGTACCTGGATTTTTTGCAAAAATCAAGGTAAATACCTATTAAATGACCTCGTAATATGACGATCAATACCATAATGCATTAGTGTTTCAAATTGGGCTATTTCATTTGAAATCCATAGGCTATTAAGGGGGGACTTAAGGAAGTTTTTGATTTGATTTTTTGAATTTTGTGAGTGCTGTAATTATTGAACTATTAATCAAATGTATATAAAAGTATACATTTTGGAAAGGAAATGGATCAGAGAATCCAAATTTGGCGTCAATTTGACCAAAAAAGTAGATTTTTTGAGAAAATCACAAAATTCACTTTTTGGACCCACATTTTTTTGAACAAAACTAATTTTGAGTAAAAAATGGCCAAATCACTTTATAATGATGTTAAGACACTAATGAAGGGACGATTTTTTTTTTATAAATCTAATCTAATATTTTTGAAAATTTTGAAGAAAAAGTGACAAAAAACGTGAAAAAAATGATTTTTAATTTTGTTTTACACTTTTTTGTCAAAATTTCAAAAAATATTGGATTAGATTTTTAAAAAAAAATCGTCCCTTCAGTAGTGTCTTAACATCATCATCAAGTGATTTGGGCATTTTTAACTCAAAATTATGTTTGTTAGCTTTGTTCAAAAAAATTGGGTCAAAAAAGTGATTTTTGTTGTTGTTATTTTCTCAAAAAATCAACATTTTTGGTCAAAATTGATGCCAAATTTGGATTCTCTGATCCATTTCCTTTCCAAAAAGGTACACTTTTATATACATTTGAGTCATGGTTCAATAATTACAGCACTAACAAAATTCAACAACAAACTTCCTTAAGTCCCCCCTTAAAAACAACCTTAATATTTAACAAACGAAGGCTATAGTTTACATTTCCATGTACGGAAGATCAAGGTATAGCGGGTATTTCAAATGGAAAAGCTTATTATTCTTACCAGAAATGAACGACGTATTAAAATGTATGGGATTCAAAGTGAACTTGTTGTCTTGCTGAGAGATATTGTACACGCCACGTATCTTAGACGTGCGGGGAACACGGTTCAAGTCTCGTTTGGTGAAGTCTGTTTCCAATCTTGAAATGTTGTTACCCATTTGAAGACAATGTTTACGAATCACCTTAATAAACATATCATATAAGAATAGTATTACAAATTAGTAGTAAATTTCAAAAATGAATGTTTCAACATTGACAGGAATCCACACTTTAAATCCGTTTTAGTTGTCGTTAGCTTTTCTGACAGGCTATTAATATTCCAGACTCTCATCTACTGTAAACGGCTCTTGCTACAAGCTTGGAGAGAAGTCATTGGAACGCTTTACTCTTTTTGGGCATTATGTGCAGAATCTTGTTTCTGATCTTTAAGAGCTGAATAGGACATCGTAAACAAACAATTTTCCCTTCCCCAAACCCCATCAATCAATGTTGGGACACTTTGAACAACTGCTGAAGACATTAACATTTCTCAACATTGCACGGGTGTTAGTTTCCCGTTGTAAACAAGTAAGTGTTCCAAGACTTTTTTCAGGATTGTCTAGACAAAGTGCACAAAAATCATCTAAATTTGGGTTTTCTCTCATAACTCAAAAAAACGGAAGGTCGTATGAACTTCATGTTACCCACGATGTTAGATTGAACCATAGGCGTTCCGATAGAGCTAATTAAGTATTGCATTAGAAAAATACAATAATTTATTTAGTAAATGGTTTACTGTAAACAATTTCCTATGGAAATTTACATGTAGACAAAACGACAAAACTAATCCAACTCATGATCTCTTTGTTTAAATGAGCTTTTAAATAAAAGCAATTACAAACTCAATGAATAGTATTATTTATTTTCCACTAAGAAACGTGTCACTGTATTGTTTATTCTTTTCTTGGAGATATACATAATTTGTAATGTTACAGCTTGTACCCCATAACAGCAGCCTAAGCGTTTGTCCCGTAATATACTCCTCCCATTGAACATTATTCATTGTTCTGCAATTTGATTATATCTACGAATGCACTACCGGAATTAAGTCGGAATCGTTGACATTCTTAAGATAGTGGTAACCGATTATGTTGACCTTGCACACTTTAGTTTTGTTAACATTCATTTTAATTAGGTTATTGTACCCCGATTTCATGAGTGTATTTGCGCGTATTAAAAGTATTGCGCACATTTACGCACTTTCCACCTCATAGTAGAGACAATGAGCTTAGCATAATAATACCCCTTATAGTATCATTTATCCGATAATTCCAAGTATCTTTCTCTCCAAATATAATAATTTGCACATTTTATTATTATTAGTATTAGTATTATTAGTATTATCTTGCTAACAGGTACCTTAGGGGGAAACAGGTTTTTGTTATTCACTCATTATTACGTTAGGGCGAAAATAATCTTTCGCCCTAACGTAGTTTCTTTCATTAACTAATAATGCGCTTTATTCCCTAACAAAGGAAATTACTATTCATGAGCTAATTAATTATGCAAATTTATTCAAATATTCAATACATTTGCATATTTGTACGACGGGCTGTCTCTAACAAGTGACTAAAGACAGCCCGTCGTACAAATTATGCAAATGTTGTGAATATTTGAATAAATTAGCATAATTAATTAATTTATGTAAATTAATGTTATTGTTAGTTAATCTCATGTATTTTTTCCCCTTAAGGTTATCATTATCATCATTATTATTATTATTATTATTATTATTATTATTATTATTATTATTATTAATGTTATTATTATTATTATTATTATTATTATTGTTAGTAGTAGTAGTAGTAGTAGTAGTAGTAGAGGTAGTAGTAGTAGTATTAGTGTTAGTGTTAGTGTTACTTTGCTAACAGGTACATTAGGGCAAAACAGGTTTTTGTTATTCACTCATTATTACGTTAGGGCGAAAATAGTATTTCGCCATAACGTAGTTTCTTTCATAAACTAATAATGCGCTTTATTCCGTTATAAATAACAAAGGAAATTACTATTCATGAGCTAATTAATTATGCAAATTTATTCAAATATTCAATAAATGTGCATATTTGTACGACGGACTGTCCCTAGCACGTGACTTAAGACAGCCCGTCGTACAAATTATGCAAATTTTGTGAATATTTGAATAAATTTGCATAATTAATTAATTTATGTATATGAATGTTATTGTTAGTTAATCTCATGTATCATTTCTCCTTAATATTATCATTAGTAAAATTATTATTATTATTATTAGTGTTATTATTATTATTATTATATATTATCTCACGAAGTATGGTATAATAAGCCATGGCGCAAAGCTGTAATTAGGAGAATATCAACGGAATTGAAGGAAGACATAATGGGAATATGGGACGAAAGCCGGGTTCAAAGTATGGTATAAAACGTATATGAACAAAATATAAGTAATACAAGAATGGCCCTCATCCCCCTCGCTATCTAGCTCTTTCTTTGTTTGTTAAAACTGCAAATCTTATGAGTTCATTGCTTCATTCAGGTTGCCGTTAGTGCAAATATCTATTTCGTTTACATGTTTCCTTTCATCTTTATGCTCCCGATAGTGAGATTCCCTATTTACATCTCTTGAACTCAAGTTGTACAGCAATTGACCGTACTCACTCAAGTTACAACTCATGAATCTCATTTGCTCTCATTTGCTCATATAGAGGTACCTGAGCGTAGCGAGGGTATCCGTTAGTGTATAGTAATACCGTATAATATATATATCATCCACTGTAATTTTTCGTTTCCGTTTTCCATTTCTCTGGCTGTGACCATAATATGGATTTCTCTGGCTGTAACCACATCAATGGATCATCTTACTAATTTTCCTTTCTATAAATGTGTACTATTATAAACATCACCTTGATAATATTTCAAAAGTTATAGCGCTTGATAAATTTCATATTTTGGGGTTTAGGACCCCCTCCTATAAATAAATGTTCGTAAATTGTTTTAATTGATTAAAGTTTTATGAAGAAGCACCAATAAAAGTTTAGAGAAAAATGTTTTATTTATGAGAGGTGAGATTAATATAACTCAACCGCTCACTTACCACACTTAACTCACCCTACACCAGTCAGGTATACGGAATATATTATAGCGAATAAGTTTAATAAGCACGTGAATCTTGTATAACCTAGTCCGGCGAGTGCATCGGAGAAAAATCCCCGGATGTGGACGCTTCACTGTACAACAGCATAGGCATGTTATTAAGTAACTTAGTGAGATGTATACATTTCGTTTTCAAGATACTTCTTGTTGTATGGAGATGAACTGTGAATTATTTGACCCTGACCTGTTATATGTAATACAGGCATTTACCAGCGTAAACAAATATTTGCCGATGGAAACGGAAATCACAGCAAGTTTATTATGCGATTTTAGACTCATTTCGGTGATTTTGTGTGCAAGGCATGACGTTTGTAACAACATGCACTACATATCGCGTGGTATTTGGTGTTGCCATTTGTCTCCGGGCAGAAAATAATAACCGTAAACGGTCTGCAGCACTCTTTGTGATTTTTATATGTATCGTTAGTAAGGTAAGCTTATCAGAAAATCACTTTGCTATTTGTGGAAAAATGCATCGACAAAGATATCCATTAGCCAGGCATTATATAGACGGCTACAAGATGGCGACACCCTATTAGTCACGTGTTTATTAAATTTATTCGCTATAATATATTCCGTATACCTAACTGTCTACACACTCCAAAAACTCTCACTATATATATTTACTCAGTCCATAACTCGCCACAAGAAAACATCACCAATTCACCAACTCACCCCCTCCGCAACTCTCCACTTTAGACAACTACCCGACAAGCTCTAGTCAAACAAGATTAACTGTCGCTCTGTTGGGGGTATTGAAACATCAACACACTAAACAAACACAGTTTTGACGGTTGAATAAACAGCATACATATAAGTAAACCTAACACAAAAAGTCCCTGACCAGGTGCTCTGATGTTGGCTAATCCAAAATCAGTAATCGGTACGAAAAATCTAAGCAAATATCTTTTGCATAGTTTGGTACCTACCACATTCATAAAAATCGAGTGAATAGTTTTGAAGTTATGATTGTTTCAATAATATCGCGTTACGTTTATAAGCGCGCCATTCTTTATTTTCAATTCTCTTGCTGTAAAACTAATATGAATAAAGTTTTCATATTATATATTGTAATACCCAAGCGGGTTCCCTAGACTTAAGGCTAGGTCCCATCCTTACACCGGGATGAAAGATCAGCTGATTTTAATGTGAGACCACTACAAATTTCGGTAACAAACGTCCGCGCCTAGACGCGATAAAAGAATTCCCAGCTTTTGTACGAAAACTAAACAATCCACATATTATTGGTCAATTGTTCAAAAGTCAAGATGTGTTTTAACTTGAAATTAACAGAACAAATGCTAGTAAATTAGAGTTGGACAAAGTATAACGCGTGTTACTGTAACACGGGTTACCGAGTATTTTGCAATTTAAAAAAAAGCAGACCTTGAATAATATTATTGTTATTATTCTAGTATTATAAACCTTAGGATAGTACTTGCTGTGGTCGACGAGGCATTGATCAAATGATTGCAACATTTGATCAAATTTATTTATTAAAATATTGAAATAATTGATTGTACATCATAAATCATCAAAATGTCAAGGTCAACGTAATTTTTTTTTTTATGTATTTCTTTATTTTTCTCACCCGGCTATTTTTAAGCCATTTATCTTTAAAATTCAATACAAATGCTAATATAATTGCGATTTTCACCCAAAATGGCTCAAAATGTGTCTAAATTCATGCTCTTCCATAATTGAACAACTATTGTTATCCCAAATGTCAACATATTTCTTTCTCGCCAATTTTAAAATTTTTCAATACGTTTTGGACGATATCTCAAAACTATAAAACACGCAAACTTGCAATATGTGAACAAACGTAACTCTAAAACAAAAGCTCATATAACCATGGGATTTGGACCAGATGTTAAGCACACAAGAGCTATGAAACCATGGAGCCTGATATTTAATATCTATGTTCAAATTTGAATTACGATACAAAATTACCTGATTGGTCGGTTCACGGTTCCGGTGTAATCATAATCGAAGTTAAAGAAGTTGATTTTTTTCGCAGTAAACAATAGCCAAACGTTTTAACATTTATTTCCCTGACCCTTTGCTTGTGCTTGGAACAATATGAGGATACAAATAAATCGCTGGAATGAATTATCATTTTTTTTGGTGTCACATTTTCATGGAATCGCCTATAAAAGAGAACTATTCGCGTTTCATGTTTACGGAGGGGAAAAAAGTACAAAACTCAGAATCGTGGTTTTGATTTTGATTGACCGAAGAATTGTTATTGAACATATCCATAGTGCTAAGATTATGCTCACCGGTCTGCATGCTTGCACCTTCACTTACTGCGGCCGTAGGATGCATTTGGCGAGTCCCACCGCTCACATCAGATAACACATCTCCTATAATAGGTTAACACGTTAAATGCATATTTTAAAATGGATATTTTTCGACGTTATAAGGAACTGGTATCTTGAATTTTTGGTATCAACTTAAAGATGATAGTTATGTTTACTAGCTAATCAATCATTTATTAGAGTTTACCGGCAATTTATTGTTTTGAATGATCAGGTTTTATGCTTTATACACATGCACAAAAATGCAACATACACTCAGAAAATGAAGATAATGTTTTCCTTTCACAACACAGATTTATTGTTTCCCGGGTTGTTTTCATTCAACTTCAACTTTACCATGACTTTATCTTTGTCTTCAGTACTGTGTGTGTCCACTCTTATTGTCCACAACAGCGTGTGTAAAGCATATACCTGATCATTCAAAACAGTAATGCAAACCTGCTTCTATAGGGACGATTGTAACTTTTAAAACTGCACGTCCATTGAAATGTGAAAGGAAATCATGTATGTTGCAATTTTTGTGCATGTGTATAAAGCATAAAACCTGATCATTCAAAACAATACATGCAAACTTGCATCTATTGCTATATGGATGATTGTCACTTTTGAAACTGGATCTACGGCCATTGAAATGACAATAACTCCGCTCCGCAACATCGTATCTCAACAATCGAGGTGTCAAAAATACGCAGAACAAAATTATGCACTGGGTTATTTGCTTTGATTAATCCATACCCTTTCGGGCCGTTAATTATTGGAACATGTGTAAGGTGTTATAAGAAAATGATCCCAAGTGACCTCTTCTTGACCTTTGACCTTGTTATGATGATTGACTTTTTTTCTTTGCTTATCAATACGCATACGAAGAAACAAGTCCGGTTAAAATCGGAGAATGTCTTCAATTTTAGCCCTGTATAGGTCAATGACCCCTGGTGACACCGTGTGACATGTCACTTTTAGTGTAGGAGCAACCTATATGATCATTGATACGAGGAATCCTTCGACCACTTCTGACAATCATCAGTCTGAAGACCCTATATGGGCATGGACCAAAGGAATTGTTAGACCAATTCTGACTGTCATTTGCTCTGAGACAAGATGCATTTTAAGTGAAAAGGGTAAAAATTAACATTTTGACCCCTAGTGACCCCAAATAATTGTTGATTTTAAAAACCGAATTATCATATATTATGCGTACGGTCATAATGAATATGTGGGCCGATTCTGACGACCCTAGGTCATTTCACTAAATTGCAAGGGAATTCTAAGTAAAAATCATGTTTTGACCCCTAGTGACCCCTGTGTGACCTTTGACCCCAAACTGTGAAGACTCTATATGTAGGTCAGGTAGGGGGTCCTACTGATCAAATCTGGTGATTGTAACATGTAAACTGTAGGAGAAGATGCATTTTTAGTCGGGTTTGGAAGAAAGAAGAAGAACGAAACAAGTAGCATTTTGAGTGAATGGGGCTAAAAATTTACATTTTGACCCCTAATGACCCCAAATATTTTTTGATTTTGAAAACCTAACCATTATATATGCGTACGGTCAAAAGAAATATGTTGACCAATTCTGACGATCCTAGGTCATTTCAATAAATTGCAAGGGCGTTTCATGTGAAAATCACGTTTTGACCTATAATGACCCCTGTGTGACCTTTGACCCCTTATGCTTTACAACCTGAGTAGTGGTGCACCAAAGGGTACTTATGACCAAATATGGTCAAATTCGGCTATATGGTTACGGAGCTATAGGTCTCATGACGGAAGAAGAAGAAGAAGAAGAAGAAGAAGAAGAAGAAGAAGAAGAAGAAGAAGAAGAAGAAGAAGAAGAAGAAGAAGAAGAAGAAGAAGAAGAAGAAGAAGAAGAAGAAGAAGAAGAAGAAGAAGAAGAAGAAGAAGAAGAAGAAGAAGAAGAAGAAGAAGAAGAAGAAGAAGAAGAAAGAAAGAAACAGGACGAATACAGTATATTAGTCGTTGACACGACTAATATAAACAGCAGAGATACAGTACCTGGATTTTTTGCAAAAATCAAGGTAAATACCTATTAAATGACCTCGTAATATGACGATCAATACCATAATGCATTAGTGTTTCAAATTGGGCTATTTCATTTGAAATCCATAGGCTATTAAGGGGGGACTTAAGGAAGTTTTTGATTTGATTTTTTGAATTTTGTGAGTGCTGTAATTATTGAACTATTAATCAAATGTATATAAAAGTATACATTTTGGAAAGGAAATGGATCAGAGAATCCAAATTTGGCGTCAATTTGACCAAAAAAGTAGATTTTTTGAGAAAATCACAAAATTCACTTTTTGGACCCACATTTTTTTGAACAAAACTAATTTTGAGTAAAAAATGGCCAAATCACTTTATAATGATGTTAAGACACTAATGAAGGGACGATTTTTTTTTTATAAATCTAATCTAATATTTTTGAAAATTTTGAAGAAAAAGTGACAAAAAACGTGAAAAAAATGATTTTTAATTTTGTTTTACACTTTTTTGTCAAAATTTCAAAAAATATTGGATTAGATTTTTAAAAAAAAATCGTCCCTTCAGTAGTGTCTTAACATCATCATCAAGTGATTTGGGCATTTTTAACTCAAAATTATGTTTGTTAGCTTTGTTCAAAAAAATTGGGTCAAAAAAGTGATTTTTGTTGTTGTTATTTTCTCAAAAAATCAACATTTTTGGTCAAAATTGATGCCAAATTTGGATTCTCTGATCCATTTCCTTTCCAAAAAGGTACACTTTTATATACATTTGAGTCATGGTTCAATAATTACAGCACTAACAAAATTCAACAACAAACTTCCTTAAGTCCCCCCTTAAAAACAACCTTAATATTTAACAAACGAAGGCTATAGTTTACATTTCCATGTACGGAAGATCAAGGTATAGCGGGTATTTCAAATGGAAAAGCTTATTATTCTTACCAGAAATGAACGACGTATTAAAATGTATGGGATTCAAAGTGAACTTGTTGTCTTGCTGAGAGATATTGTACACGCCACGTATCTTAGACGTGCGGGGAACACGGTTCAAGTCTCGTTTGGTGAAGTCTGTTTCCAATCTTGAAATGTTGTTACCCATTTGAAGACAATGTTTACGAATCACCTTAATAAACATATCATATAAGAATAGTATTACAAATTAGTAGTAAATTTCAAAAATGAATGTTTCAACATTGACAGGAATCCACACTTTAAATCCGTTTTAGTTGTCGTTAGCTTTTCTGACAGGCTATTAATATTCCAGACTCTCATCTACTGTAAACGGCTCTTGCTACAAGCTTGGAGAGAAGTCATTGGAACGCTTTACTCTTTTTGGGCATTATGTGCAGAATCTTGTTTCTGATCTTTAAGAGCTGAATAGGACATCGTAAACAAACAATTTTCCCTTCCCCAAACCCCATCAATCAATGTTGGGACACTTTGAACAACTGCTGAAGACATTAACATTTCTCAACATTGCACGGGTGTTAGTTTCCCGTTGTAAACAAGTAAGTGTTCCAAGACTTTTTTCAGGATTGTCTAGACAAAGTGCACAAAAATCATCTAAATTTGGGTTTTCTCTCATAACTCAAAAAAACGGAAGGTCGTATGAACTTCATGTTACCCACGATGTTAGATTGAACCATAGGCGTTCCGATAGAGCTAATTAAGTATTGCATTAGAAAAATACAATAATTTATTTAGTAAATGGTTTACTGTAAACAATTTCCTATGGAAATTTACATGTAGACAAAACGACAAAACTAATCCAACTCATGATCTCTTTGTTTAAATGAGCTTTTAAATAAAAGCAATTACAAACTCAATGAATAGTATTATTTATTTTCCACTAAGAAACGTGTCACTGTATTGTTTATTCTTTTCTTGGAGATATACATAATTTGTAATGTTACAGCTTGTACCCCATAACAGCAGCCTAAGCGTTTGTCCCGTAATATACTCCTCCCATTGAACATTATTCATTGTTCTGCAATTTGATTATATCTACGAATGCACTACCGGAATTAAGTCGGAATCGTTGACATTCTTAAGATAGTGGTAACCGATTATGTTGACCTTGCACACTTTAGTTTTGTTAACATTCATTTTAATTAGGTTATTGTACCCCGATTTCATGAGTGTATTTGCGCGTATTAAAAGTATTGCGCACATTTACGCACTTTCCACCTCATAGTAGAGACAATGAGCTTAGCATAATAATACCCCTTATAGTATCATTTATCCGATAATTCCAAGTATCTTTCTCTCCAAATATAATAATTTGCACATTTTATTATTATTAGTATTAGTATTATTAGTATTATCTTGCTAACAGGTACCTTAGGGGGAAACAGGTTTTTGTTATTCACTCATTATTACGTTAGGGCGAAAATAATCTTTCGCCCTAACGTAGTTTCTTTCATTAACTAATAATGCGCTTTATTCCCTAACAAAGGAAATTACTATTCATGAGCTAATTAATTATGCAAATTTATTCAAATATTCAATACATTTGCATATTTGTACGACGGGCTGTCTCTAACAAGTGACTAAAGACAGCCCGTCGTACAAATTATGCAAATGTTGTGAATATTTGAATAAATTAGCATAATTAATTAATTTATGTAAATTAATGTTATTGTTAGTTAATCTCATGTATTTTTTCCCCTTAAGGTTATCATTATCATCATTATTATTATTATTATTATTATTATTATTATTATTATTATTATTATTAATGTTATTATTATTATTATTATTATTATTATTGTTAGTAGTAGTAGTAGTAGTAGTAGTAGTAGAGGTAGTAGTAGTAGTATTAGTGTTAGTGTTAGTGTTACTTTGCTAACAGGTACATTAGGGCAAAACAGGTTTTTGTTATTCACTCATTATTACGTTAGGGCGAAAATAGTATTTCGCCATAACGTAGTTTCTTTCATAAACTAATAATGCGCTTTATTCCGTTATAAATAACAAAGGAAATTACTATTCATGAGCTAATTAATTATGCAAATTTATTCAAATATTCAATAAATGTGCATATTTGTACGACGGACTGTCCCTAGCACGTGACTTAAGACAGCCCGTCGTACAAATTATGCAAATTTTGTGAATATTTGAATAAATTTGCATAATTAATTAATTTATGTATATGAATGTTATTGTTAGTTAATCTCATGTATCATTTCTCCTTAATATTATCATTAGTAAAATTATTATTATTATTATTAGTGTTATTATTATTATTATTATATATTATCTCACGAATTATTGATATAGACCATATTCACGCGGCAGCCATTTTCTAAAATTTGCCACCCAAGCCTCGTTCTCGTTACGTATACCTGCGCCTGCGTGAGGATGCGTACGCCGCACGCTTTAGTACCACGCTTCTCGCGCAGTTCTATTGTGCAGCGCGAGGCGCAGATAGACCAAACGGGAACGAGGCTTGGGTGGCATATTTTGGAAAATGGCTGCCGCGTGAATAGAGTCTATTATATTTCAGGTTACATCTCATCCCTGTCAACCCACTTTCTGCGCTCGATTGCTGTGCACGAATGCAAGGCCTCGAACGATTATCAAATACGAATGCACTGTAGCTCATTAATTATCCTTATCATACTACAAAATATATAATAGATTGGGGGTTTGCTTTTGTTCTGATCAGGCGAGGTAAACTATGAACGCTGCTAGTCAGCCGGCAGGTCACGAATAGCGGCTTAAATTTTCTTACACGAAATATGCACCCATCCACATTTTCAAGCGTGACCCCGCTAAATATAGAACGCATTTTGGGTTTTTAATAGAGATCAATCAATCAATCAATCACTGAAATTTATATAGCGCCAGAACCAAGAAACTTGTACTAAGGCGCTTTGGCACAATGTAATACAGAGAAAAAACTACTTTACACAAGTATGTTCAAAAAGATGACATTTTAAAAGTCGTTTAAATATGTTGACGGAATCTGCATTTCTGATATGATCTGGAAGCCGGTTCCATTGACGAGGAGCATAGGATGAGAAGGCACGATCAGCAAATGTGATAAGGTGAGTTCTGGGTTCAACCAAATGTGGTGCAGAAGAGGTGGAGCGTAGACGCCTGCGACCAGTCTGAACATGGAGCAAGTTTGCAAGATAGTCCGGTGTTTATTGATGGAGAGATTTATATGTGAGGACTAAAATCTTGAAATCAATCCTATACTCAATTGGAAGCCAATGAAGGTGAACAAGATCTTGAGATATAGGGTCATACTTTCTCTTTCTCATCACCAACCGTGCTGCAGTACGTTGCACATTCTGAAGTCTTGTGATGAGAGTCTTGTTTATGCCAGCTAGTAAGCTATTGCAGTAGTCGAGTCTTGAAGTGACCAATGTGTGCACAGCTATTTTAGTGGAATCCGTAGTTAACATTCTCCGGGCCTGACCGATGTTTCTGAGTTGGAAACTTGCCGATCTGGTGATATTAGCAACTTGAGCTGCCATTGTCAAACCGGAGTCAAACATAACCCCAAGATTCCTCACAGGATCAGATTTGATAGGTATGTCAACGCCAGCGATATTCACATTTAAGAGATTATTCTTGGCAAGTTGGGTTTTAAAACCGAGCATAATAACCTCTGTTTTATCACCATTCAGCTTGAGAAAATTAGCTGACATCCACTCATAAATGACATTTACACACTGTTCAAGTCTAGATACAGCAAGCTTGACACCATTGGGAGTTGTTGGACAGACAGACAGATAAACTTGAGTGTCATCCGCGTAGATGTGTAACTCCATTTGGTGTCTACGAATAATGTCCCCAAGTGGCAGAATGTAGATGGAAAACAGTAGAGGCCCAAGCACTGACCCTTGCGGTACGCCATATTGTAGATGTTGTGGAGCAGAAGACTTTCCATTAATATGCACACATTGAGTCCGATCCGAAAGATATGATTTGAACCAATCCAAGATGGGACCACTTATTCCTAGACGATGTTGCATTCTGGCAAGTAATATTGCATGGTCAATAGTGTAAAATGCACTGCTAAGATCCAAAAGAACTAGCACGGTGACACCCTGATTCTCCATTGCACATAATATGTCATTGTGGACCCTCAGCAAAGCAGATTCCGTACTATGGAATTGTTTGTATGCCGATTGAAATTGTTCTTGCAAGTTGTGATCAGACATATGCTGCTTCAGCTGCTTAGCCACAGAACGCTCAAGAACTTTCGAGATGAAGGATAGATTGCTAACAGGACGATAATTTTTTAAGACATTACAATCCAAGCTCTGTTTCTTGAGTAGAGGCTTAATGACTGCTGATTTCATTGAAGATGGTACAACTCCCTCTGTAAGTGACATATTCACGATGGATGTGATTATGGGTAGCAGTGAATCAAGTAACTTCTTGATCAACCATGTTGGCATAGGATCAATAAGCCCTGTGGCACTTGGAGATTTCATAATTATGTCCTTTATCTCAGCATCAGAAACTGTGTTAAACTCCTTCCAAGACAAGGCGGATATTGTTGATTGAATCTCAGAAGACACAGGAGCATTTGATGTGAGATTCATCCTGATGGTGTGTATCTTACTGGTGAAATATATTGCAAACCGAGTTGCCAGTTCAGAAGAAGAGCTGTGATCAGGTAGCTTGGAAGAGCATTTTTTGTTCTTGAGGATGTCACTGATGACTGCAAACATTGACTTAAAGTCCTTACCACAATCAAGAATCTTGCCATTATAGAACTCACATTTGGCACTGTACAGAGCAGAATTATATTTATTTCTCAACTTTTTGAAATTCTCAAAGTCAACAGTCAGTCTGCTAGAGATCCATTTTCGCTCAGCTTTACGACGGTCACGTTTAGCTTGATGTAAAGTGTCACTGAACCAAGGTTGTTGAGCACGAGGAACAACAGTTATGGTACGAGATGGTGCATGACAGTCAAGTAACTCAGTCAGTACCTTATTGTACTGATCAGCAGTAGCATCAACAGTGGTAGCAAGAGAAGTGGTAAGTTTACTCAACACGATGTCATCATTTAGCTTGGCAGAGTCGATGCTTCTATATTTCCGCGATGTAATAGTAGTTTTAGGAACAGGAGGTTTACGGACACAAAGAGTGCACGCAACAAGGGCATGATCTGAAATGAGATCGTAGACGCAAGTGTTTCCAACAAGGTTATCATTATCGCGAGATATTACAACATCGAGTGTATGGCCACAGCGATGAGTAGGTCCAGTAACAGATTGCTTGAGGCCAAGACCCTTCATGAGATCACAGACTTTTCGAGTACTCGGATCATCGTGAATATCAAGATGGAGATTCAGGTCGCCTACTACCACTAAGTCCCATTTTGCAATGGCCAAATCCTGCATAAACTGGGAAAATTCTTCAAAGAACATTCCTGTGGTGAGGCGATTCTTAGTTGATGGACAAGGTCTGTATATAGTGACAACTGTGAAACACTTGGATCTGGAGGTGAAAACAATAGAAGAGTACTCAAAGCTCTTGATATGGCGATCAGTGTTGTCTGTCTTGGATGCAGATCAGAAAATTCGATCATTTTATCACGTACATTTCATCGATAGTTTTATCGCGAACATTTCATCGATGAGTTTATCGCGAATATTTCATCGATGAGTTTATCGCGAACATTTCATCGACCAGTCTATCGCAAACATTTCATCGACCATTTCATCGCGCACATTTCATCGACCATTCTATCGCGAACATTTCATCGACCAGTCTATCGCGCACATTTCATCGATTAAAAACCAGAAATGCGTCGCATTTTCAGTTTTTAATAATGACAGAAATTCGATCGTTTTATCACGAACATTTCATCGATCGTTTTATCACGAACATTTCATCGATCGTTTTATCACGAACATTTCATCGCTCTTTTCACGTCGATCAGCGGTCAATGGCCCGTCACACAGGCTATGTATAGCGTAACACTTTCTGAAATTGCGCCGAATTGAACCATTATTCAGAGATTCAACAGGTTGACAGCAGGTCAACAGGCATTCAATAGGTATTGTAGCACCGTCTGATAACTGGGTTTTTATTTTGTAATCCCCATTCTATAGAACGAAGGAGTTGTAAGCTGGGCCTACATTTTAAGGCAGGGCGGACATTTCTTGTTAGGTGTGGGGGATGAAAAGGGGGGGGGGGAAATAAAATTGAGCTGGTACCATCTAAGCCACTGGTTCTCAACCTTTTTGGCCCACGACCCCTTTTGACAGTCTTGGTCGGTACCGTGACCCCCCCCCCCCCCCCCCACCCCAAAAAAATGAAATCTGAGAAAAAAGACACCCCGATTTATTCAAACTGAAACTATTTGGTTATATGATGCGAGCGTAGCGAGCAGGAAATTTAGCATATTTGAAAGTGTCTTTTGAGTTTTTTCTAAGCCTTTTTAGAGCGAAATATCAAAATGGTTCCCCAAAAAACTATGTTTATGATCCCTTTATGACCCCCTGGAAAACCCCAAACGACCCCCAGGTTGAGAACCCCTGATAAGCCGTGCGCAGCACCGCCTCCGAGCTAAGGGCGGTGTCTGATGGAGGATGTGCCCCTCTGAAGTAGATTCTTTTTTCATTTTCGAACTCATTTGGTGTATACTATTGACCAATATTGTATTGAAAAGCCATCACTTCATTTTCAATAAATATTTTGTTTTGTATCAATGCACGAAAGAAGTTGAGCATATTATACTGATATAGGCCTATTCTTGATTTAAGTATAGATGGTTTAAAAGCTCGAACAGGGGGAGTCTGAGGGTAATGAGCCCCCGCTCAGAATTTGATTTTTTCCCCTTCCCCCCCCCCCTTTTTCTTTTTGGTGGAGGTGAAAAATCAGGGGGGGGGGGATGATTACAGTGACCACTCCCAGGTCAAAAAGTGGGGGGATATATCCCCCTATTCCCCGGGATTTCCGCCCTTGTTTTAAGGGACGCACCATTATATACTCAGAGGGCCAGGGAGTTGGGGTAGGGTTGCTAGACTAATCTTCAGAAACCAGTCTAGGGGGTGTTCAGAAATACTTTGGTGGGTAGGGAGCTGGGCAATATGAGGGGGCACGGAGAAAAAAGTTGTAAAGCTGCTGAAGGGGGGGGGGGGCAAATAGTTTTGAGTACTCAAGGGGGTGCACGGGGTCAAAAGTTTGTCAAACGGCTATATAGCAAAACAAAATTTAAATTCATGGGTTCTTTCATGTATAGGCGGACATAGAGAAATTACAAACAATATACTGATATAGGGCCTACAACAAAGTTTGATCATGACAGTCTGCTCTTTTTATTATAATGAACACCAGTCACAACAAAATACACGGAATAAAGTATTTTGGCCAATTTGAAGTTCTATGGACCAAGATTGGTTAAAGTTCTCTAATAAAACGGGTACATGATATGTTTGATAATCGCAATTCACCATAGGCCTATTCTGACATTGGATCTGGGCCTACTGGTTTTCCCAGTGATATCTGTTAGGTCAAAGCCGCCCTTATGTCAAAACAAAGTGACACACACAAAGCGTCTAATGTCAACAAATTATCAAGGCCTTTTATGTGGGTTGATGCTTTTATTTCAAGGATGGCATCGACGTTCTCTTCACATAGTGTTTTAACAATATCTAGTTCATACATCTATTCCTCGTACAAGATGGTCCAGCACTGTCTGCATTCTCTGCCATTTTAATTTACAAATTTTGTCACCAGAAGCGAACCAGTTTGCCATGTTTCTTCAACAACAATATAATAATAGCCTCTCAAACATTTGTTACTAATATTTTGGGACACACAGTAGGGTGATTTGAATCCATGCTGGCATCGCATAGCGCAACACAATTTTGCATGTTCATGTAAAAAGAGTAGGCCCTATCTCCGTAGAGGGGGACTAGACTAAATCCTTGCGCGTTTGGTGTATGGTTCGGAGAAATAGTACCTATATTAATTTGATCATCGACCCAGGGGAAGCAAATAGAAGTAAATCTTGCTTATTTGTTATGAAAAAGATAGAATAGAACCTCAGCATTGCTAATGTGGTCAAAATCGTCGGAATCGAATACGCACGGAAGCCTAAACTGCGGAAGGATATCGTTGTCGGAATCGGTGAGGAAGCGAAAATATCGGTTTAAAATGATGAGGGCGCTGTTTAGGTGCCCGTAGCGAAAAAGTTGATCTAGATGGGTCAAGAAAAATAAAGTTTAAAATAAAATTCAACACATATCTAATACATTCATGCGAAATAAAAACTTCCATCATTGTTACGTGGGTTAAAAATACGGTCTTGAAAAGGGCCGAAACGCGTGTATTTCAATGGGGGGGAGTGATTTAGTGGTGTGCCCCCTAGAAGTAGAAGTGACGTGGAGTGATTTAGTGTGGTGCGCCTAAAGTTAAACACAGCCTGTGTGACGTGGTCATTGACCGCTGATCGACGTTAAAAGAGCGATGAAATGTTCGTGATAAATACATCGATGAAATGTTCGCGATAAAACCATCGATGAAATGTTCGTGATAAAACCATCGATGAAATGTTCGTGATAAACTCATCCATGAAATGTTCGTGACAAAAAGATCGATGAAATGTTCATGATAAAACGATCGAATTTCAGATCATTATTAAAAACTGAAAATGCGACGCATTTCTGGTTTTTAATTGATGAAATGTTCGCGATAGACTGGTCGATGAAATGTTCTCGATGAAAATGATCGAATTTTCTGATCACTATTAAAAAAACCAAAATGCGTTCCATACTAAATGGGCTGTGAAAATCATCAATATTTTGCATCTTGTCATCGTTGATAACCCACCACCTGTGTAGGTATACGAGGGGATATCAACAAGTTTTAAAAATCACCCAGAAGTGAAGGAGCCAGAAACTTTATTTTAATATGTGATTCTTAAGACATCTTTACAAAGTCACTGTGCAAAGTCACACATTTCTCCCGCTTTTTATTACTTGTCCACATACCGGCATTGTAGAGATACTCAGATTGACCGCCATCGATTGATCCTCACATTGTCTCAGATTGTGTTATTCCCAAATCAGCAATAAATAGTTTTGACAGAAAGGGGTCAAAGGTCATTACAAACAAGCTTGGTGACAATAATGTAATGGGTAACATGGGGTGTACACAGATTGACCTCTAATGACCCCTACATGGAGTTTTAATTTCCATTATTTTAGTTTTGGATGAATTTAATGCCGAGAAAAAATGATATTTTGTGTGTGAGTGTTTCTTTTAGGCACAATACCTTTCTAAATTTAGAGTAAATATACAATGAAACAAATTGATACTTATCATAGTGTTTGGTAATAATATTTCTTGCAATAAATTGGTCTCAAATATATTAAGAAATATATTTACTTCCCTCCACTTGTCACATGACCGCCTTTAGGGCGATCACATGGCAGCAGGTCATCGTAGATGGCGGGTAGGTTCTGCCACAGCAGTGAGAGGAGTGGTTTTGTGGTTTAGAGGTTCGAGTGAACCTAGTGACAAGAGCTCGGCTATGTTCGCTATGTGTCCTTGGTTTTAGTTTTTTTGGATTTTGGAGTTTTGTATATCCATGATTTGTAACCGTTGGCTTTGAGTGCGTACTTGACATGTTTATGTTCTGCTTGTTTGTCATCGTCCGTAGTTCCTAATTTGTCGACTCTGTCCATGAGAGACCTCACTACCGACCGTTTATGCTCGAGGTGATGATTAGAGTCAAAGTTGAGGTATTGGTCGGTGTGGGTAGGTTTGCGGTAAATATTAACCTTGGTACTGCCGTCGTCATTCACATATATGGATGCAAGTATCCAGAAAAGGAAATTTATCTTCGCGTTCTGGTTCCGTGGTGAATTTAATGTTGGGATCCAGGGCGTTAATGTGGGCCGTAAATTCATCAATGTTATTTACATGAATCTGAACGAAGCAGAAGAGGGATGTGGCGCTGTCGTCATAGCTCGGTTTGCAAACATTTCTATGTATAGATACGCGACAATCGGCGAGACCGGCGATCCCATGGCTGCTCCTTGTTTCTGCTTGTAGAATTGTCCTTTGTACACGAAATATGTCGTCTTGAGGCAGGAGGTCGTAAATACTACGCTGAATGACCTCGAAAGCTACGGAGCAGTCTAAATGCTTCTATATTTTAATATAAAAGACAAGTTGGAGAAGCGAAGACCACGGATAATCTGCAACTACTTGACTTTGCTTACGACGATACAACTCCCGCAGCACAGGAATTAAGGAGAATTGTATAGCCAACATATACACCAAGTGGCATTACATTTAGTAAAGTGCATGAACTTGACAAAATTAGTTAAGTGCATTAATTAGCATTTTTTATTATTTTTTATTTTAGATAATTAAGTATAATTAATTATGCAGATGTCTTACAGCACAGGAAACTTTCTCAAAACTATAATTAACATGCTCCCAAAATTTCAGCTTTGTAGCATTTATACTTTTCTTGTAAAAATTAATTGAACATGTTTGCATATATTAATTATTTTGCTAGGCCAGCTAGGGGGTCAAAAAACAATAAGAAACAAAATAAATGAACGCTTCCATTTGCTTCATTTTTGACAATAAAATTGTCATATCTAGAAAACCGTACCTCCGATCAATCTCAAATTTCAGATCATTGTGGAGCTAAGCAAGCTCTATTATAATATCAAATACAAAAATAGCCCTAGGAACCACCCCACTACACCGTATAAAATTATCCAAAATTTGGCTATTCTCGGTTATTTTGGACGCGGGTGGGAAATAGTACGTAGGTCTAAAAGGTAAAAACTAAGATATAAGGATACAACACCTCTTTATATTTATCAATTATTTGTTAATTTTAAATGTGTGTATTTAAATTGTTTATACATTATTGGTAGATACGACATCGTTTTGATGTTTAGTAAATAATGTGTTTCCCGTAGGCCATCTATGCATTTTTGTAGCAATCTTAGCCACATTCTATTAGTTTGTTTGTTGTGGTGGGTTTTTAATGTGTTCGTTTTTAGTTGAAGATCCAAGAAAAAAATCTTAAATGCTACCTTAAGACCAAATAATGCGTGAAATATAATGTCAAGATGACAATCTTTTAAAGAGGTGAACTTGTCTTTAAGATAATTAAAAGAAACAAATTAAACCCCAATACAAATGACTTGATGTGGCAGATCCCTAGTGCTAAAGACAATCTGTTTTCACATCGCAGTTTCAGGTCACATTTGAAATGTTGGTAAATAAAACATTTCAATTTTCTTTAAATTTAAGTTTAAGTTAAGTAACGGTAAATATTTGCTGTGATTTGGATGTTATGTCTTATGAAGATAGCAATGTATATAACAGATGGGTACTATCTACTGAAGAAAAAATGTAATATATGGGTGCTATCTACTGATGAAAGCAATGTAATATGGATGCTATCTGCTGAAGAAAGCAATGTAATCACTACCCCTAAAAAGTGCAAGATAAACTTAAAGGAAATCTGTAAACTGATAGAAGTTCAGCTAATCTTCCTAAATATAGGCTTAAACAATATCACACAATTAAATGGCCGCATTTGTAGTTGTCTAATCATTGATATTTACCACAAGAATGTCTTTAAACTTATGAATATTCCCGCCTGTAGGACTTGGTACCGTAAAGTATCCTCATCATCATGACAGGGTTATGGTATAGTTTTGAGCAAATTCGCTCAAAGCCTTCATACTGACATTTTCCCGAGTCCGTTGTTTAGGTTCTCTGATTTCAATGACCTCCTCCAGAAATGTTTTTTTCTTTTATTTAGATTTGATATTGTTTTCTATGTCAGGGGTTTTATCTTATTCTTATATCACTTTCATTGTCACTTTTAACTTATGCGTATTTTGCACTTGAACTGAGAGTAGAATAGATAGATTGGCCCATCTGGTTACCAGATTGATATATATAATCACTCAGTTCAATAACCTTGTAGATGTCTGTTGGGCTATTGTTCACATTATTTTGCTCTTTTTATGCACAAAATACCAAAACAAAAACAAGCAAAGTTATATCACGTTAACAAATACATAGCCTACAGGCCCACAGGGGATTTTTGTTATCCTACAATAAGAACAATATGTAGATTCAAAACAGCAACACCCATATTCAATTTCCTTTTGGTACTGATGCTGTTGACATATTAGACGTCATTGTATGATTTTAGGTATTAAATCGATTTAACTGAAATCGTGTTCAGCGAATATCCGTGATTCCAAGGTTAATTGAAAGGGCAACCTATCAGCCCATTTCAATAGCGTCTTTCCAAATAATAGACAACGGATAAGGGAATCGACTCCAAAATGACAGTAAATTGAATTGACAGTGATGCTACATTTGGTATACGCTATAATTAAGTTTAGGGACTGTTGTTTTGTGTTGCTTAATTGGGGCTCTTAGCACCCATTTTACATGTGCTAACGGCTGTATTCCTATCGGGAAGGACACTACATGACTACATGAATCGCATGCTCCAACTATGGGTATCACGGAAATTATGTTAATGAGCTACCTTTTCATGTACCATAACGTTTAGAGTCATAAGTCGTAGTTATGCCGTGTGGCATGAGAGGTGTTTCACATTTTTAGTTTCTGCTTGAAGATCTCGTTGGTAGTTGCTGTGGCTGGTTCCTCATCCAGTTTGTTCCAGTCTGCTGCGGTCCTGTGGAAGAATGTGTACTTGTGCACGTCTTTCTTGATTAAGTCCCTCTGGAACCTCATACTGTTCCCCCTTGTTACTTTGAGCCCGCCGGTGGTTTGAATGTAGCCGTCTGCTTTAATTCCCACGTCACCATTCAATATTTTGGCACAACCAGTTAAATGATATGTCAACCAGATTGTCGTAGGTATCGTTGTCAACTCCAGCACATTGGTTGTGGGTCCATGCTCCACATGTATCACAATCCAGTCCACATTGAACATACTTGACATTTTGACACGCATTGTACATGGTTCTGTGCGGTCTTTGCAGTACGATTCTTTACCGTTCGTAATCAGTCCAAATTCTGCAGTACTTACACCACAGTAACTGGCATGGTTATATAGGCAACAGTATATGCATGTTATCCATCTGCGAAAAACTAACTCCCTTCCTGTGACAGATGTCACATATCCTGTCGTGACTGGTTATTGTTTGCGACATGTCTATTTGGTGATATGAGTTGTATGATGAGGTTGGCGAATCCAGCATGAACCAATAAAATGTAAACGTTGCACATATGGACGTGTTCACAAAATCACAAAGTTCACAAATAATGCTGCACAAATTACACACAATGACACCGCCATCAATATAATTTCTCAAATGTCGTTCGTATTGAATTTGCAAGGAAATATGCTGTTTTCCCTGCCTGACAACTAGGCCTAACTAGGCTCAAAAGCATAACATGTGCCCAAAATTGATTTTTTTGTTGTTGTTGTTGGATAATATATCACATTTTGAGCTCTGTATAAAATTAATGTCATTAACCGGTGCAACCGTAATCAATGTAACGTCACAAATGTTGTTCACATTGAATTTGCAAGGATATACGCTATTTTCCAGGCCAAACCACTAGGCCTAACTAGGCTCAATGGCATAAAATGTGCCCAGAATTACTTTTTGGGACAAGATATCACATTTTGAGCTACACGAAAGATCAACGTCATTAACCGGTGAAAACTGCAATAAATTTAACGTCACAAATGTTGTCCATGCATTTCGGAGGATCCCGTCAATCGTTACATCTTTCAATGGGGGTTTGCACGTTGTATTGGAGCAAAATCCAACGGGAATTGAAGTGGCTGGGGTTGATTATAGGCCGAAATGCTATGCGATGATAGAAGATCATCGATATTGCTGTGGCACTCCATATCATTTGATATTTTTGAGTAGAGCTTTATATAGGTTAAATAGTATACTAATATGTATATAGTTCATGGGGGAAGCTCCCCGAGGTGACTGGATACCGTGGGCTTACTATTTTCCTGAGACCGATGGTCGAGGCAAGTTAGTGGGCCCACGGTCTCCATTTACCCAGAAACCGAGGGGACATATTTTGCACCATTTCCCGTTTTATATAACATATACAAATATTTCTGTCATTTGAAAAACTTGGTAATCAAAAGACCTAGGCCTACTTAATGTTTCAATCAAGTCGAGGTCAATTACCGCGATCGCGAGCAGGGAAACAAGTTCTCATAAAAGGTACTATTTCCCTCGCAGCTAATCATCACAGGGAAGTAGTACTTTTTTATGGAAACTTTTTCCTCCAGTGAAATAGTGGGGAAATAATACAAATAGTTCCTGTCACATAATGTAGTATTCACCAATCAAATGACAGGAGTATTTGTATGTGTTATATTAATACTCTCTACATACCCCTGCAACATTCAACGGAGACCATTCGTTCTCTGGTGTAACATTACTGATACTGACAGCCAAGTCGGTTTTTGTCTTCACTTTAAATGATGATACTGCTGAACATTTGGCGCCATTAATTCTTGATTCATCATCGGTCACTGCCTGAAATTCGAAAGACAATGAATAAATATTCACCACTTGTCTCCCTTTTTGCTCCTTTTTGGGTAGAGTGGTTTTCCCGTTTAGCCTTACCTTAACATAAGCCTTGAGTACAGCGTAAACGATGAAGTACACATTATCATCACTAAAGAAGTTTCTAGGTCTTAAAAACGCTAAGATTTCCATGTTCACGCGACCTCCTTTCATGAATCCAAAATGCCGCGAGAAATGCGAGGTGTAAATCTTGATGGTGTCTTCATTTATCTCGATCTGTTTTCCAATTATCCAATTGGCTATGGGTTGTCCTATGAATAATATATAAAACAAGCGTTGGATTAATGTTAATCTCTATCAAGAGTGAAGTGGTCAACCACACAAGCATTTTTGTCAACAATACCGTCAGGTATACAGGGAAAATATTCGCGAGTAAATTTACTGGACACGTGACTCATAACCTATTCTGGCGAGTGCAGCGGAGAAAAATCCCCGGATGTGGAAGCTTCACTGTACAACAGCATATGCATGTTATCTCACTAAGTTACTTAAAAGTAACTTAGTGAGATGTATACATTTATTTTTCAAGACACTTCTTGTTGTATGGAGATAACCTGTGAATTATTTGACCCTGACCTATTATATGTAAGACAGGCATTGACCAAGGGAAATCAATATTTGCTTACCGAAACGCAAGTCACAGCAAGTTTATTATACGATTTAAGATTCATTTCGGCGATTTTGTGTGCAAGGCATAACGATTGTGACAACATGGATTACGTATCGCGTGGTATTTTGTGTTGAAATTTGTCTCCTGGGCGGAAAAATAATAACCGTCAACGTCTGCATTCTTTGTTATTTTCGTAAATTTCATTAGTAAGGTAAGATTATTAGACAATCACTTTGCTATTTGTGGAAAAATGCATCGAAAAATAAATCCATTAGCCAAACACTATAGGCGGCATCGAGATGGCGGCCCCCTATTAGTCACGTGTCCATTAAATTTACTCGCGATAATGTTCTCCGTATAGAGACGGTGTGAAAGTGCCAACCTATACTTTACTGTACTTGGCGGATTATAATTCCTGGGGACTGTGTCTCCTGCTAAACATGGGCTAGAAATTAGACGATCTTTGACGAATCAAGGAACTACTGAAGCATGCAGGTAAAATAGGTTAATCATCATATAGGCCTATATGACTTATTTAAAAAACTGAATAGTTAAGGAGTCAGAACATGACCCCATGCAATATGTTGTCATCATGTATGGGCGCCTAGCCTGAGGCATAACAACCTTTTGTTTTGTAACGGTAAGAGTTGAGCAAAATTACTAAACCTGGCGTCGCAGTGTTACACAAAACCTTAACATTGTGTTCCGTAGCATATTTTCCAGCGTAGTGAGGTATGGTCACTATGACAGGTTTATTGAACTCTGGAATGTTTGCAGTAGTCTCTATCAAAGGCGTTATACATATCTCATCATCAGCCATATCAGGGTAGTCCCCTTCTATGCAAAGCGACAGAGATGCATCGAAACATTCGCCAGGTCTAACGGATCCCTTTGGGAAATATATGGATGCATTCATAGTTGTCAATTCAAGACGGCCACCAGCAAATCCAACGTCGCCGGAAACAACATTACCATCGTTTTTGTATAACACTTCTTGATCTGTGTAAGATTGTAAATATCATAAAAATCAGTATACTTCTTTGTTCAATATATTAACAAGTATGATATTCTACAGCTGTATCTCAACTTATTTAACGGTATCTGGTCAAAAACAATTAATAACAGACACATTTCCAAGCACTGCATACACCTTTATTCGGTAAGTTTTTCGCTCTGGCTATGGTGCGTGAGCATGCCAAATTCAGAGAAAGGCGCTATAAGTAGGGTTCGGCAAAATCCGTGATTTCCGCGATTAGTGTGATTTCAAGCAAAACCGAGATCAAACCGTGGGAAATGACACGTGAACTCCGCGCGGTCATATTTTTAGGCACTCAATTACAAATATATATTACTCAAGGGACATTAGTAAATAAATAAGTGTTAGATTGGAATAAACATACGAGGAAAAAACGAACAATAACTAGGAAAGGGCGATATAAAAAATCAAGCAGTGTTGTTCTCTAAAATGCCTCAATTCGGATAATATGTGATTCTTATTATCAAATGAAACTGTAAAAATCGGCTTGTTGGACAATTACCGCGGCTGAAATAGCCTTTCCGCGATTTGACGGTTCATTTTCCCAAATCCGTGATCAAGTATGAAATCCGTGAAATCCGTGTTCACGGTGCCGAACCCTAGCTATAAGTGACAAAAGCAACACTAGCACCTTCAATAGCATGGAGTGAGATGGCCCGCTTCTCTCATAGACAAAGTAGCAATAGAGATGCATGAACACATTCGCCACGTCCAACGGATCCCTTTGGGAAATATATTGATGCATTCACACTTCACAGTTGTCATCTCAAGACGGCCACCCGCAAATCCATCGTTTTTCATTAACAAGTATGATATTCTGCATGCCAAATTCTGAAAAAGGCGCTATAAGTGACAATAGCACCTTCAATAGCATGGAGTGCGATAGCGTGCTTCTCTCATAGACTAAGTAGGCCTATGTAAAAACGCAATAATCGCACTGCTATTCTTAAGATTTGCAATTCGTGCTATTACCACTCGAAATTTCTAGCTTTTCAGTGTTTTAAAGTCGGGTAAAAATGACCCTCTGATATTCGCGCTATTATGCGCTCCAACGGCAGGTGTATAGAGTGATAATCGCACGATTGTCTATCAATGAGACATGACGAAGAGGTGATATTCGCGATATTGTGCGATTTTCCTTCCTTGATAGCAATCTAGAAGCGCTATTCGCGCTATTGTGCGATTCTGCTTCCGAGATGGCCTATATTGCGCGATATTCGCGCGATTGTGCGATTTACTACATCGTGACATGTGCGAGAGGTGCCATCTGCTTCCGAGATGGCCTGTAGTTTGCTACTCACGCCATGTTGCGGTTATGTGTATGGCATCACCTGTCAACATGTTCCAAGAAGTACTATTCGCGCTATTGTGTGATTCTCCTTCTGAGCATGGAAGTACTGATTATTCCATATTCTGAGATCGCCTATAGTCCGCTATTCGCGGCCGGGGTTCCGTGCTGTTTTCTGTAGTCAGTGGTGCTTTTCGCGCTTGAATGATGTTTCCTATGATACATTCCTTTGAGAAATGCGAGAAAAATAGTTGCGGGGGATTACGTACAAGTGATATAATACCCCTGTACCCTCTATATTATCTTTGCATGATTTGAAGACTCGCGGTGACAATCAGAAATAATGTATATCTCTTTAATATGTTTAATATTAATACTATTTTGAACTAGAATCATGGCAGCCGAATCAGGCAATATTGCTTTTTTTAGCCATTGGTAATTTTTGTGAGTTGAAAAACTACTTCTGCATGTTCGGTAAAGTGGTTACCAAATTTAATCAAGTCAAAATCATTACCACTTATTATAAAATATAAATTGCAAAATGTGTGGTATTCATTTTCGCGACTTTGAGCCTGCAATATGTACGCGAAATCAAATAAATCGCACATTTAAGTAATTGTTCTCAGTTTTCACCAAGGCTCATACATTTTGACAGTGAGGTTTGATTTGTTTTAAAGCAAAAGGCGTAATGAATTAATTCAATAATTAAGTGACTAATTAATTATCTTATTGGTCAAAAATTATCTTAAGATATTTGATTTTGATTTTTTATAATATAACATTGATGTATAAGTCATGTTCGAATAAAAAAGAATAAAAACAACTATTGAAAGGCCAATTATTGAGCTTTTGATTATTAATTAGTCACTTAATTAATTACTTAATTAAGCCTTTTGCTTTAAAACATATCAAACCTCACTGTCAACATTTTGAGAGTCTTGGTGAAAACGTAGACAATTATTTTCTGAGCTTGATACATAAAAATACGTGATTCTCTATCTTAAAATAAAGACGTCAGAGGCAAAAAACTACTTAATTTTGTGATCTATTTAATCTCGCAAATATATTGCAGCTCAAAGTCGAGAAAATGAATACCGAAAATTTTGCAATTCATGTTTTATGATAAGTGATTTCTTGATTAAATTAAGTAATCACTTTACTGAACATGCAGAAGTAGTTTCACAATTCACAAAAATAACCAATGGCAAAAAGAGCAATATTGCCTGATTTGGTAATATATTTCCAGATTCGGAATCAATTCACAGGTTGCCGTTTTGGCAGTTTGCCCTTATGATCATGTAAAGAAAAAACCCAATAATGTATATTTATCTCTGGTTACTGAACTAAAAGTATGTTCTTCGTATAATATTTTCGTTGGCCGCTTTTAAAGAACGACCCAATTAGACATCTTTGTTCGTCATATTATGATCATGTAAAGAACAACCCAATCATGTACATTTATCTTTGATTACTGGACTAAAAGTATATTCTTCGTATCATATGCATAATTTCGTTGGCCGCCGTATCAATGTTAATAAAACCAGCCCTGTTTTTTTAGTGATGTTCTTTTGGTCACTCGTTTTGAGCGGTCATTTAGTTACAGTCTTCACAGTGGCGTGTCACCATGTACCAGAACAAAAATGCCGATTGATATTCATGTTGCTATTTGTAGGGGAGAGCGGGGAGTGTACACCCACGGGGCAGGTTCGCCCACCTCGTGATTCTCATAACATCATTGCGGCCACTGCTTGCACTTCCATGGCATGTCAATGTTTATCATATCATCTAAAAATAGTTTTACATCATAAACGTGGTATTGATTGGCACGTGGGACGAGCCCATGACCTTCTGATTACGTTGAGCAGTAGCAACGACACCTAGGACAAGGCAATTACTAGTCCGCAGGCAGGGAACATTCTCCCTCATACTATAAGAGAAACTGACAACATCTCTCAGTTCCGTTGTAATCTTAAGACTCTCCTTTTTCCATGCTAAGTTGAGCTCTTTATCGCATGAGCTATGATATAGATGGAATAGCGAATTGTTATGTTATGGTGTGTACACAGCCGTGTTAATATTCAGTCAATGTTCACGTGTAATATCTAAAATCAAAGAGAAGAAATTCTTGTACAACTTTATAATTTAATATTCTTATCCAAGAGCTATAGATTTGGAGTGAAACCTTTAGGTCCACTCTAACCAGCCACGTTTCCTCAAACTTTGCCTTTAAAGGCATGCTACCACTATTGGTGGCTAGCCCTCCGCCCTCTCCCAGATCATGAATTTGAGGATGTTACAATTTATCTATGTTAACTCTGTACTCTCTGTCACCAAGTGAACAGGTGTATGACTAGTTCGTCTGTGGTGAACTGCTTAAGTGGTTGGCCAGCTTTAAGAGAGAATTAATAACATGGTCAGTTACTTTGAACAACTTTGAACAACATGACATGAAGGTTTAAAGACAATTTGTCCACACTTACCGAGATACCACTCAACACAATAGCACGATATGGGCAATAATACATGGTCACCATAGCTTCACAATATCAATGTTATCTTCACCATAACATATATGCCCAAGATAATTAAGTTTAAGAATATTAAGTAAATATAAATGTATGACAGTATGAGGTCTCCAAGATACCAAAAAACTTCCTTTGTGCCTCTAGATGAAAGAAACCTCATAGTTGGTTTTCAACTTTCAAATTTGACATCTGTTACTAAATCGGTGACAGATTTATAGCCTGTACCACGTTCCATCATGGTTCCACATCCTCAGTTTCCACTATCAGGCTCGGCTAGTCGTTCGTGGACACTTTAGGAAACAATGTTCATGTGTTCATGTTTCTGGCCACCATAAACTCCAGCTAGCATTAACACCGATCAATGCCGGCTTCATTTTATATACATCATTGAAGGGAGCATATTCATAATCAATGTGAACAACTTTGTCACGTGTGTATTCACATACAAATTCATCTGTAAAGCCACAGGGATTCTATTTTGGTCCACATGCACATTAGTTTATATCCGCACATGGGCCGGCACGGAGGCAACAACTGTACAGCTTCAATTTGTATCCATGTACATCATTCTAAACCCTTGAAGATTAATTTCTACTTCATACCTTGGCAAATGTTCAGTTTCATGAAGTTCCCTAGGAAGCTTTTTTTCTTTTTGAATATCTGATTTTGTTGTTGTTGAACTATTGATCAAAAAGTTCAAAAAAATGTGATTTTCATGATTTTGGAGGTAACAAAATAAAATTTGTTGGCACTTTTTTCGTTCCATAACTCAAAAATAAAATCGGATATTAAAAAAAAACCATTCCTAGGGAATTTTATTAGGATTAGGGTGCACTACACTAAATGGGGTATCCCCTAACCTTAAGGGCGGTGTTTAAAGATAGAATCGGAAAATATGCATGGCAAAATCCTCAATTAAAAAAACTTGACGGTAATACAATTGCGTAAATGCCTATGATTTTTGATTAATTATGATTAATGGGACATCACCTACATGCACCCTGACTATAAACTGTGAATATCATCTATATACATTTTGAGAGATCTTTCAAATTTGTGTTTTTTACTGGAAACATTGACGATTACGGCGGCATTTCCAAGCTCGTCAGAGAGGTAGTCAACTCCATGGGCGTATTTTGAAAAATCGAGCAGGTTCACCTACCTATTTTTTTCACTTTTTGGTGAGAAAATGTGATCATCTTTCAGAAACAATCACTCTACAAAGTCCAATTTCGCAATTTAGTGGTCTAACACAGAGTTTTATATCAGTGTTTTTGTACATATCCCTATGGAGCTCTATTTAGTAGTGTGACCCCTTAAGGGAATTCGGCCATATTTGACCCTTGACCCCATTATTAAGTAAAATTAGGTAAGATATCAGCTGTTTTGAATTTTATTCGAGACAAATATTGTAAAACAAGGATTTTTCGACCAGAATGAGATTGTTTCGATCCAATTGTTGCCTTAATTTGACCTATTTTGACGTGTTTTGTAAGTAAGCCTATTGGAAACTGTAATTCTATGCTATTTAGAGAGAAAAGGATGTTTTTTAAACAAACCGCTGCCTTTCATCTCATCTGACCGGACAATGTCGGATCAAATTCAGCAGTCCTGCACAGTTTTAAGGTGCACCACTTGGGTAACAAATGTCAAGTAAGCACTTTAATGGGGTACATGGGGGGGGGGGGGTGATACGGAGCATAAAAGTAACTTACTATGAAGCCTTGAGTAAAATTTGGCCACATTTGAAATATCTATGAAGTAAGCTTATTTTTTTATTTTTTTTAAAATTTATTATTCCATGCATTGATGATGGATGGAGTAGGCTTAAGCTTATGTTGTGTTACTAAGTTAAGCTCAAGTTGTAAAACTATTTTAAGATGTGAGGGTCACATCCATGAAGGTATTGTGTATAATGCCTGCATTCTGGAGGCAAAACCATTTAACAGGTAAGTTAAATGATAAACAAAGTCTGACCTGATTAAGTGTACATCTGCTGTTATTTTGTAGATTAATTCATCAAATTTGAACATTGGTGGGGAAAGTCACCAACGTTATCATTTTGGAATCTATTTTGATTATTTTTGTACAACAACACAGTGCATGTACCCTACCCCTGTCAGTAAAAACACACCTAGACATTCAATACAACAAGAATTTCTTTAAAAAGGATGAACGCTATCCTGACAAGTATTTCTTTTAAAAAGGATTGTAGCTGTCCTCACAAAATGTAATATTGCTATGTTAATTTTGCTATCTTCAGTAGATAGCAGGTATCCATACATGACAAATTCCACTCATAAATAATTATAACAACATGGAAATATCATTAAAATGATCACAAAATGTTCAAAAGGATTCAAGGTAACTATTCCAATACATTTCGAGTACATTCAGCACAATATCAATTTCCTTAAGGGTGCACTACACTAAATGGGGTATCCCCTAACCTTAAGGGCGGTGTTTAAAGATAGAATCGGAAAATATGCATGGCAAAATCCTCAATTAAAAAAACTTGACGGTAATACAATTGCGTAAATGCCTATGATTTTTGATTAATTATGATTAATGGGACATCACCTACATGCACCCTGACTATAAACTGTGAATATCATCTATATACATTTTGAGAGATCTTTCAAATTTGTGTTTTTTACTGGAAACATTGACGATTACGGCGGCATTTCCAAGCTCGTCAGAGAGGTAGTCAACTCCATGGGCGTATTTTGAAAAATCGAGCAGGTTCACCTACCTATTTTTTTCACTTTTTGGTGAGAAAATGTGATCATCTTTCAGAAACAATCACTCTACAAAGTCCAATTTCGCAATTTAGTGGTCTAACACAGAGTTTTATATCAGTGTTTTTGTACATATCCCTATGGAGCTCTATTTAGTAGTGTGACCCCATTATAATGAAGCTCAAACGACAATATTTGACAAAATATATTTTTAGTTATCTTTTCAAAACATGTGTTTTTTATAATTTGAAAACTTGGTATGTAATTCCCCTATTACCACCATTTATCTAACAAACCGCATAATAATAATAATAATAATAATAATAATAATAATAATAATAATAATAATAATAATAATAATAATAATAATAATGATAATAATAATAATAATAATAATAATAATAATAATAATAATAATAATAATAATAATAATAATAATAATAATAATAATAATAATAATAATAATAATAATAATAATAATAATAATAATAATAATAATAATAATAATAACACTAATAATAATAATAATAATAATAATAATAATAATAATAATAATGAACAGTATTTATATAGCGCCTTTTTCCAACGGATTCAAAGCGCTGTAATTTTGCTGCTTGTGAATAATCAGAATCAGGTCGCATCAACTAGGGTGCCGCCAATTTCTAGAGCAATCCTATCCGCACTTATATTGTAACATCCACCATTTTTAATGTAGCTCCCCAAATACCATTGTGTCAAGGAAGTTTTTGATAACCGAAACAATTGATCACCGATTTTGAAAGCAGGAGGAAACCGGAGAACCCGGAGAAAACAAGCGAGAGCGTGCATGGATCGTGATAAACCAAATGCACATAAAGTCCGCGGTCGTGCACAGAATTGACCCGGGTTTCATTGGTGCAAGCGAGGGAACAACCGCTGCGCCAACACGCTCCCCATAATTCAAGACCATTCTCATTTATTTCCTAGAACTCCAATCTACTGGGAATAAACTATTGATTATTAATAAAACGATGTTCTCAGTGTGCAAAAATCCCAAAGTATTAACATTTCATTAAAACATTTACTCTGGTGTATGCGCCTACCTTCAAAACACTCCTTCTCTAACGTTTCCAGTTCAAAGAAAAGCTGAGGGTCGTGCTTTTCAAGAAACTCCCCAAATGCCTGGTAGACCTCTGGTGACTTCGTCATCAGGAAATCAATCAACTTCTCCACCTGTTGTTCTTTTATTGGTACACATTCAATCTCTTGCATTTGCCCTTTGGTTATCACGTCTTTGGACAGAAGATCTCTTAATACACCTGTATTGATTAGCAAGTTATCACGGAGAGTTGACTTTGCTTTCTTCAGGACAGTCTGTATTTCACGTCTAGCACGGACACCTTTAATGAAGCATATGTTATCAATCACATTAAAATAAAGCACAGTTTTGAAATATAGGATAAAGATGATGATCTACGAATAAAATAAAAGGACAAATCATATGATGTGATTCAATATTCTGATTTCAGTCAATAAGGCATTATTTTAAAGCTTAAAATCCGTGGAAACACATATACATGTATATCAATAGTAACCTGGCATGGCCGAGTGCACCAAATTGGCGTGAAAGGTAAGCGAGGAAGTTAATGGTTTTCTGATAGTATTTATATCGTGTTTCCGACCGTTTTAATCTTCTTATAATGTATTTTACTGAGTTATATATTTGTATTGACTATCTGGTTTTTAGTTTATCTTAGTATGTATATTATTATATTGATTGTATATTTGAAGCATATGCCCTGGTGTAGTTTTAAAGATTTTCTGTCGGGTTTTTTAAGATTTTTCTGTGCAGCACCTTGAGGCTGTTTACATCGGAAGGCGTTTAATAAGTCCCATATATTCTTATTATTATTATACAAATATTGCATTATTTTTTGCATAATTTTCATGATAAAAAGTGTTCTGTTCATAGTTGATTCCAATGATTCCCATATGCTGAACTTTATTTTCAAAACATGATGGTGCATTTAATGAAATCATTCATGACAATTTCTACGGACTACAGTATGATAGCCCAGATATTGACATACTTTAATATTAATCAATTGATTCATAAATGTGTATGTAATTAATATTTTTCATTCATTTTGTTATTCTTTTTATTTATAGTATTTATAGTATTTAATCATTCACTCGTTGTCTATATGTAATATGTGTCTATTGATTTATTCATTTATTTATTTAATAGTTAATTATTTACCTATTTATTTATTTATTAATTGGTTGATTGAGTGACTGTTTGATATCATTTCTAAAATTTGTTATGCACGATTATAGATCAATTTAAAACATTTTATAATAAATTGGTCTTAAATGTATCATTGAGTAAATTATACACAGGTTTATCATAAATTGCATGATAACAATCTCCGATTGATCTTCATATCTATGTAATCGTCCATCGCGGAAAACATAAATTATTATTGAGTTACATCATTCACTTATAGGCTTAAACTTACTGGTGGGTCCGGTCAGGCGTAAGATTTAGGGTAAATATTTTGGGGTTTACTAGTCTAGTCACTTAACTTACTAGCGAGGTAGCGCTATTTTTCTCTTACTCGCCATTTGGGTTCACTCGGCCGATAATCTATTTTCAAAAGTGGTTTAATCGGTACGTGTTTTTGCAGCAATTTAACGCTCTTAGTTTTATTCCATGAATAGCGGCCGCTTCGTTACAAAATAAAGCGCACTATAATCGGTTTCTGCAAATGTGTCACCTCATTAACAGTTTTGGACCTGTCCACACTTTGGTAGAGTTGGTAAACCCATTCCCGAATAAATCAATATAACTTCGATCCTGAAACAGGCCAGAAAGGTAACAACTGTATGTTACACCATGGACGTATCATTGGTTACACTCGCACTTACAATTTAATATTAGGCATACAATATTAAACATAATACTATACGCTTATCATCAATTTTCATTCGCCAAATACGTAGTTGTCTTCGACATTACTCGAGTCCGATGAATCTGCGTCGTGGTCTGAATCCTCAGATAACTTGATGATCATTTGGGGAATGTTAATATCACAGATGTGATCTTTTTCCCAGAACAATTTCCCGGACGTGACGACACACATTTTCCAGTCTGAATGGAACACTTTTTCCAATGCCTTCATAAATTTGTTTTTTATTTCTAAAGTCATTGATGTTTATAGTTTGGTTGTGCTTTGTAACATGTTTAATTTGAGGCCATTATTAGTTCTTCCGGGTTAAATCAAAATGATAGGGTGGCCGACGCATAATGCCATCATGACCAAACATTTTGGCCATTTCGTCTATCCAGAGAGAAGTAACACCTCCCTGATCTATCTTATACCTTTGGAAACGTGGTTTCTAAATCGTAAAGCTCCAGTTTCTTGAGTGCCTCTTCCCATAAGAAACACACCAAAATATAAATTTTGCCTAATCTGAGTATTCTTCTGGGCTTTTATCTTTCAGAAAGATGTGTTGATCATTGGGATATACAGTCCTCAAGATAAGTAACTGACCAGGTTATAGATATACTCTTAACTCCAACACTGAGTTAATTTTCTTCACATGCAATAATTTCCTTACAACTTTATAATAAATGTAATACTTTTACGTAGGATATAGCAATATATAACAATATAGTGTTGGAGTTGAGATCATATTTATTACCTGGTCAGTTACTTATTTTGTGGACTGTATAAACCAATGATCAATATTTAAGAGGATTAACTGGGTATTAACATGGCAAATAGCAATTTACAACCAGTACATCCCCACCAAGTCAACCTTGCATCTCTGCCAATATGCAAGAGGTGGCACATTTGCTGAAACCAATTATAACAGAATGTATGCAGAATGTATGTATTACGTTTCAAAAATGACGTCATTTTGTACTGACAAAACCACTTCCACATTTACAAATTTGGCCCATTTGTTCCGATTTAAACTAGTTTTTTCTCCTTTTGCCGTCGATAGATTTTGTTTTCTGTCGGTGATAATCTAGTTAATATACTTAACTACCCGATTCAGAAGTTTTACATTTCACTTTAACTCATACAAATTCACCGCAAACAAAAAAACTTTAAAAAATCTATAATCGCCCTATACTTAACTAACTGTGTACATCCGCAATCAAGGAAAATAATAGTTGGCACACTTGACGCAACTTATTACAAATATCCCTGTGCTCGCAATTGAGATCAGACTTGGGACATAGCACTGTTTAATAGAAAGCAAAAGTCTCCCCCTTTCTTATATCCTTCCCCATCCCCCATCAATCAATGTTGGGGGACCTACCATGGCTTCTGATAATATGACTCGGATCAACATTGCCTCCGGGGAGAGGGGCGGGTTTTTTCCGTAATTAAGACAAAGTGTGCCAACCTTTTTTTCCTTGATTGCGGGGCACTGGTATACTATTTTCTATTTCAATCTTACCGACTGATCATCGGCAATGGAGATACCGTACAAAACATCAATCACTGATGTCTCAAATTCACTGATTGTATTACGATAAATATTTAATTTGATTTATGAATGACCTTTAAATAAATGCCTATTATCAAATTAAAGTATAACATACCAGGTAGTAGCGGTTGTGGCTTCCTTGTAGTATTCGGTTGGGCTAAGATGGAAAAAAGTGAACAACGCGGTATTTATGTAATATATCGATGGTGTACCGTGCTCACGAAGTAACTTACACTGTCATAACTCTGTGCTATCTGAACCAGCCACCTAGGTATCTGGATGAATGGGTCTGGAGTGATAACCGCAATTTGCGGGATAAAGGGTTTCTGACTAGCTGTGAATAATAAAGTCTTTACATACACATTTTCATCACACAAAAATCAATGATTTCCTATCCCTAATTTGCTCATTTGATGTATATCTCAGATATTTGGTACCGATTATATGTGCTAGGTGTACATCCACACTGTATTGACACATCATGGAATAATTGCATAACAGTATAAAAGCCTACCACACAATATAAAGAACGTTTGGAATGTCAACAACATATATGTATTATCACAAAAAATGGCTTCAATCCTGAGACTTGGTATGGGTATGAATAATTTTGGACAGGCATAAAAACACAATTCTTGTTCAATTCTATTGTTATGCAAAAATTGTTGAGCCCAAATATATTGATTTGTACTTGCAAACTAAATGTCTTTTGGGTAAAGCGAAAGTTACTCTAGCTGGTATAGATATGTAGATATGAGAAAAATGCAAAAAAACTCATATTTTTCAAAGGGTATGAATAATTGTGGGTTTAACTGTAGTGCGAATATACCACCAAGTAATATAACCCACCTGTTTTCATATCTGTTGTTGCGATGCCCTCGATATTATCGACTGTGTCAGGTACTAATGTCCTTGGATTAATTAGGAAATGTCCTGTTTCTTTAGCCTTAGTCAACTCTTCTTCACTGTAGTACTGGACGTTCTGTACCAAGTCTTTGGATTCCTTCAGATCATTTGGACTGAGGTAAGCCACTTTAACGTTGGTGCCAATCGATCGCTGAACTAGTTGATGTTCAACCAATGTCTTCATTTCCTCTAGCTCACCATATCCATCGCGTTCTGTTTCTTTTTGAACACGGGCGGCAATGTGGATGGCACGTTTGTCATGGGTGAGTTGGAGCATGCCTTCTGCTTTTCCAAACACCTTTAAACTAAATCGCGATAAGATGGGTTTGACGTGTTCCATTCTGTAACGATTCATACAGCTCACTTGTAGACATGGGAACGTGTCGACTGAGAACATGTCAGTGATGTCTCGACATTCAATGCGGATGCCAAACATATTTGTGTATCTCTCATCCTTATCCCAGCTTATCTCATCTACTCCAGGTGGAAGCTTGGCAGGTATTATGAACGTTTTCTGGTCAGAACATCTATAAGTAAAACAAGTGAGAGAATAATTATTGGGTGATGTATATTCAGTATCGGCTTAAATTTCTTCTTCAATAAAACGTAATTAAGTTGATCTGTCTAAAGGATATGTATTTTCTTTATGCAATACAGCAAATGATAACTATATTTGGGAGCCCTGAAACATCACTAATGCATAAGCTTTCGGATAATCATGCACTATTTTGAGTTGCACATGTACAATGGGTTCGAGAATGGACTGTTACAATTCAGATGATTCAGTATGTCTTTTTCTGAAGTATTGTCGGATGAAATCATCAATAAATATGTAGAGGTCCAATATTCATCTAGGAATATACGAAATGTTCATGTGCAATAAATTAATAATATGTGTAAAAAAATAACTGCGCAGTACAAAGATCTCATTAATGTTACATACCTAAACGCTAGTTCAAAATAGACTAACAATTGAATCAATAAGTCCGTATCAATGCGTTTAAAATGACGTCTCAAGTCCTCATCAGAATACTCTTGTTTCGGCTCTAATCCCTGGTAATCGTCTCTGAAGCTTGGAGCTGAAAATATGGGTGCGAATATGCTAGTTGTCAACCAATTTGGTAGAAGTATGACGATGTCATCATGATTCGCCACCTTCGCATGGTGTACCTGGTTTGAAACAACAAAAGTAGTACAACTGTTTTATGATTATTATGAAACGAATTAAAACGGTAATTCTTCATAAAGGTTGATATTAATTCATATCCTCATCATGGACAGTTTATTTTCAACAAAGAACTCAGCTACATTATGTCTGCATCTTATACAATTTTTTTCGGTAACACGCGTTGGACTTTTTTAATTTATTCCAAAAGGTCTTCCGTGATTGGTCATTATTCAAAATAAATATAAGGTTCATAGTAAGATAAAGTGAGATTTTTGACCGAAACATGCAGTCCCAAAATGATTAGTACCCATCGATACCCAAAGCTCATTAATTTTGTTCACAAAATCAATGAGATTTAGGTCCGTTGTTTTTTCATCATTAAACATTATAATTATTATCATTATACTCCACTATTACCTGAAAGTTAATACTGAGTATATTGTTTTTGTTTTTGAGCGGGGCGACTATCATTTCCGAATAGCTCGAAAACTAGTCAACCGATTCCAACCAGAATCGGCACACGGGTTTGTTTTACCGACATGCGTCACGACTCCGCTTGACGGAAAAAATACGCACCAGTTTTTTTTTATCAAGGAAAAGGCTTATTTTAGCATATCTCAGCTTTGAGATAATACACCTATCAGTTGTAAGACGCACTATACGACCCCCGGGAGTGGTGCGTCACTTTACCGAGGTGGGTCAACTTCTCATGTACCATGACGCACCCTGTGTCAAAAAAACGACGGACCATTGCCATCCAAATAGGCATCCTCAGTCAATTTTTGGACGCACCATTGGTGGATTCTGACGGACCATGACGACGCACCCCGTCGTCAGATATCGTTGACTAAACTGGATAAAACACGACGACTACTGAAAATGAAACTACTTTTGATTCACGGGGGATCTGCCCTTATTCGATGTTGTAACCATGGCCCTCGAATAATTATATAGACCCCGAACCGGGAGCGGGATGGACGGAACCAAGAGGAGAACTTTTATATGCACAATAATGACTGACTGGTCTAAAATTCATAAAATACAGGCTGTCCCAAAATGACTAGTACCCATCGATGCCCAAAGTTCAATATTTTTTGTCATCATCAAAATCGATGGGATTAGGTCCGCTGTTTTTACATCATCTTTGTCATACTGTACTATTTTTTTAGAATTTTAGATCATGAATATCGGATTTATCAAACTCAAGATACATTCCATTATGTAAAACATGGTGATTTTACCTTTTTGACAAAGTGCTAAAAATGTGTGTGCTATTACAGTTTGTTTGAAAGGCATCTTGTGTGTCTTTCTGTTGTAACTGTTATTAGTTACTAGCGGAACGCCCGTCCTTCGGACGGGCTCTCCCGCTAGGGAGTAGGGCCTACCAGATAGAACACCTACAAATGAAACAACACATAAGTGTTGGAAAATTTATAACGACACACATAGGAATAGAACAATATTTAAAACATTTTTGTTTTAATTCAAACTTTTCAAATTTCAATTAAAAGACCCCCCCGTCCGCCCACGCCCCGTGACATATTTTAACTCCAAGGCCTAAACCTTAACCATCTCCCGTCCCCCAACCGTCACCATCCCGCCCGCCCCGTGGCATATCCGTTACGCAATTTAGCATCACATTTCTTCATTAACCCCCTGCCTCCCAAACCACATTACATCATTAGGCCTACACACACAACCCCCATTCGTCACCGCCCCCGCCCCGCCCCGTGGCATATCTCAACCCCAAAGGCCTAAAGTTCCCCGCCCCGCGGCTTATCTCAACGATAGGCCTCACCTTAACCAATTTTTGTCCGCCCGCGTGTCACATACAGTATCAAATCCCACATCTGACAACATGTTACGTAAAGTTAGATTCACCATATCATGTTTTGTTCTCTCAGAAACCACATTATTTCGTTACCTTATGACCCGCCGCCGTTCCCGCCCACCGCTCGCCCTGCCGTCCCTTCCCCGTCCCCGTCTCCGCCCCCGCCCCGTGGCTTATCTCAACCCCAAGGCCTAAACCGTAACCAACTCCCGTTTGGCTCAGCGTATTTCTCTAATATTTGCGGCCCGCGCGTGTGTAGGGGTGCGTGGGTGTAGTGCGTGGGCGCGTTTATTTTGCATGGCGCACTGTGACGCGTTATGTGCTTCGCGCGCCGACTGCATGGTTACAGTGTACGCATGAGAAAAACAAACATGGCCCGTAGAAATAGTCTCAAAAGCCGGGCTGAAAAGGCCCTAAATTGCCATCATTTTGCTCATATCTCGGTCAATTCTGTACAGTTTTCGGCCATTTATAGCTTATAACCTGTCTCAAGACATTTATCTAGTATCAGTGAAATATTCACGGCTTTAAAATGCAAAATGAAAAAGCCTTTTCAGGATACATACATACATACATATATACAACATAAGACAAATTATAGTAAGACTAGCGGGACGCCCGTCCTACGGACGGGCTCTCCCGCTAGGGAGTAGGGCCTACCAGATAGAACACCTACAGGCTACAAATGAAACAACACAAAATGTTGGAAAATCTATAACGAAACACATAGGAATAGAACAATATTTAAAATATTTTTGTTTTAATTCAAAGACCCCCCGCCCGCCCACACCCCGTGGCATATTTTAACTCCAAGGCCTAAACCTTAACCATCTCCCGTACCCCAACCGTCACCATCCCGCCCCCAAACGCCCCGCACGCCCCCGCCCGCCCCCGCCCCGTGGCATATCCGTTACGCAATTTAGCATCACATTTCTTCATTAACCCCCTGCCTCCCAAACCACATTACATCATTACACACAACCACCATTCGTCACAGCCCCGCCCGCCCCGTGGCATATCTCAACCCCAAAGGCCTAAAGTTCCCCGCCCCGTGGCTTATCTCAACGCCAAGGCCTCACTTTAACCATCTCCCGTAGCGCGGCGTATTTCTCCAATATTTGTCCACCCGCGTGTCACATACAGTAACAAATCCCACATCTGACACCATGTTATGTAATTTAGATTCACCATATCATGTTTTGTTTTACCAGAAACCACATTATTTCGTTACCTTATGACCCGCTGCCGCCCCCCCCCCCCGCCCGCCCGCCCAGCCATCCCCGCCCGCTCCCGTCTCCGCCCCACCCCGTGGCGTATCTCAACCCCAAGGCCTAAACCATAACCAACCCCGTGTGACGCAGCGTATTTCTCCAAGTGCCCGCCCGCGTGTGTAGGGGTGCGTGCGTGTGCGCGTTTATTTTGCATGGCGCACTGCGACGCGTTATGTGCTCCGCGCGCCGACTGCATGGTTACAGTGTACGCAGAGAAAAACAAACATGGCCCGAAATTCAATTTAACGGGTAAAAGAAGTTTGTCACACTTGAGTGACCCCGTGCATTGTTTTATTTGACAAGTGTTTAGCGACTTCTAAATGAAGTGGTATTTGGTGAATCACCAGATTTCATTTTCACGTTGTATAATGAATTTCGTGAGATTAAACACTAAGGGATTATTATCATTTTCAGCAAGTTTGTAGGAAATTGCATCCCCAATATGAAAAAGAAGTCTAAGCCACTGCTAATTACCCATGACCACGTATTTACCTGTTTAAATGTCCCTCAAGTTTAGCCTCAGAACTAGCTCATTATAGAAACAAAGCGTGGGGTCGCTCATGCGTGACGATCCATTTTTACTCTTCAAATTGAATCAAAATGAAGAAGTATTAATGGTTTGAACAACAATATGATACAACAGCAGTTTAAAATAGAAAGGAACCAAAGCTATTAGCAGACAAGCGATTGAGAGAATGTATTAGTTTCTTTCAAAAACAAGCTGTTTAAAACAAGTTTTTTTGCACTTTGCCAAAAAGGTGAAATCACCATGTCTTACACAATAGAGTGTAACTTCAATAAAATAAGTCCGATATTCATGATCTAAAATTCTAATAAAAGGTTAGAGTATAGCAAATATGATAGAAAACAACGGATCTAATCTCATTGATTTTGATGATGAAAAAAAAAATTGAACTTTGGGCATCGATGGGTACTAATCATTTTGGGACAGCCTGTATTTAACTGATTATCATAAACGTCAGGATGAGGATGAAACAATTTCGAGAACATTTCCCATTCTGCTTCGACCCGTTCAGTGGCGTAACCAAGAGGTTGGGTGGGTTTGGGTAGGGTGGGGGTGGGGAGGGGGTGGGGTGGGGTGGGTGGGGTGGGGGAAGGGGCATCATTCATCCGTTGTTATACATGTAGGCTTGCGCCTATTTACAATTGAACGGGAGGTAAGTAGAAAATTGGGTTCTCGAAAGTGTATTTTAACCAAAATTGGGTTCTCGAAAGTGTATTTAAACATTTGAACTTCTGATTGGAAATGACACCTTCTATAAACCATCAAAGAATTGAAGGGGGCATTTAAAAATACCAAAAACATTTCTGATTTAATCAATACCACCCATATACTTCGAGAAAAAGCACCCCAAAAGGCGGCACATACACGTATACCGCTATTGTGATAAGTCCCCCGGGGCTCCCCCCCCCCCCCCCCCCACCCTGATGCCCCCCAAATGAAATTACAAACTCGATGTAAACCTTTGTTTACTAAAACAAATAGTCAGATATGCCCCCCCCCCCCCCTGCTGATGACCCCCACATGCGATGCCCTCAATTTGACTAAATGTGCATGGACAACACGGATGATTACGAGTGCTTCCCCCGGTCTACTGTCGGTTCCATGTTATTTTCGTTTGCCAAACTCTTGTATTGCAATTGGCGATGATCGAGTGATTTCAGGCATTTTAGAACATGCGGAGTGATGTTTTCAGTATTAAAGTAGAGCCTGGTTGGCGGTATCAAGGAGTTATGTGGTATAGCGTAAATTTAAAGGTATTTTGTTGTTCGTAAACAGATGTAGGCCTACCCTGTGACGCACCCTTGTAAAGTGACGGACCTTGACGCACCCTCCGTCATTTTTTGACGGACAAAAGGCTGCCACTGACGTACCCTCCGTCAAAAATATTGGTAAACGACGCACCCACGACGCACCATTCCCGGGGGTCGTATAGTGCGTCTTACAACTGATAGGTGTATAATATTCGAATATTATCTCCCCCATTGAAAACAATGGGAAAATACTAATTGAGCTATTGTACTGAAAATGTGCACACAGGCTGATGACTACAACAGCTTTAATTAATGTGCCACTCGGGACATTTTGACCGTTTCCATGGCAACGGGAGCCATTCACATAAAAAAATACAACATTTCACTGGTTTCCATGGAAACCATGTACAATACATTTGTTGAATTCATAGAAATATGCACAATCATGCATATATAGCATCACGCTGCCAGGTTTCAGAGTCACACATGCAAAAATGAGTGCTTAAGAGCTCATTTTGTGGCTCATTTTGTAATTTTTCACTATTGGTTGTCACGGTAACCCGAAAAGCGACGTGACACATTTTAAGCGAACCGACATGAATCGACAATTTGTGGACTCGACACGAGGCTGAAAATCTCGTTCCAATCGCTCGATTCGTTCTCAAGATATTGCGCCTAGATGGTGTTGGCCCTGTATCGGCTTGCTGGTAGTCTGCTATAGGCTTACTTGTGCCAATTTTTGTGGTACCGTAATGTTCGCGCTTACAGTTCACCATGACATTGGTGCACAGATAATCATGCTCAATCTTATTTTCTTGGAGCGTGCACGTCTACGTGTGGGAGCACAGATTACCAAATACACAAATCAATGTAAATTTTGCCCAAAGATCACAGAATGAAGTGTGCGAAAATTAAAGAACATTGAAAATTATTATACTCCTCTATTAACTGAGAGTTAATTTCCTTCAGATCTTCGATTCTGTGATTCACTTGATGGTTTCAAAAAGACTTTAAAAACTCATCTGTTTAAGATTGCTTATGATTTGACTGATTGACTGATGTAATTGTTTTTATATTTTAACTGTTTGTTTTTATTTGTTTTAATGTTTGCGCCTCGGAATAGGTTGTCTAGATAGATGGCGCATTATAAATGCATTATTATTATTATTATTATTATTATTATTATTAGTTAATACTGAGTATCTTGTTTTTGTTTTTGCGCGGGGCGACTATCATTTTCGAATAGCTCGAAAACTAGTCAACCTATTCCAACCAGAATCGGCACACCGGTTTGTTTTATCGACATGCGTCACGCCTCCGCTTTGGATTTGTGTGTTAGTAATCTGTGCTCCCACACGTAGACGTGCAAGAAAATAAGATTGAGTATGATTATGTGTGCACCAATGTCATGACTAGATGGATGCTTTCACAATCAGCCATGTCATGATATCACATTCTTCCAATTAATAGTTACCCACCCCCCCCCCCCCCCCCCCCCACGGGCTGGTGGTGACTGTACAGGGTAATGCGTCATCAGCAGCCTGTAGTCTACATGTAGGCCCTAGTCGTAAATAAGGATGTTCCAGACATGCCCACAAAAAACAAAAGATACACACTCTCAAGTCTCATCTCAAGTCAATGATGAATCAATTCTATTATGAAATTGTTTATTTTACTTCCAATTCCAAGAAGCTCACCTTTATACATTCCAAAATGTCGCGTCGTGTATGGATACATTGAATTACCCTGCCATACATTTAGCATATTTAGTAGTATTCAGACTCACAGACTCACAGAGATAATATCAGACAGAATTCAGATCAGATTATGAATCAAAAGCTAAATTATAAATTTGTTTCAATAATATAGGTTACTGTACCTAACTCTCAGATTCTGTAAAAGTATAAAGCTGGTTGTAGTAGGCCTAATTTGTCAAATTACAAGACTGCAAGGTGTCCGTACGGACTGACCGTGTAAAACAAACAAACAATGGACCCACGTCACATGAGGTTGAGCTGCTCAACCTCATTTCAAAACGGTGCAATGGTCATCCGTGGTGCGCACTACGTCATCTCGACCTCACGACTCTGATTGGTTGGTGCTCAACCGTGAGAGCTAAAAATCTCGTGAGCTTATCACGCACCATCACGCCCCACTGCGTCGATGATTACGGCGCAGGGACCACTGCGTTGGTGGATACGGCGCAGCGTGACGATCGTTAAAAAGGCTTCAGTTTAAATTTGACAAATTAGGTGCTTTGGTGTTGTTGGTTGGCAGTATTTTGTGAGTTCAAGCATGCGTGCGCAGCCTGATCGAAGTGCGCCCACGTATGTCGAACTGTGGCCAGGAGATTATGTGCCGTAGATCCATTATTATATTGTCCCGCGCCGCGCAGGGTTTGTTGTTTGTTACAAGGGAGCACGAAACTAAGTATGCATTTGACAGCTTGTCTGGCGAATGCAAAATTTGCCTTTTGGGACACCCTGTATTTTCGGTTGGTCACACTTTTTGGGGATGAATTGAGAGCATTGTAATTTAAACCACCCCCTTTATCGACCAACTTGCCATATGCGGTTGACTGCCCATGCGTGGCTGTGTACCGAGGTGTATAGTCGTCTGGTTGTGACACCATCCAATCAAAGGCTCTCTTTCTTTCGCGGTTTATTTCGGTTGCGCATTGCTTGTCACATTTTCGGTTGAGATCATCAGGGCTAGTTGGTAAATTTCCCTCCCACCCACCCTTTGTGCTTGCATCTGGGGATGGAGGAGGTCATCAGGTATACTGTTGGGCACCTGGTGCTGGTTAGGTTAGGGGGAGTTGGGAGGTATCCCTCATGTGCTATGTTGGAGGGGGGTCCTGATTGGTCCTTCATCCTTCCACACCCCCTGCCTGCTTTTGCCGCAATGAGACCCCTCTTATAGTCGGTCCCTTGTAAGGCGTGAAGTGGGGGTCGGGCGGAGTCGGGGCGGGGGCATTTTCCGCGTCACCACTGATTGCGGTGACTGAGTCTTCCGTTGCTGGGCTCATGGGAAATGTTTTCGCCCCGGCTCCCTCTGGCAGCTATTTCTGTCATGTCCACGTTGTGTTCGTCGTGTACACCGTTGTGTTACTTGTATATGTCATGTCTACCTCGTCTTCGTATATCCTGTTGTCCATAGTAGTAAATGTTATAAATTAATGTGTAAATGTCATATTAAAGTCGTGGTGATATTTGATGAGTATGTCGTCATCGTAACCCATATAAATTGGGTATGTTCTACAATAAAACTGTTCCAATATGGTCTCAGCCAGTCCTGCAAATTCCTATCTCGTATTTGTCTTATTGGTGTTTTACGGGACGGAATTAATACTTCCAAATTCAGCGGCATTTACTGAAAATGTAATTGGCTAACTTGCCTTGATATTCATATATATATATGTTAAAAATTCAGAGGTATAGACCTTCCGGAATATTATCACTACTCTGAGTTTCATGGACAATCCCATACGGTCATTTTGTCCAATCATCAGGTGAAAAGATGTCTCTCTGATCGTAGGCCTTTGACACATTGAAAATGAGAATACACAACCAATGGTGTTAAACCCAGCGATCAGAGCAACAAATATATTCCAAAGGAGATCTATACACATTTAGATATCAAAAGATAATCAAAAAGTGCTCAACTGATAAATCAGGAGCGTAATATGTATTGACAACCGTTTCTGGTTAGACTAGCCATTGAACAAAGTGCTCAACACCGTAAACAGTGGAGCCTATACAAATTCAGAGGTATAGACCTTCCGGAATATTATCGCTTCTCTGAGTTTCATGGACAATCCCATACGGTCATTTTGTCCAATCATCAGGCGAAAAGATGTCTCTCTGATCGTAGGCCTTTGACACATTGAAAATGAGAATACACAATCAATGGTGTTAAAATCAGCAATCAGAGCAACAAATATATTCCAAAGGAGATCTATACACATTTAGATATCAAAAGATAATCAAAAGGTGCTCAACTGATAAATCAGGAGCGTAATATGTATTGACAACCGTTTCTGGTTAGACTAGCCATTGAACAAAGTGCTCAACACCGTAAACAGTGGAGCTTATAACAAATCAGAGGTATAGACCTTCCGGAATATTATCGCTACTCTGAGTTTCATGGACAATCCCATACGGTCATTTTGTCCAATCATCAGGCGAAAAGATGTCTCTCTGATCGTAGGCCTTTGACACATTGAAAATGAGAATACATAATCAATGGTGTTAAAACCAGCGGTGGCATCTAAGGGCAATTCGCTCCCCATAGGCTTTACACACAAATGTCGGCCTATAAAACCGTTCTATTTCAAAGATTCTTCAATCACTTTTTATAAGAATTTGCAATCTTGTGAGATTAACGCTTATTTATAACATATTTTTTATAAGCTCCACTGTTTACGGTGTTGAGCACTTTGTTCAATGGCTAGTCTAACCAGAAACGGTTGTACATATTACGCTCCTGATTTATCAGTTGAGCACTTTTTGATTATCTTTTGATATCTAAATGTGTATAGATCTCCTTTGGAATATATTTGTTGCTCTGATCACCTTTTTGATATTGTCAGTCCTCAGGCTGGGATGCACGGTGGCTGTAAATCGGCGGATAGAATAATAATAATGCTCAAATCATCCCGTTTTTTTCCAAACTTCACGTATGCATATTCCACACAACACATAAATGCAACATTCGAGAGGACCACACCAGGTAATGTGTCGATGATCTTGGACACTTTTGTGCTTGATAGGAACTATTGCTGTACTCAATTTTTTGCCGGAAGTCGATTTCTAGACTGGATTAGTTGTGTGCGCCCATAACTAAAAACAGCCTGTGAGCGTGACACAAGGGAGCACACTACTAAATGAATTTAGGTTGACAATCAGTTAAAATGATGGTTTCCGAGGATGTTTTCATCTAAAATTGGTTTGCCTCTTGAAAAATACAACCCTGCTATTTTTTTTGTTTTTTTGTTTTTTTACAATGATAACACTGGACTATCGGTTCAAGTAAAGCAACACTTAGCGCGGATCCAGGCAGTGAAAATGACACCCTTCATATAATTGTCCGTGGGATTTTGTTGACATGTTTATAGTGGAGTATTTGTCCTCTTTGAGTACCTTTCTTGTTGTTATTTTTATTATTATTATTATTATTGTTAAGTAACAAAAATAATCTCTCAATCTCTTGGTCGCTATCATACCTTTAAATTTAAACTGTTGTTTGTCATTAATATTCCTCTTTTTGATTCAATTTGAAAAGTAAAAATGAATTGTCACACATGAGTGATCACAAGCGTTGTTTCTAAATTAGCTATTTTGAAGTCTTGAACTGGTAATTTAGCAGTGGCTTACACTTCTTTTTCACATTGGGATGGAGTTTCTAACATAATTGATAACATTAAATATATAGTCCCTTACTTTTTAACCTCACCAAATTCATCCTCCAATATGAACATCAAATCTAAGCCACTTCCCCCAGTACCACTTCCTTAGCTATAAAAGTCCCTAAACACTTGTCAAATAAACAAAGCATGGGGTCTCTTAAGTGTGACGAACAACTTCTTTTAAACTTCAAAGGGAATTAAAATGAAGAATTATAAATGATTTGAACAACCAAAACCAATAACAGTTCAAACAGAAAGAGGAACAAACGATTATACGATTGGTAGACAGGAGATTTAAAGAATATTATTTGTTTCTTTCAAACAATGTGTTACTGCTGAAAACGCACATATTTGTGCACTTTGTCAAACAGTTGAAATCACGATGTTTTACATAATGGGGGTATATTGACCTGATCCCATTGATTTTGATTGTGTAAATAATTAATTAAATAATAATTTTGAGACAGCCTGTATTATGGTCAAGGACCATAAACGGATTAAAGCTGTGTTAAACATACATCGCGCTTTATTCCGTAAATAGCATAAAGCTAGCAGTTTGGGGTTTCAAGACTAACATACACTCTAAGCAACTGTGTTATAACTTAAATGAAATATTATGAATGGCTGCTATGTTTGATTACCCCAAATATAAACTTTCAGACTGTTTAGACGTTTTGCCAGTTGGCGAACCACAACATACAAGTATTTATGTCAACACTAATTACTAAACATGGACAAATACAATTAGTCTGATCACTTCTCCACACTGAACTTTGACAAATTATTGGCGGTATTTTAGAAGATTAAAATCTTTTCTACTGCAACAAAAATAGTATGTAATCAATGGAGTGTATTTAATTGCTTACATTTTGCCATCATTGTTTTAAACCAACTGTGATACACAATTAATTGTTTGTCTTAATTTAAACTGCACAGAACTAATGATAGGCCAAAATAATTGAACATAACAATGAATCATTAATATAAATAACAAAAGGTTAGGCTCCCAAAGGGCATGAAGCTGAGGCTATTTACAACCACAGTGGAACCAGTCGTGATATATGAAGCAGAATCCTGCTACACTCGTCTCCTAAGAAAGGCGCTAGATGTTTCATGGTAATCGCACACCACCAATCTATTGCCAATCTATGTGAGGCTACAGTCGAAGAGACTAGAACATGCCGGACACTGTTTTCGGAGAAAGGACTATGCAGCAGCTATGTTCTCTCTTTTGGCAACCCAAACGTGGAAGGCGATTCAGGGGATAACCTAGGAGAGACTACATCAGGATTCTTACAGAGGACACCGGCTTAAGTGGACAAGATCGGGAAAACTGTATGATTGATGGAGCAGTGAGGAAGGCCATCCCAAAATTCCGACCTTTTGAGTCGCTTCATAAGCAGGTAAGCAACACAATGTTGTTGGAAAGACCAATACCCTCATTGTGAATTATACGTAACCTACTACATCCAATGTCCAAACACTGAATGGCTCTGATCTTGATAATATTAAATACTTATCTAGGATCATCACTACCAGATTGATTACATGCCTTTGATGATGATGATGATGATGATGATGATGATGATGATGATGATGATGATGATGATGATGATGATGATGATGATGATGATGATGATGATGATGATGATGATGATGATGATGATGATGATGATGAAGGCGCTATATAAATACTTATTATTATTATTATTATGATGATGATGATGATGATGATGATGATGATGATGATGATGATGATGATGATGATGATGATGATGATGATGATGATGATGATGATGATGATGAATGATGATGATGATGATGATGATGATGATGATGATGATGATGATGATGATGATGATGATGATGATGATGATGATGATGATGATGATGATGATGCAGCTACTTCGAAAAGTACTAAACATCAGCAAAGGACATGGGTCATGACCTATCATCGCGCCTACTCGCTACAATATTTTTCAAAGTGAAAATGTGATCTTCACACCGATAATTTTTTCTAAATCCCCCTTGGACTTCCGATAGAGCATCATTATCCTCGAGAAAACCTGAAATTGTATTTGCAATAATCCTATTAAAATCTTTTGAGCTACAACATGTAAGAGTAATACCCCTGTAATTATTAAGATCTTTGCGATCTCCTTTCTTAAATATAGGAATAATAACACCCTTATTCCACTCAGATGGTGTAGATTGCAATTCAATAATTTTACGAAATAAGGATAATATCGATTATCAGTTGATATTTTTGTTTCAAGACAACGTTGACAAAAATAAATACGGCTGTTTTTGAAATAAATACTATTCAACGGAAGAATAAATTGAAGCTTGGTTAAGACCAGGTAAATAAATGAAAACATTAACAGCTTAAAGCACAGTTCATGCTGAACTCTACAATTATGTTCATTTACTTTTCACGCACACAGAAAAGCATATAAATGAAAACCCAAACATTAAATATGTATGTTGCTTGGTTCCAAGACTGTGGTTGCAATTTTATATAAACCTATAAACCAACCAGAATAACAGAGTCCACAGCAACAATCATTGACATTATTCTAACTAATAATGAATATGTTATTAAATCATCAATTGTAGTTGCTGATATAAGTGACCATTTCCCAACCACTGTCAACTAACCTGGAGTATATTAAAGCTTCCAATAAGCCAAAAAAAAGTCATGTACAAGCGAAATCATACTTATGATGATATCACCTATTTTAGGAAGAAACTTTCAGAGGTCAATTGGCATGACATTTTAGAGAACAACAATGCAGATGGTGATTATGATAAATTTATTGTAAATTATACAACGAATGTGTCCCACTGAAAAAATGTAATGGTAACAGAAGAAAAGAACCAATATTTTCATGGAATACAAAGGGTCTTCTGAAAAACATAAACAAGAAAGATAAATTGTACAAATAGTATCTGAACTCCCCTAGCAAAGAACGACTACAGAAGTTTAAAACCTATAAAAACAAACTAAATATGCTTATACGCAAATCAAAACGGTCATTCAAAAAATGACATGAGAAAAACTTGGAAAACAATGAATAATGTTCTAGGCAGAAGCCAAAAACAATCATCACCGAGTAAATGTTTCGACACCGACACATTTCAATTGCCCAGCCCCCCAATTGAAATGTGTCGGTGTCGAAACATTTTTAACGCCCCCCCCCCCTTTAAAAATTGCAAAACTTTGTTGACCCCCTCCCCCCATAACAATTTTTTTTTAAATGTATTGACCCCCCCCCCCAACCCCCCCCCCCCCCCCCCCCCACCTTACTATTTTATGTAGACAAAGACCTTTTGGCTTCCTTTTACGACGCTGGCGGTCCGGACCATGCCACAATTTACAACATTTCAGATTCACTCAACATGAATGCCTCTTTTTGCTTAAAAAATAAAGGTTGCATGAAAATTCGCGCGTAGCGCGCAGAATTTTGTGTTTATCTCGTTAATGACCACCTTTTTCAACGATACTTTGTTGAAAATGTGGAAAGTTTAATTTGAACAAAGATTCGCGCGTAACGCGCAAAAATTGCTGTAAAAAATGCATTCAAAAACGTGAAAACGGGCGTACCACGCACAAAATTGTGTTTATCTCGGTAAGGACCACCTTTTTTAACACTACTTTGTTGAAATTGTGGGACGTTTCATTTTGTAGATAATATAATTTTTTCGTACAATTTGCAGTGGTCGGTTCGGACGTTGCTTACCCTATCATGATCTAAGTTTCATTTTCACCTTTTTAACAGTACTTTGTTGAAATTGTGGAAAGTTTCATTTTGTAGGTAATATAATTTTTTCGCACAATTTGCAGTGGTCTGTTCGGACGTTGCTTACCCTATCATGATCTAAGTTTCATTTTACACCCCAAAATGAAGATGTCCTCTTCACTCTTTAAATTGTTAATGTTTCTAAAATAAAAGTTCACAAAATATTCGCCAAACTAAACACTTCTGAACTAAAGCGCGCGCAATTGTTTTGGTCTACCTCGGCTTTTTACTATCCATTTGGCCAAACTTTTTTAACCCCCCTTTATGTACCAAAATCTTTTTTTTTCAACTTCAACTTCAAACTTTTTTGTCCCCCCCCCCCCTCTCATTTTGCCCAGCCCCCACCAAAGTATTTCTGAACACTCACTTAGTAATAGAAAACAATATGTTTCATATAACTCGATTGAATCTGATGAAAAGGATATTCTTTGTGATGTTCCGCAAGGATTGATAGGATATTGGGTCCCTTAGTGTTTACACATTTTCATATGCTTTTCAGCATGTTTACATTGCATATCATGTATAGAACATTTTCATATGCTTTTCAGCATGTTTACACATTTTCATATGCTTTTCAGCATGTTTACACATTTTCATGTGCTTTTCGGCATGTTTACATTCATGTTCAAATTTTAATTACATGTATAACACATTTTCATATGCTTTTCAGCATGTTTACACATTTTCATATGCTTTTCAGCATGTTTACACATATTCATATGTTTTTCAATGTTTACACATTTGCATGTGCTTTTCGGCATGCTTACAATTACATGTATCACACATTTTCATGTGCTTATCATGTTTACATTTTTTTCCATATACTTTTCGGCACGTTTACATTTTCATATGCTTTTCGGCATGTTTACATTCATCATGTTTACATTGCATATCATTACATAACACATTTTTATATGCTTTTCAGCATGTTTACATTTTTTTTTTACATATTAATAATAATCATATTATGTAGTTCATAATTAAAACAATATATTCTTATTGTTTTGAAAATCATATACATGTATATAGTGGTAGCATAATAATCAAATATTCAGTGCATACGTACAGTATTAGCTTCACAGCTTTTCACAAATACGCTGTAGCAACACAGACTTTTGGTCTTCGATATATTTTGCTATTTCAGTATAGAGTCTCACCTCTTTTTTGAATATGATGTAGAGGTTCGTTCTGACTTTTAGAAATGTGCTCTTGTCGTTTCTGAATTTACACCACGTTTTAAAAATTGTGTATTTTCCCAAAGTAAGTAGAGTATTAACGACATGTATATTATCGTTATCTCGTACTCTCTTTATTTTGAAACCCAGAATGAGTGTTTCGAAGTTTACATTAATGTTTCGAACGTTTTACAGATTAATTCGGCTATATCGGTCGGTAAGCTATCAAGTATAATTTTATAATCATGTAGATACGTCACAGAACCCAGTTTATTTTTTATTGATTGAACTGACATGAAACTGGTTTTTGTACATATCTCCAACGTAAACTATATTACTGTCTATCCATTTTTTCATAAATAATGCTTCGTTGTTGCATAGAATATATCTATTCCCCCATATAACTTCATTTTTAACAGTTATGTTGAGTTATACAACACGTTTGACTCATGCCAGCTCTTTGCAATTTGTCTATAGAAATCTGGTAAAATATGAGTCTTTAATGGTGGAAAGAGATGTTCGCTATCGAAATTCATTTTCAAGATTAACAGATCTTTTCCAAACTTTTCAAAATAAGATATGGGTATAAGCTTCCATTTGGCCAAGCTTGTGTCACATAGCCTTTTAACCCATGTTGTCCTCAAGGCAACTATTTTGGTTTTTACATCAATAAATTTAATTCCACCGTTCGAATAATCATTTATCATACATAAACGTTTAATTTTATCTCTTTTTTCTTTCCATAAAAAAATCATATATTAATGTTTCTATTTCTTTTACGATGCATCCCGGTATAACTAGCACACTCATTATCTAAGTTGGGACAAGGCAATAGCTTTAACTATAACAGTACGACCATATATTGTTAAATTTCTTTTCCTCCATACTGATAGAAGTCTTTTAAGCTTATCAAGTTTACTTTCCCAGTTCAGATTTTGAATTTCGACCAAATTAAGACCAAAATATATCCCAAGTGACTTTACTGGGCCGATTGACCATTTTATATCGATACTGTTCGCTGGAATTTGTTTATTATTATTAAGCCATATGCCTGTTTATACTTTATGTTAATGGAATATCTAATACATCAAATGTACTGGAATTTATCCTTTTTACTGATGACACCACTATTATCTACTCGCATCCCACTATTGAAACACAACAGGCAGCAATTGGTTTATATGATTTTTAAGGAACACCTCACATGGTATCAAATGTCGATTCTCATATTGAAGTTATTTTAGACAATACTGTTTTGGAAAGAGTAAACAAAATAAACTAGATATCGCTCTCGTCTGAGACGAGAACACCTTGATTTTCTGATGGATTAAAGACCCCCTAGTGACCACATATGAAATGTCACCAAGGTCAGTGACGCAAGAGTTAATGTCAATCGCTGTAGCTGAAAATGGAAGCTAGTATTTAAAACATGGTCATGTTTTAATGGACTTGGTGAGATATAGCCAAGGAGCAAGAGCATTTTAAGTGAAAATCACGTTTTGACCCCTAGTGACCTTTGACCCCAAACTGTGAGGAACCTATGTGAAGGTCTGGTAGAGGGTCCTACTGACTAAATCTGGTGCTTGTAGCATGTAAACTGTAAGAGAAGAAGCATTTTAAGTTATAGAAGTGAAAATTAAAATTTTGACCCCTAGCGACCCCAAATACATTTTGATTTTAAAATCCGACCTATTGTATGTGCTTGTGCTAAGTAGTATGTTGACCAATTTTGACGATCCATAAAATTGCAAGGGCGTTTTAAGTGAAAATCACGTTTTGGCCCCTAGTGACCCTGTGACCTTTGACCCCAAACTGTAAGGTCCTGTAATGAAGGTCTGGTAGGGGGTCCTACTGACCAAGTCAAGTGATTGTAGCATGTAAACTGTAGGAGAAGAAGCATTTTGTAGATGGGTTTGCAAGAAATTTCAATGACCTCTACTGACCTGTTCCTGACCTTTGACCCCAAAATCACGATTGACTTTTTTCTTGCCTCATCAAATCAGAAAGGATGAAACAAGTCCGGTCCCAATCGGAGCATATCTCACGTTTTACCACTGTATAGGTCAATGACCCTAATGACCCCGCATGACCACGTCAATTTTAATCGCTGAGATCGCTGTATGTACATGGACCCACGGAATCTGTTGATCAATTCTGACATTGATCAGCCATTTCCTCTGAGACAAGAAGCATTTTAAGTGATATGGTAAGAAAAAAAAGAAAGTCACGTTTTGGCTCCTAGTGACCCCCTGTTACCTTTGACCCCAAACTATGAAATCTTGTAATGGAGGTCTGGTAGGGGGCCCTACTGACCAAGTCTGGTTGTAGGAGAAGACGCATTTTGTAGATGGGTTTAGATCTAGTTCTGGTCTAAGACCAGGGCACCTTGTTTTTTTATGAGAAAATGATCCCTAGTGACCTCTTCTTGACCTTTGACCTGGTTATGATGATAGACTTTTTTTCTTCCCTTATCGAACCAAACAAGATAAAACAGGTCCGATCTAATTCGGAGCAAGTCTTAAGTTGTACCCATGTAAAGTTCAATGACCCCTCTTGACCCCATACGACACGCCAAATATAATCGTTTAAATAGCTGTATGTGCATGGACCCAAGGAATCTGTTGATTAGTTCTGACATTCATCAGCCATATCCTCTGAGACAAGAAGCATTTTAAGTGATATGGTAAGAAAATCAACATTTGACCTCTAGTGACCCCAAATATGTATTGATTTTATATGCGTACGGTCATAAAAAAATATGTTGACCGATTTTGACGATCCTAGGTCATTTCACTAAATTGCAAGGGCGTTTTAAGTGAAAGTCACGTTTTTGCCCCTAGTGACCCCCTGTGACCTTTGACCTCAAACTGTGAGATCCTGTAATGAAGGTCTGGTATGGGTCCTACTGACGAAGTCTGGTGATTGTAGCATGTAAACTGTAGGAGGAGAAGCTGTTTGTAGATTGGTCTGCAAGAAAGTTCAATGAGGCTGTTGTTGATGGCAGACGTGTTTTTGCCGCGGGATTATTTTTGCTGCTGCATTTCCTGATTTTGAAGAGGACCATTAAGGTTTGAAAGGGATATAGTTAAGTTGTAGCCTAGATTCTATATCCGTTAACTGTCCATCATGGTTTTAACCAACAGTCCTTCTCCCAAGTCGAGTAATGAGAGAAAAAACTCTGTCGGTTCAAGGTCAACAAAATCCAAGATGGCCGACCTCGGGACCCAAGCCCAAGTGTAAACAGTGACACAGATGATATACGAGCCCAGCAAAGCCAATCGGATGATTATGCAAGCCAAGACATTTGCCTAATAAAATCATGTAATACACCCATAGCAGAAAACGAGAGAGCTATTATGTGTGGTAGATGTGATAGACTTGTACACTTGTCATGCTTAGGTTTTCTCCAGTTAGAATACAAAATGATGTGTAAAAATGCGAAACAGTATGAGCAACTTATGTGGTTCGGTGAAGGTTGTAAGCTTATGGTACTCGATCTTGTAAAAATGGATGTAAACACTTCTGGAGACAATACCACTCAATCCCAGACAATGGCCAAACAAATGCAAGATCTAACCGAAGGTTTCCACCGAGTTGAACAAGCTTTAGTGAATCGTGAATCTAGTGTCGAAAAAATCATTGAAGAAAAAGTGAAAGGCTACCTAGATGAACAGAAAGAGAAAGAAGTGCGTCAATGTAATCTCATTTTCCATAATATCACCGAGTCAGAGAGCGAGAACACAGACGTGAGACGAGAAGATGACGAAAAGCAGGTGAAGAAAATCCTTCAACACTTGGATATACAAATTGGCAAGTCGGACATCGAGAAAGCAGTGAGGCTAGGGGAAATGACTGATAACAAAGAAAAGCCAAGGCTTTTAAAGATCAAGCTTAACAAAGTTGACACAAAGAAACAGACCCTTAGCAGTGCAAAGAAAGTACGATCGAAAGCTTCAAAAAGGTGTTCATCTCACCAGACTTGACCTACCAAGAACGGGAAGAAAACAGAAAACTAAGAAAAGAACTCAGAGAGAGACGGGACTATGGTGAAGAAAATATCATAATCAGAAACGGGAAGATAGTGAAAGTCGGCCAGACTTTTCGGAGGCAACAGTCCTGCGTTGCTGAAGCCCAAGCATGATACACTCAATTCCTTTGTCCAAAAAACTGCACCTAGCACCATTGCACCAACTTCTACGCAAGATAAGCCTAGAGGATGCACCGTTGATGATTGTAAAGCCGCTACACAAAATTCGTCTAGCCGGAGCCGTCATCCAACCACATTGATCTCTACGCAAGATGACCCTAGAGACAAAGCACCTCAACATTCTACGTAAGTTAAGCCTAGAAGATGCACCGTTGATGATGGTAAAGCCGCTACACAAGATTCGTCTAGCCGGAGCCTTCAACCAACCAAATCTATCTCTACGCAAGATGATCCTAGAGACACCGCACCCACCAATGCACCATCCCATAATGATGGAAAATCCACTACCCGAGAAGAGTTTAGTAGGAACCATCAAACTAATAAGACCAAAGGTATAAAGTGTTTTTATACCAATACTCAAAGCATAATGAACAAAAGACATGAATTTATGACAAGTATTGATCTTCTGGAACCCGAAATTATTGGAATTACAGAATCATGGACAAATAGCAGCGTTCTAGAAGGTGAAATAGCATTAAACGGATATGATCTGTTTAGATTCGACAGAGAAAATGATACCCAAGGTGGCGGAGTGCTTCTCTACATCCATAGCTCACTCAACGCTACCCAATGTAATGAAGTGAAATGCATCGAAGCTGCGGATACCATGTGGTGCTTGATAAAGCTTAACAATAGTGACACACTCCTAACTGGAATATGCTACCGCAGCACGAGCAGCAACTCAATGAACAACCACAGAATGTTTGATCAAATCAGAAGATGCATAGCGGTCAGAGGAATCACACACCTACTCGTAATGGGAGATTTTAATTTTCCTGAAATCAATTGGAACGAGTACAACGTTGAAGGTGGGCCATTCTCAGATCAACAAGTCTTCTTCGATTTGACGCAAGACCTCTTCCTAGTTCAACACGTGGAAAAGCCAACAAGACACAGATCAGGACAAAAATCCTCAATGCTCGACCTGATTTTTACCAACGACGACATGTTTATAGATGAAATCAATCACCTGTCTACTTTGGGTAAAAGCGACCACGACGTCCTTCTTTTTACCCTTATTTACAATGTCGACTTGCCAGACCAATGACGAATCTTTCACTAAGGACTACAACAAAGGAGATTATGAAGGTCTCAAAGCAGCATTTAAGTCCACAAGTTGGAAAGACACCCTTCCTGACGATTTAAGCTGTGACCAGATGTGGACAAAATTTGCCAAGTTATACAATGACAACACGGACAAGTTCATTCCAGACCGAAAGAAGAAACCACCATGGATAAAGTCCAAAGTCCGGAAATCAGTAAAGAAAAAATTGGAACTGTATAAAAAATACAGAATCACCAAACGCTACAAAGACTATCTTGACTACAAGGAACAAATCAACAAAACAAAACAAACAGTGAGGAAAGCACAATCTGATTTCGAAAAGAAGCTGATGAAAGACTTTAAGACCAATCCCAAACCATAATACCAAAAGCAAAAGGTGAAAACTGGAATCTCCCAACTTGAAAATGAAAATGGAAATCTTTCAGATACAGACAAAAAAAACTGCAGACATCCTCAGCAACTTCTTCAAGTCAGTCTTCACTAAGGAGAAATCTGGAGATACCTCAACTCTCGAGACTAAAGTTGATGGCGACTACCAATTCGAGAGTATAGACTTTACTACCGACGATGTAGCTAAGAAACTACAAGAACTGAAACCTGACAAATCACCAGGTATGGATGGAGAGCACCCAAAAGTACTTAAAGAATGTGCCGATGAGCTAGCTGTACCACTTCACCTCATCTACAAGAAATCACTAGAAGAGGGAGAGCTACCATCAGACTGGAAACGGGCCAGAGTGTCACCCATCTTCAAAAAAGGATCAAGAAACAAGGCAGAGAACTACAGGCCAGTCAGTCTTACCTCGATACCATGCAAAATACTAGAATCAATAATCAAGGATAGTATGATCACATACCTCGAAACCAATGACCTCCTATCTACCAGACAACATGGGTTCATGAAAGGTCGATCATGTCTCACTAACCTACTCACCAGCTTAGAAACCATAACAGCAGGGCTTGATGAAGGGAGTGGTATCGACATAATCTACCTAGACTATGCTAAAGCATTTGACACTGTACCACATCGTCGTCGTCGTTCTATGGATCATGGCTGATTCTTTGTGACCCTATTGATGATGGAGCGCCACCGTTGTCTATCTTGTGACATGCGATGCGCAGAGATAAGAGATAGACCAGTTGCTTCTTTAATGCCATCAGTCCAACTAAGCTTTGGTCTGCCACGTTTACGTCTTCCTTCGATAGCTCCTTGTATTATCATCTTTTCTAGATTGTCACCCTCTCGTCTAGCAATATGTCCAAAGTATTGTAGCTTGTTGCTCATGATCTTTGTATACAGAGAAGATTGGTTCCCAATCTGGCTTCTGACAAATTCATTTGTCTTATGCTCTTTCCATGATATTCCTAGCATCTTGCGCCAACACCACATTTCAAAAGCTGATATTTTCTTTGAATCTGCTATTCCGACTGACCATGTTTCAGCTCCATAATGTTGCGACCGGAAAGATTAGTACCACATAAGAGACTCCTAAATAAGCTTAGAGCATATGGAATAGGAGGAAACATCATACGCTGGATAGAGCAGTTCTTGACCAACAGGCAGCAGAAAGTGAGTGTCCGGGGCACAGAATCAGATTGGGCAGATGTACTTAGTGGCGTTCCCCAAGGCTCGGTACTAGGACCTCTGCTTTTCGTGCTTTTTATCAATGACCTGCCAGACCACATTAACTCGGAAATCTCCATGTTCGCTGACGACACAAAAATCTACACCAAAATTAACTACGACAACGACAAACAACGACTACAAGACGACCTAAACCACCTTCACTTATGGTCAGAAAAATGGCTTCAGCGATTCAACGCCAAGAAATGTAAAAAGATGCACATGGGTCACAACAACACTGGAGCAAGCCATCATCTGAACAACATACCCTTGGACGATACAAACGAGGAAAAAGATCTTGGAGTAGTCTTTACACAGGATGGCAAACCCAGTAAAAGCAATGTGCGAAAGCAGCAGTACGAGCTATGAATTGTCTACGAGTGGTGAAGAGGACCTTCAAACATTTTGATCGTGACAGCTTCAATGTGCTCTACAAGTCATATGTCCGCCCACACTTGGAATACAGTGTTCAGGCTTGGTGTCCATACCTCAAAAAAGACATTAAAGCCCTGGAGAAGAGCAACCAAGATGATACCACAACTAAGACACCTCACATATGACAGCCGACTACAAAGCTTAGGAATATTATCACTGGAAAGGCGAAGGATTAGAGGTGACCTCGTAGAGACATTTAAGATTCTGAAAGAGATCGATAAAGTCAACCCATCTGACTTCTTCACCAAAGCCCGAGCAACACACTCTACCAGAGGACACAATATGAAATTATTCAAGCCAGCATTAGTCAAGAATCTGAACTGCAGAAAGATTTTTTTTCACAATGAGAGTAATCAACAAGTGGAACGAGCTGCCTAAAGAAGTGGTCAACGTAAAATCTGTTAACGCATTCAAAAACCGACTCGACAAACATTGGACAAAATTAGGATATGGAATCAAAGAGGCTAACAGCCTATACTAAATGATTTCCAAGTGTAAGTGTAAGTGACCTCTACTGACCTGTCCCTGACCTTTGACCCCAAAATCAATATTGACTTTAGTTCTTGTCTCATGAAATCTAAAAGGATGAAACAAGTCCGGTCCAAATCGGAGCTTATTTTACACCTGTATAGGTCAATGACCCTAGTGACCCCGCATGACACGTCAATTTTAATCGCTGAGATCGCTGTATGTGCATGGTCCTAAGGAATCTTCTGACATTCATCAGCCATTACCTCTGAGACAAGAAGCATTTTAAGTGAAATGGTAAGAAAATCAACATTTTGACCCCTAGTGACCCCAAATACTTGTAGATTGTAAAAACCGAACTAATATATATGCGTACGGTCATACGGAATATGTTGACTGATTTTGACGACCCTAGGTCATTTCACTAAATTGCAAGGGCGTTTTAAGGGAAAATCACGTTTTAACCCCTAGTGACCTCCTTTGACCTTTGACCCCAAACTGTGAGGTCCAGTAATGAAGGTCTGGTAGAGGGTCCCACTGACCAGTCTGGTGATTGTAGCATGTAAACTGTACGAGAAGAAGCATTTTGTAGATGGGTCTGCAAGATAGAAAGAAGAAGATAGAAACAGTACAGATACAGTACCTCGATTGTTGAAAAAAATCAAGGTAAGAAAGAAACAGTACAGATACAGTACCTCGATTTTTGAAAAGAATCAAGGTAATTCCTAGGTGTGTTAATCGATGATTGCCTTACATGGAAACATCACATTAATTGTGTGTCTGAGTGAAACAATTGCTAGAAATATTGGTGTCATGAACAAACTTAAGCACTTTGTTCCAACCCGTATATTACATACTCTTTACTGTACCCTTATCTTGCCTTATTTAAATTATGGTGTACTTATTTGGGGAAACACTTGTAAATCCTACCCGGACAAGCTTGCTAAACTTCAAAAATTGGCAATAAGAACTGTTTCTTGTAGTCACTATACTGCCCCCACAACAAAAGGAAGTATGGGACACTTTGATATTTTTTTTTCAGATATGGTTAAATAACTATTTTTGAAGATATTTCCATATTTCTTCAAGCTATCTTTTTTAAATATTAATGTTATTTAATGTGTTTCTATTGCAGAAGATGTAAAAAGAATGAGGGAAATCGTATGTTTATGTCATTAAATTGTTTACATTGACCAAAATTATGTGTCCCATACCAGCCAGTAGGGAGGTCACGCTGCATGTCATATTTTGTTATACGCAAGAAAACAATGGAGTCTTAGTGACTGCAATATTTGCTAGAAATAGCTTCGGAAAATGGTCTATTTGGGCATCTCAAAAACTAAGAAACGTGTTAAAAATCATGTAGAATTTTAGAGGAGGGTCAAGAACATCTGCAGAACGGTAAAATGTATAGTTTTAAACACGTTTGGTGACTAAATTCATGTCGTACAATGTCGGAAAATTCACGCTTTGAAAATCCGTGGTCTTCAAAATTACAGGAATCCTAACTCATTCTAAACCGCACCAAATCATGAAATGAACCCTCGTCTACAAAAAAGTCAATGTACGCATTGCTCTATCTGCTTGGAGATAGCGAAGACCACGGAAACCTCATATCTTTATACCACGGAATGAAATCTGCCATAGACATTCAATGGCGAAAATCGTACAGATTTGCACTGCAGACCTCTGTGTAGGGAGTGTTGACAATAGCATGACAATAGCAAGGTCGTTTGACTATTGCGTTTGTGCATGTTTGTAACGACTGACCCCGTTTAACAATCTTCATAGCTTTCATATAGGGCTTGGGTAACCTAACTATTGACTGATACTTCCTTTGGGTTTTCGTTAGTTGCCCTATCTATTTACTGTACACAATCAAAGGAAGCAAGTCCTCTTTACATGATTTTCGTACTTCTGGGGGAGTTTCAGGCCCCACCCAGAGTAATTTTAACGCGAATGTATATGTCTTCTGAAACTAAACAAACTAAAAAGTGTATTTTGCTGAAAGTGTCCCATACTTTCTTCTGTCGTGGGGGGCAGTATAGAAGTCACACTGGACCAATTTTTGCCAAATTTAATATGTTAACAGTCACAGATATGTATACTCTTGAAGTGGGTACATTTATGTATAAAATGAGTTATCTTCTTCATTTAAAGACTACTTCAAAACACGTTCTGACATCTACTACTATTCAACAAGACATGGTAACAACTTCAATCTAACCAAAACTAAGAGAATATTCTCGGATCACTCACTATGCACTAGTGGCCCCCATCTTTGGAACTCTCTCGAAAATTCATATCCATTCAGATCCCAAAGTTCAGTAAAACATTTTCGTAATAAATTTGTGTAGTCCGTTATATATTGTTGGTGTCATATTTAGGTTTTAAATTTGGCTGTATTGGTTTTGTGTTTTATTGTCCCAGGGCTTCAGGGGATGGCACTTGTTATTTGTGATTTTGATGTTATGTAAATAAATGATGAATGAATGATGAATGAATTCTGTGTAAACCGGGGAAGACGTTGGTTATTGCAGACGTGGGTGTAGATGCCAGTTATTGCGGACGTGATTGTTATTAGGTTATGCCTGTGGAACAAATCGTAAGGTAGAACATGTTTTTATGACGGCACTTCGAAACCAACTCAGATATTTTGTAGAGGAGTCTACTTTTGTCGCCGTTGATGATGTACAGCTTATTCGTGAGGCAACGGTCACACCGCTTCAATCCGTTGATGTATGGACGCGCTCTGGTGATAACAGACCATAATGTATAGAATCTCAGCTTGAAGGGAACAACCGTAAAGTCCGATGTATTCCTTGGTGACATTGCAGTTGGTGGATGTGATCTCGGCGCTGTAGATGATGCTGGAAGCTATGTAATTTACTTGAAGCGGGCAATCATCTTTCTTGCGACAATTGCATGTTTTGTGCTCCGTGCGCTGTGTCGGTGCTGTTTCGGTGAGTCTTTCTCATAATGTGACTTGATAATGATGGCTAGGTGTAGCTGACTATGACTGTGTTTCTGTTGAATATCTTGTGGAGCTTGGATTCCTTTGAAAAGTGCTTGTCGATGAGTTTCAAGAAGGATCTGCCGATGTTGGTGGATACAATTTTGCTGTATGGCGGGTAGAACCAGATGATATTGCGCTGCCGATATCGCGTCTTCTTAGGTTGTTTTTTGTAAATCCGACCTCCCAAGCCTATCTAAGCGTCGTGACATTGCTGCCCTGTGCCATCTTTTCAAGATCCTGAACCACTTATGGTCCTCTTTCAATCCTTTCAAGCCTCATCCCCGGCCAGCTCTCCGCAATCTCAACAGCCTTTCTCTTGATCCACCTTTCCACACGCTCGCGCTCTCCCAAAGGACTATTTACCCATATTTTCCCGCGGTATGGAATGGAACTACGTGCCTGAGGATGGTGCCAAACGCTCTTCCCCACCAGTCTTTAAATCTGCTCTTTGTCTCCATCTCTTGTAACCGGGTTTCCTTATTCTATTTTATTTCCCTCCATTTCGTTTGGTCCCTTTCATTTTCCCATTTCCATCCGTCCTGTCTTTGTTGTCCTGTCCTTGTTGTCGTTTTTGTTGTTTATTTTATTTTGTATTGTATGGTTTTTTTAATGTTTTTATTTTGATACTTCGGGCATCCCTTTAATTTAGTGTTTGTTCCTCTATTTGGTTTCCAATTATTGTTATAAATAAATAAATAAATAAGTGCTCTGTTGTTGCTCTTTTCATCCATGGTGTGTGTGCCTTCGTCGAAAAGAGTGAAAAGAGTGACTTCTGGAGTGGAGAATGATTTCGGCTTCCTGCTTGGAGATTCTTTCCTACTTCTTAGCGAATGTCGAATATTGAAAGCCTATGGTGTACCCAATAAGCTTACAAATGCGATAGCAGATATATGCAAAGACACCAAGGCAAAGGTTATATCACCAGATGGAGAAACAGAAATGTTTGAGATACTGGCTGGAGTACTACAAGGCTACAAGGAGACACCCTGGCTCGATATCTCTTTGTTATTGTTCTTGACTATGCCCTAAGAGAGGCCATAGAAGGCAGAGAAGAAGAGCTAGGATTCCAACTAACAAAAAGAAGCAGCAGAAGAATAGGACCAACCGTATTATATAACTGACTTAGACTTTGCTGACGACATTGCACTGTTGTCTGAGGAAGTGTCTCAAGCGCAATCACTACTCAACAGAGTGGAGACTTCAGTGGGCAGAGTTGGGCTCAAAATGAACGCTGCAAAGACGAAGTACGTGTCCTTCAACCAGACGCAAGTACCTGTAATCACCACAAGCGGGAGGACTTCAAATACCTTGGAGCCTGGATGAAAAACACTGAAAAGGATATCAAAACACGCAAAGCAGCTGCATGGAGAGCTTGTGGCAAACTTAGTCAGTTATGGAATGCTAAATCACTATCCAGAAAGCTCAAAGAAAGACTGTTCATAGCTACAGTAGAATCAGTCCGCCTTTATGGATGTGAGGCATGGACCCAAAGCTTAGCAAATTTACCCCAAAGCTTAGCAAACAACTGGATGGATTCTACACTAGGATGCTAAGATCTGTGTTCAACATGAACTGGAGTCAGCATGTGACAAATAAGGACCTGTATTGGGACATGTCAAAAGTCTCGGACAAGATCAGAGAACGCATAGCTAGACTTGCTGGACACTGCTTCGGGGGGTCAAAGGAGCTTGTACACAAACTCATACATTGGATTCCAAAGCACGGAGTAAGAAAGCTTGGTAGACCAGCACTGACCTACATTGACATACTAAAACGTGATACAGGACTGCAGGTTGAAGAAATCAAGACAGCTATGTTGGAAAGGAAGATCTGGAGAGGCATTGTGGTTCGGAAAGTTCATCCGCCCTAAGTTAGTACGTCAAGTAGCGAATGTCAAAACTTTCTTGTGTAGTTTCTCGGTGATAGACGGTAAGATGTCAACTATGTCAAGATAAAGAAGGTATGCTTGTTTTTTTTCTTTATCATGTTGAACCATCGATGACTAAAGCTTAGTTTACCCATTGGTAGGCGCGAGAAGAATTTCTGATACGGTTATTGATTCTATCTAGGATGGTTTTGCTAACGTTTAGTTAGGTTGATAAGCCTGCAGTGGAGCTTGTTCGCGAAGTTTTCCTTGTGGTCTTTCTAAGTGATGAACGTTTGCTTCTTGGCCGCCATGGTTTCAATTCTTTCAGCGATTCCGAGTTTTTCTGCAATGGCGCGAGCGTCGGTGTTGATATCGTTCACTGTTGATGCATTTGTGTGCTTGCAGGTTTTGGTGATGTTTTTTTTCCCCGTTTCCACAGTGCATGGAGCACTCGTGCTTTTATTTTCTTAATTCTAACATATTTATAACATAATATTAACAATATTCATTTTTGTTATTGTTGATAATTTACAGAAATCATGACTCGATCAGAGAGTCTCCCATACCACCAAATATCGTAAATAACCTTATCTTAGTGGTTCACGATATTCAACGATACATGACGCTCTCAGTCGAGTCGACAAACAAATACAATATATTTTGATAGAGATAGAAGAAAAAAAAACCAAAAAACCAGCAACTAATTTATATGTTTAGACACGTTTCGTTCCATTGTTCTGTATTTGTGATTGGAATCCTCTGGTGTGTTTTTTGAATTAGCTAGTAAATCATTAAGTTTTTTAACTTCTAAATAAAAAAAATGGAATATTGGAATGTCTTTTGGGGTTTCGTTATATATCATGCGAAACTTGTATATTGCATAACACGCATAACATTGGCTATATCAAATTCAGAGTTATTTATTTTCCATCCACAAATTACGTATTCAAGGGATATTCTGAAAGAATTATATTTAAGAGTTCTCAAACATGTTGTCTGTTTCCAAAAGGACTTATTCTTGAAACATGAGACAAAAAAAATGTATATAATCATCAAGTTGATTACAGAAAATACATTTGTCTGATTCGGTTAATTTCAAATCTATTCTCAACAATAGTATTATTCAAATAATATATATGAGCGTGTATCCATTTACGGAAAAACAACACTTTACCACCATTTCTTACATTATCATTACCCCATAACGTAGCATTGTTTGAAATATTTTTGTTTCGTTTATTTTGCAAATAAAACCATGATTCTAAAAGATCTTGATAAAAAGATGGTAATTTACCTTTATTTATATCATATACATCTTCACTTTTACAGTTGAGATCAAGTAGAAAAGATAAACCACCAAGTGGATCAAACCATTGTCTCACAACTCGTTTCCAAGTTGCATCTTCATTCTGGTCAAGTAATCTTGAAATCCATTTGATTTTTAGAGCTATTATATGATATTCTACATTAGGCATATTTAAGCCACCATATTCGATATATCCAGTGATTGTATCTCTTTTGACTTTTTTACAGTTAGAACCCCAAAGATACCTGAATAGTTTAGTATTGATTGCTTTTATGACTTATATATTTTGGAACATTTATAGAAGTTGCATTATACAAAATTTGTGATATTCCCAAGGTTTTTATTATAGCTACCTTCCCGTAGTATGTAAGTTTTCTTGCTTTCCGACCATTTAAAATTGTATCTATTTTGTATATTTTGGGTTTCCAGTTAAGGTCTTCTGCTACTTGTTTGTCTTTACTGAAATAAACTCATAGACATTTCACCGGATTGTTTGTCCATTTGATGTCTTTGCTTAAATTGACAGGTATTGTTTTACTTAACCACATGCCTTCGCTTTTGCTTTCATTGTTACACCCGAGGCATTACTGAATTTCTTTATTGTATCTATAACAGTCGTAACAGATTGAATATCATTTACAAATATTGTAGTATCATCGGCTAATTGAGTTATTTTAACTTCTAGATTTTTGTCATTATCGAATTTTACACCATTTATGTGATCAGCATTTCTTATATTGGTAGACATGAATTCAGCCGCTATTATAAAAAGCAGTGCAGAGAGTGGACAGCCTTGTCGAATTCTTCTACCAAGACTAAATGATTTAGATACCCAACCAGTTACAGAAATACAGCTATTTATATTCCTATACAATGTGTTTACCCATGATATGAATTGTGGGCCAAAGCCCATTTTGTTTATACATAATATTACAAATTTAATTTCCAGCGAGTCAAAAGCTTTTTGAAAATCCACAAAGAGTATTGCACCATCTTTATCATTCTCTGTGTAGTAATTGATAACGTCATCAATTAGTCGTATGTTTTGTCCAATAAACCTCCCTTTAATATACCCTGTTAGATCTTCACTAACTATATTCCCAACAATATTTTGCAATCTCGTAGTTAAAGCTAAAGTACATATCTTATAATCATAGTTTAAAAGAGATATTGGTCGATAATTGTTTAGATCATTTCTTTCTCCCTTTTTATATTTGGTGATGTTTTATCTCATTAGCTTTCCTGAGAGGAAACACCAGTGACTTGGTGCGTTTCCAATTCCGAAAGAAATGGGGTTTTTTAACTGTTGCAAAGAATGGCAGTGTCTCAGAAGGTTATTCATTGACTCGTAGCTATCGTCCGTATAAACGAGCTCATGGTTAACTAACATAAAGTTAATTTACCGTTTAAAACACAAGAATACGTGTAGTTAGGGAGCACATCAAAACTCGACCGCGCGGCAACCGGGCGGACCGCATATCATTGTTTAGAACAATAGAAACCGGCTGCAACCGCACGGAACCCCACGGAACCGGCGGTTGCCGGGCGGTCGAGTTTTGATGTGCTCCCTTAGTGCATTATCTTCGACAACCATTAAGTTAAAGATAGTACTGTATATCGTACTATGCTTTATTTCAAGTAATACATGTATGTCCACAGGAATTGATTTTCGAATCTAGCTCTTTAGCTCAAGAGCAAGAGCTCTAATGTTTGTTTTTAAAAGTTTAAGCAAGGTTAAAGTTTAGTTAACCACGAGCGCATTTACACGGCTGATAACTATGATGGCATTCTCGACAATTAATGATGCGAATTTAAATTGACAATGGCCCTATAAACACGTCTGCAACTTAAACAGATTTACCGAAATATGATACTCCTCATTTTGATATACAGGGTGTCTCTAAGAATAGGTACACGTGTTCCACGTCATTGCCCTTATTGAATAGTCAGTATCTGGCTGTAATATTTATATAAATCTTAAAGACAGTACAGTTGGCTTATTACAGTTGTAATATTTACAGTTGGCTTTCAAATGCCGTTAGTTTGATTGCAATTGCTCTTCCCAATCCAACGATATAAACTGCTCACAAAAAGTTAGGAAACTTTTTTTAATCAAGTATATTATTTATTATTTATTACCCTCTTTGTTTATGTTATATATCAATGGAAAGCTGAAGTGTTTCTCTTTAAAATTATACCACATTTGCAATGATTACATGTTGCTGAACTTGGCCACATGAATGAGAATGAGGAAAAGTCACAAATCAAATGTGCCAAAATTACCGTTATCTGTGCTAAATAGTCATGCTTGAGAACCATGAATGGCTTACACAAAGATTTGCACCAGTGAGCACAACACATACAAGTTAACCCTCATCTCTTTAGAAAAACATTGTTTGGGTATATTTGCAAGACTGGGTTAACAGGTGGAAGGTCATGAAGTGCCAGACTGTCATCAACGCCTTCGAATCATCCACTCGTTACTGAACTCAGTTCTTGTCTCAATAAAGTAAGTTGTCTTGCTTGTTTTCATTACAGTGTCAATTTGTTTGTTCACAAAGTAACACAAAATTGCTAATTTTGGCACATTTGATTTGTGACTTTGTCTCATTCTCATTAATGTGGCCAAGTCCAGCAACATGTCATCATTGCACATTTGGTATCATTTTAAAGAAGAACACTTCAGCTTTCCATTGATAGGCAACATGATACTACAAGAGGGTAATAAATAATAAAGATATACGTGATTAAAAAAAGTTTCCTAACTTTTTGTGAGCAGTTTACTTGATCAATCACGATTACTTAAAAGCGATGTGGGCCACTTGTTAAGGAAAAAACCTTGTGGAAAGAGGCATTCGTCTCATGCAATAATCAGAATTTACTAATTGACCTTTTATGAGCTTCAGGATGACTACATTACCTTTCAATTGCTGTTTGTTTGTTATCATTTGCTTAACCTATCGAGAAAAATGCTTGATTAAAGTTGATCACAGAAAGTCAAAACTGTGCTATATGGGGGGGGGGGGGGGGGGGGGGGGAGGTGTTGAGTCAGGATAATTGTCAAATTTTCCACACTGGCAAAAGTGAGATAGTGTAGCGATTATAATCTGTGGAATTTTACTTTTGCAGAAGGTTTTTGTTTGATCCCAATCGGGTATGTGGTTCTCGAGATGTGTCAGATTGTACTTACATGAATTAGGAAGTCATTCAAAGTTTAATCAAAAAACGTCATTTTCTATTTTCTCCTCGTTTTGTGTAATGGTAATAAGTTCCAGCAAAAACAAAAACAAATGATTTTGTGATTAATGGGGTCCTTCGGGAATCAGTTTGGCGTGAGGGTAGCATTTTATAATTAAAATGAAAGATAATCTCTTGCACTTTGCTCAGGATATTGCAAAATACTGATTTTCGATTGTACCGAACATTTATCACGTGGATGAACACACGTGCGTGGAGGCGGTCAGAAGGCGAGCGTCCGGGCTGAGGGTTGGCGCTGTTTAAATGATCATATCGTAAAATCTAATTGGAAGACGTAACACTTCTAGAAAATTCTATGTCATTTTAATATTTGTTTGTTAGAATAAAGCATTCGAGACATTCCAAAAAGAGGTACTAAGGACCCAAAATCGCGACTCGTTTAGCCCTATTTTACATGTTATCCAAATGGGCGGTCTATTTAGTGCTGTGCCCCCTTGTAACACGCAGTGATGAGATTCGGATTATATCGATTTGCATTGATTTTGAGTCTATAAAAGAGGTAATTTGATCTTATTTTCAAAGAAAAACATGTTTCTGTCCATTTCATACATTAACATTATGAACACGACCCAATTTTCTTATAAATTTGGAGCATGAACGGTTGAAGAGCATCATTTTACTACACATTACCTTGTTTTTGAGTTTATTCACAATAATGGACCCCCTCGCCATGGTTATCCGATTATAGACCACCATGTCTAAGCTTATTTTATCAATCAGGGACTTAACAAATAAAGTTTAAAATGTTTTTAAACCCATTTGTTATTGATATCAAATCATGTCGGGGTGGGGTGACCAGGTTTAATTTGGGCTTAAATTAAGAAGAAAAAATAGGGCTTTCAAAGTATCAACATTTCAATAACAGTACCCTGGGAAATTCCCTAGAATATATAACCCAAAACAAATTACATTGTGAGTTTACTTGATATACGACACATTATGCGTAACAGATGAAAAGACAATTTAGGCCTATTATTATTTCCAAATTGAAACGTTTTTCACCCATACCTCTCAAATTCGGCAATTTTTGACCTACAATTTCTACATTTGTATCTAAGGTTTAATATAGAATGAGAACGCCATTGCGAAATCAGTTTCATGGTTCATTGGGTTTTTAAAACATCGCATATATAATAATACTTTTAACATAATTTGAAACATAAATAGTTTCATTAACATCTCATGATCAATGTAAGAAATTCTAAAAACTTCGAAATTCTGCAAAATGGCCATAAAGTGCCCAAAATTCGAACATTAGAAATAGAGTATCGATGCGTTAAGCAACATAACTTTAATTAGAGGTGGTATTTAATTTAACTGCATCGACAGTTTATCTTGATATTTATATATATTTATTTTGTTATTGTGTGTTATAAGGGCGCATAGCACTAAATGAGAGCACGTGTGGTGTAGTGGATAGCATGCCGGTCTCACGATGCAAAGACTGTGAGTTCTAGCCCCGCTACAGCCAACTTGTTTGTATCCTTGGGCAAGGTACTTAGTCTCAATTGCTTCGTCGACCCAAGCGAGATTGGGGAGCTGTTAGGGGATATTACAATCTAAAAACCCCTGCATACAGAAGCTTATTAAGTTATCGTAAAGTTCGTACAAACACCAAATCCATATATACGAAATGAACATGATACATTTCCCCCCAAAGCACTTTTGTCTAAAAATGGCACAAAACCGATGTTGAGCCCTCGTTGTTGATTGTTTTAAAATTCTCGGTTGTTGTCCTGGTCATTCGCAATTGTCCCTGATTTCAAAACAAATTCAAGAAAACAGTTGTTACGCAGTCATTATTCTCTAAATAAACGGCATTTGAAAGCCAACTTAATTATCGTTTAGATTACAACCAAAAACTGAGTAATAAAAGGTGCAAGAGGGCCATTGCACCTTATCTTTAGGGACACTCTGAATTATAACGATGACGTCATGTTCCACCTCTATTGAATGTAGAATAGGCAGAGTGCGAATCCCTCTTGTTGCTCGTTCCCCCTCACTACATGGACAACCTCTATGTATACATGGCGTATCTAAAAAGCGTCCAATGATGGACAAATATAATACATAAAATGCATCCCATGTGTCTTGTTTAAAAAGAAATACACTGCTGGTAAGCCTTATTACTTAATCCTCGCATGGTCCAGACTTAAAGTTCTTACTCCACAGCACAAAGGTTGTGGATTCGAGTCCCGTTGCGACCAGCGTGTCGTGTCCATGGGCAAGGCACTTTACCGCGCTTGTCTCTCGTTACCAAGGTGTATACATGGGTACCGGCATTAATTCATGTTGGGAAGTAAAACAGACTCGCTGTGCGGGAGGAGTGACGAATCCTCTACAACCAACATTACACGAATGAGTCTGGCCCAAACGCTAATGAAAGAGAGATGGGCGAGTCTTTACTTTTACTTTATTAGCCCTCTATCAAATGCACTTTATACAATGAGGTTTCACCCTTTAACTCCGATTGCTCACTATTTCATATCCAATATTTATATTTGCCTTGGCCAAAAGATAATCATGTTTCACATTGGACACTTTTTGACATGTACATGGTCAGTCAAGTAGAGCCTATACAGGGTGACCCCCCCCCCCCCAAAAAAAAAATAATAATAATAATAATAATAATAATAATAATAACGCTAATGATAACCATAAGGGGAAAAATTACATGAGATTAACTAACAATAACATTCATTTACATAAATTAATTAATTATGCTAATTTATTCAAATATTCACAAAATTTGCATAATTTGTACGACGGGCTGTCTTTAGTCACTGTTAGAGACAGCCCGTCGTAATTATGCAAATTTATTGAATGTTTGAATAAATTTGCATAATTAATTAGCTCATGAATAGTAATTTACTTTGTTATTTATAACGGAATAAAGCGCATTATTGTTTATGAAAGAAATTACGTTAGGGGGAAACATTATTTTCGCCCCAACGTAATAATGAATGAATAACAAAAACCTCTTTCCCCCTAACGTACCTTTAAAGGTAATAACACTAATAATAATAATAATAATAATAATAATAATAATAATAATAATAATAATAATGTTTCATGACGGTGTAATTCTTATTATAATCATTGAACTATAACCAACTTAATGTAAAGCCATATCCTGAAAATATAAGATCAATCCGATGCAAAATAAGAAAACTAGCATACTTTGCGTAAACCATGTCATTTGCTGGTTTGTACAATGGGATCTACATGTACAGACTAGTAAATAAAAACCTGGTTTACGTTTCAATACGTTATAATACCCACTTTGAAAGTTGCAAATTGAGAGAAAACACTGGGAATCTATTGAACTACTGTGTTAGCTTTTTGGTTTTCTAGGGTTATAAAATGTATGGAAAGTTCTTAAAAGTTTGTTACAATAAATTTGGGATGATATTCCTACTTAAAACATTATTAAAACAATATTTCAGTGATCAAGGTTTTTTGCATTGATACATCTATATTTAGTAAATTTAAGTCAAATAGCTTGACAAAAATTCCTAAGTCATGATGAAATGATAGCCCTGTGTAGTGGGCCCAGGTTATGTGGGTCCTATGAACAAGTACAGAGAATTTGGTTGGTTTCCATTTAAAATATGAAAGTAAAGGTGTCAAAATGAAACTAAATTTCACTCCCAAATATCTTATTATGAAGATGAATGAAGAGATCAGGTGTCAATATGAGTGGGAGATTAAAGACTTGTGACAATATTGGGATTAGTTTTACTTGAGTGAATCTATTGACAAACAATTGAGAAAGGTTTTTTTGAAAGGAAGTCAAAATTGTCAAACTACCCAACATAGGATTACATTGGCTATAATGAGGTTAATGAATTATTCATGAGCTATTTCCAATGGGAAATGTGTATGGGGATTTGAAGAAGGCACATGTTTTCTTCAATTCAATGGAATTGAATTAGCAGATGTTGTAGGAAACATAAATTTATTAATGAGAAGAGATTCAACAACACATTTGTTCAACTCGTAGTGAAATATTACACTCCAAATTGAATATATGGGATGATTTTGACACCATAACCAAGTGTCCTAATACTTTTGGTTGCTAGTGTAATTGTCAACATAGTAAATAATCCATCAGTCAATAGCAAAGTTTAGTTTGGTAATCCATTTAATTCTGGCACAAATCAATACTTGCTTTAAAAATTCCGCAAAACAGATGCATGCATATTCAGTGCAAATTTAAAAAAAAGGTTTTTGTTAAAACAGTTCTCGAACCCACTGTGGATGGTTCATTGAGTTACAAGTCGAGCACTTTCATGTTAATCGAGTGTTACTGTGTGAATTCCCATTGTACACATCAGTAAATGACATGGTTTACACAAAGTACGCTAGTTTTCTTATTTTTCATTGGATTGGTCTCATATTTTCAGGATATCATAATAATGAATTGGGCTTTACATTGAGACTAAATTGGTCATGGTCCAATGATTATAATAAGAATTACACCGTCATGAAACAGAATCCTAATTTGTTTTGGTCACCCTGTACCTGCACACATACACCCCTACATACCCCTACACAAAGTATTTGTAAGTTTACATTACAACATATAAAGAACACGATTATATGGGGAACAAATGTATTGAGGGCCTTCTTGAAGGCAATAACAGAAACATACTGGTGCATAAATTCAGGTAGATTGTTCCATAACTTGGATGCACAGAACAGAACATAAGAACATAGTATATATCAGCAGACTACAGTTTCATTCAAGATAACTGATAAACCGGTTATAACATCTTATTTGTTTGAATGTTTAATAGAGACCTTGGTTACGGGCGCTTAATAAGAACTGTTTATTATTATTATTATTATTATATTTCGATGTTGCTATTGGTTTTTCAGTCAATTCTTAAAACCATCCATATCACGGATTTATGTAACAGTACCACTGAATTATTATCTAAATACGTCTTCAAAGTCATCATTATCTCTACAACCTACCTCTCCCATGTGGTGCATATACCACAAGGCTGTCTTCAACAATTCATCGCTAGACAGTATATCAATTTCAGAACGGACCTTCTTCATGAAATCAGTTAAGTACATGATGGGATTCCCATGTCTTGTCCACACTTGCTTCCGTTTGGTAATTTCGTCGCAGATTTTTGGAATTTGTTCACCCTAAGATTATGTTTAAAAATAAATGTTGACATTATTAAATCAAAGATCGAATCTCAACCATATTGTTGTCGAATTTGTTTGTAATAATAAATACATACTACTGTTGGCGTTTATCTCTTTTAGTTCCCATTTTCAAACACATTTTGGTGGCAAATGCCATGGACGGCTGTCAAAGTTGTCAATTTCTTCAACACGATTCTGCAACGAGCGATTATTATCCAAACACATTAATATCTGTTTTAACACACTTGTTATTATTCGCATTAGAGGGAGTCATGTCTTAAGTCTACGGCACCCCCATACCCTATATTTACCATTTTAATGAATAACAAATTAGATTTGGTTAAAGCATTGATGGATACGCGAACCTTTTCCCGCAAATCGATGTTCATACAACTCATGCGTATAAAACTTACACGTAGTGGCGCTGCAAGTTTCTCCAACGTTTCTTGCAGTATCTTCAGATTATTTGATTGGGACCGGCGACTATCAACCACAACTACCTCATCGTGTATTTCCAAGTAGTTTTTAAACAGATCTTTGAAGTATTGCAGGTTATTCTGAGCTGTTTCCTTTGCTGTAAACACGTATGATAAGATGATTAAAATATGATTAATATATAATTATCTTTTTGGGGTGAGATTAAGTAATTTCTTAAAGGTGAAGAATAAAGATGAATGTTCTCATTTATCCAGTAATACGGCCATAACTCCAAAAGGATATTTAAGTAACATGGTGAATCGAGGTCGTTAATCGAGTATTTACTCTATGTTTTATTTCCAAGATAATTGAACATCCAATAGGTGGGATGAGTGGACAGAAATCTAATTCTGAAAGGATGAATGTCGTTGAAGAGTGATTTCTGCCCTTTGTAACTGTAAAAGTCACGAGGATGCACCATCATGGAATATCTCTCGTAAATTATAACATATGAGATTACATCTCGACACTAACTCCTTTACAATGAGCTTAACAGGCAAAGGTGTTATTGAAAGGTACTGCTAGTGCTAGTAAAAAGTGCCGGTGTTCACTGGCACCAAAAGATATTTGCGCAATGTATTATATCCTAGAAAACGAATAAACTAGTCAATTCATGAATACCGATGTGGTCTGTGTGCATTATATAGTTATAACATTATAACAAATCAATTCTGTGTGTCGTATGCTTTGATCATCAGATTTCATTTAAAAAACCTACATCGAGCGATATCATTACAGTGAAATCCCATCGGATTTGCCTTTGTATATCTTCATGAGCTCATTACTAACATTGTCGGTCAATTGGGATGATTGCTCACTATTTATATACCCATCGCTGATTTTGAAATAATTCTAAAATGGATGCACAAATGTATCATTCTATAATTTGAAGAAACAGTACTTATGATGCCCAAGGCATGACAATTTCTTCAAATTTATTTTGATTTTCTAGAAAAGAAGAAAGGGCAGTGCCAATACACCACGTGGAACCACACAAATCAACTGTATATCACATGCGGCAGAAAACAGTCCCAGCATGTTTTAAATTTACCGCGACAAAGATGCGCATCCACTATGCGGCCAGTCATCATTATATGATAGCGTGTAAACGCTCGATTAGTTGTCTGCGAGCTTTGTATTGACTGGTGTTACGATCACCTGCTATATAATATATTGTTCTCCATTTTTTTGAATTATCATATCAATCAATTAAAGGTAGATGACCCGATCACATTTTCGTAACACAGAATTATTTCAAACATACGGAGATTTTCATATCATATGAAAGCTCGTATTTTTCTCATCATCATACTGAAATTTGACGGCCTAAATCGGTATAATTACGGAGAAATCGATGAAATAACGTCGAATTACCGCGAAAGGTGGTAACCACCAATATCGTTTGTGTACAACTCAATGGGTACATTTCACGGCATCTTTTGCGTCTAAAATAAGAACCATTAGAGTTATGCAACTCAAACTTTGGAATACGACTTTTTTAAGGATGACCTTTCATGTAGAATAGTAAACTTCCAGTTTAAAATCGGAACATCTACCTTTAATATCCGGACGTGAGCTTTGCATGCATGTTTGAGCACGCCCTCAATTTGAATTGAAGACGGAAGCTGCTGGTGTGTTTTCCAGCGATGCCATGTGCTTGGAGGCAGCCACCTTCTTCCTGCTAATCACCACCTGTCTCCCGTGGAGCTACAGCCTGTCATACAGACCTATACAGATCTAAAGAGGGTTCCCTTTATGAAGGACCCAAGGGACCGAATATCGTTGATAAAATGAGCCTTCATAGAGATGAATAAGGAATAACTGTGCAACAAGTCCGTGTTCACATTAGAGCAAGTTTTCCACCCCTCCCGGATACAACCCGGGTAATATCCGGATAAAAAACTTAGTGTAAACAGAGCTTTTTGCCTTAAATTCATGCGGATTAACATTTTGAAACCTAGAAAAGTGCAGGTTTCAATCGGCATACGATCCGGATAGTATCCGTTGACCTCCGAACCCTTATACCTTAGTAACCAGTAAAGCAATCCAAGAATATCTTCTTTTTTCTTTAGACTTGTGAGAAATCTGCCCTGCCCGACTGAGCCAATTAAGTAGAACTTGAAATCAAGTCCTTATTCCCTCTCAGACCCTATCCACCCATGATAGAACAACGGCCCAGTACCTAAGTGCCACTAGTACACACCACGTTGTTGTCGCGCTTGATCTCAAACGCTAACCCGTTTTATTTTTGCCACGCTCGCCTCGCATCGAGCAATGTGATCACCGAGTTTAAGCACGATCCGACCGACTTCAAAAACAATTGACCCCTTGATGACCTTTGACCTCGTACGCTCTAACGAATGCAAACTTGCTCTTACGGGGACCGAGCTGCACCCACCCACCGAGTTTGAACGCCGCCCGACCCCGGGAAGGCGACGAAAAAGCGCGCACAGACAGACAAACAGACAGAGAGTAGCGTATTATTATATAAATTATTAGTAGTAGTAGTATGGCGCATACAATATTGTGCAGGTTTCTTAATCAAAATATGTATTATACATGTATCCTTATATATGGGGTGTTTAAAAACCATATGATGCCCACTGTTTAATACAGGACACTCATAGCTCTATAATGGCGATAAATAGCTTATGATTAGGCGAAATGTCTGGGATTTTACTGTGTATATGTTGATATCATCTCGATTTATGTTTTTTTTAATGAAATCTGCCATGCGACAAACATTAATGAAATCTGACATGCGACAAACATGAATTTATAAAGTCGATAATGCGCACCACATCTGTCTTAGTGAATTATTCGTAAAATATTATTCGTAGTGTAGGTTTTCTAAGCTATACCACCCGCCAATATCTGTTGGGGTCCGTGTATTGACATTCTTGCTTACGTACAGTATTGAGCGTCAAAACAACGATCAAGGTGTGTACCGACCAAAAGGATGATTTGGTGATGTCGCTCCAATGGGTTGTTCCCCGCCTTGAGGAATTTCAGCCAATAGAGTATCTTTAATATGTGAGTTAAAAGAGATACATTTTATTAATATCCAATGTCAAAATATTATCCCTGACTAAGGTTTTTGTGTAAGCAATCCTATTCCTGAATTTATATAAAATGTAACATAAAGCCATTCAAAAAGGATTACAAGAACTGTTGGCGTAAGAATTTTGTAGTAAGGACCCGTTCCTTACCCTAACACTCTTGAGTACTACGAATTACTACGATGCGATGTGCTTGTGTCACCCGGCTCGGCAGTTTTTCGATGAAATAATGGCCCCAGGGTATATACAGGGCGGAATATACTCCGCGATGTATGGTTTCCCCCCGTGGCCTAGCTGTAGATCGTCTTTCTCTGAACCCAGAGGTCCGGGGTTCGAGCCGTGTTGGTACTTTTCCCCCTCGCTATTTGGCCGCGAAAAAGAATTCTTTGGAAAGGGTGCATCGGGGTTTAGGGTTAATAAGTCTGAATTTCTACATTGAAAACACTCATTAATCATATAAATACCTGTTCTCGTTGTTCGCCTTTTGAACAATCATACACTACGGCAACTATTCCTCTGCTGGCTCCCAGAAACATCGCATGTGTTACACGGAACTCTATCTGTCCCGCAGTGTCCCAAATCATAAAGGAACCGCCATGTTTCACATATTTTTCCTTGACCTTTATTCCGGGCGTTGGACATCGCTTGTCTCTTTTGAACCTTCCCATAGCCAGCTCCGATAGCACGTATCCGCCGAAACTCTGTGTAATATTATTCGTGTTGGCATTGTTAGTTTATCATTAGAGACACGTTTGCGTATTGTATTCAATAAATAATTCAACTGTCAACTTCACAGTACACCACGTTCTCACTATTACTACTAAGAAGTGGTACGGACATTAGCAATTATCTTTAACTTTCTCCAATAATAAATGCGTACGACGTTCGGAAAAGAAACATATTTAGAAAAGTGCATGCGGGTTTTGACAACTAATGACGTATTTCATTGTGAATACAATACATCCCTATATTATATTAACTCCGTATATGTGTTCTGTAAAACCAGGAACACTGACTACTCTGACATGTCTGTGGTGATTGATCACCAACCACTGACGAAGACACGATATTGGTTGTCAAATTAAACCCGTATGGGAATATTAGCACAGAAGGCTAATTATAGCAAGTCTTGAAGTAAATATTATCAACCTAAGTTGTGTAATTTCCAAATATCTGTTTATTCAGTGTATTAAGTGAACAAAAATAATACTCAGTAGTAGAATTCAGTATATTAAAGGCATGTTATGTGATCTTTTCCAGGGGGCGCCCTCTATTCATGATTTTGTTTAGAAAGTAGATTTTCTTGCAGATTTACATTTCTGGTCATAAATCATAAATATATTCTGTGTTACAGAGCGATACGATTCATAATTACAAAATCATGGTTTAAAGAGTGAAAATAAACTGTTCTGCTAGCAGGACAGATTATTTGTCACTCTAAAATCACTCTAAAACCACGATTTTGAAGTAATTAGGAATCGCATTGCTCTGTAACTCAGAATATATTCATGATTTATGATCAGATATGTAAATCTGCAAGAAAATCTACTTTATAAAAAAATCATGAATGGAGGGCGCCCCTTGGAAAATATCACATAATATGCCTTTAAGTGAATATAGTAATTTCTAGATACAGTATAATAAGGTAACCTAGTAATATCCAAAATCAGTATATTAAGGGAACAAGGTAATATCCAGATTAAGCTATTTATAGTAATATCCAGACTTTACTTTGGTATATTTAAAGTGAGCATTGTAATCCAGATTCAGTATATTAAGTTAACCTAAAGATATACATTATGAAGTGAATTTAGTAATATCCATATTCAGTATATAAAGTGAACAAAAGTAATATCCATATTCAGTATATAAAGTGAACATAGTAATATCCAGATGTCTGAATATCAGTGAGTGATCTATCCCCTTAGCAAATATAGCATTAACAACACGTCATCAGAGGACTAAGTGAATTTAGTAATATCCATATTCAGTATATAAAGTGAACAAAAGTAATATCCATATTCAGTATATAAAGTGAACATAGTAATATCCAGATGTCTGAATATCAGTGAGTGATCTATCCCCTTAGCAAATATAGCATTAACAACACGTCATCAGAGGACTAATACTGTAAACCTAAACATAATAATCGTATTACCCTTGATAGGGAATTCTTCAACGTTGTTTTTCCGGCAGCTGGATGACCGACGAGAAATAACTTCACTGTACTAACAGGACGCCCTCCACTCTCCATCAACAACTTAAACTTAGCATCCTTTGTAAGCAACAAACAGGTTGAAAATATACGGTCACTTTTTTAAAGATAATGGGCCGTATTCTCGTACTAAACACGGTTTTAGCTTAAAACCGTGTTTAACTAAACGCGTGTCTAACTTAAACGTGAGTTTATCCTTTAAACGACGTGTCTAACAAAACACGATTTTAAACTCTGCAAATCTCGTTCCCAGAGTGGTCCTGCGTTGATTGTATTAAGGTATTTAATTCATTGAGGCCCTAATTGGTTACAATAGATATCGACCGAATGCCTTAAATACACGGTACTTTTAAAGACTAACCGATCCGCGAGCCAGTTTGCACCGGGCACGGTTGAGTGATCATTCAAGGCATACAGTTGGTGTGCGAGTTTAGTTAAACACGCATTAAACTACCCCCGTACCCATGTTTAAAGTAAGACACATTTCGGCGAGTTAGACGCGTGTTTAAGTAAAACAAATGTACGAGAATTGCGTTAAGTTAAACGCTGTGTCTAAATTCAAAGTTAGACGCGTGTTTAGCTTAAAACCGTGTTTAACTACGTATGAGAATACGGCCCAAGATGTTCATCAAGTAAATAAACAAACCACAACATCAACATATTATTGTATCGCGCAGACGTGTCGTGTCCATGGCTATGGGATTATATATCATATAATTTAGACGCGCTATTTTGTGAACCAGGCTGTGTGATGAAGCTATGGATTTGTGTCCGGTTAACTTGGAGATTCTTGTGATTGTGTTGGCTGAAGGGAGCCGTGGATCAAAGGAAAAGGAAGTGAACACAGTGAACAAAATACGAGGACCGTATTGGTTGCACAACATCTATAACCAACTCTCCATCTCAATAGTTTGTATCGATGAATAACTTAAATAATAATATATAGTAAATGGAAACGACCCCTAAAATCACTCGAAGCATTTCTTATTTATTTTTTATTTTTTAGATCCAGTGAAGAAAACTATGTGATGTTATAAGTATCATTTAATTAGTATTTCCATTACAAGAAATGAGGTCAAACGATATGTCGATGTTTTTTTATAGCTGCAAAATGCCAATATGAAATGGAAATCGGCAACTTCCAGTCTTCGAGCTGATTTCTGTTTGACATACTATAAGTGACACCATTGTGGCATAAAATGCAGAATGTTAAGACTGAATCTGGTATCATAATGATTAGAAAAAAACCTTTACATTAGTAATACCGAACATCTGCGGAGGGTTACAACCACCAGGCTTATAAGAAATAGCTCAGATAAAAAGGGGTTATTACTTCTTGTAATTGTTAGCACTTACCTTTACTACTCGTTCAAGTTCATGGTACTCATAATCCCGTTGAAAGATACCCCTCGGCCATAACTGTAGAGCGGTTTTCCCTTTCTAATAAAAAATGTAAATACATGCATTTGCAATAATAAGTAAAGCGATTCCTTGGAAATACGATAGCATTATTCCAGTTTTTCAACACAATTTCTGCGATCCTACGTCTGTGTAAATGTACATTTCATCTGAATAGTTTTGTGCAGTTAATTATTACAGGCAGGTACAGCATCTTTTGATGTTTGGAAGTGGTTTTAATATTTCCGGTTGTTATTAGTCCCATCTAATCAAAGGCGATTTTGTCCTAAAGAGGTTCCCTTGTTTCGGATCATTGCTGAATGTAATTGTTAACCTACGGTCGAGTGCAGTCTACACTGAGAAACCGGTCTTTGGAGAAACTCCGCGGTTGGTGGAAGGGCAAACACTGGGTAGGAACGAGATCGCTCGATCAAGGCAGCATTAAGGCTCACGTCCAATTCGGAGGCGATTCTCGGATGCAGGTTCCTACTGTTACTACGTGCGTGCGTTCCCGGCCTTCAACATTTTATGAGTCGTCAACACGTCCCGGTGAGTGATAGGGTTTATACTTAGTTAAAGTTGCCGTATCAACACCATGATGATAACAACAAAATAGTCTCGCTACAAGTTTGACTTCTCATGCGTCTACACTCGTACGTAAACATAGTTTACTTTTTGGTGGATAACCAATGTTGTGAATGCGATCAACCGTTGCGAAGCACACACGGCGCACCTAGTCCACGCACCACGTTTTCCAGGGTTTTCCGATAATTTAACTGTCGTCAGACAATATTGTGCAGGACCTCGCGGGATGATTCATTCATGCCTAATTTAACTTATACTATGTAGTTAGTGGTTGATGGGCGTTAACCGAGGCCGGGTAATGGTATTTCATGTTCATATCACACTGGCACCAGTAGATTCTTAGATTCTCCGCAGATATTACTCTCTCATACGCACGCATCGTTTTGTTCGGTTAGAGAAACAGGGTTTGTTCTACGCCAGGGAGGGGGGTCAATCAAACAGTTCAATCTCAACGGACATTTTAAAAAACGGTGCCAATCTCAAACGACAGTGTCAAATCTTAACTGACACGACTATAATATTGGGGGAAATCGCCCTTGCCCCCCTCTGGCTAGGATGTATTCAAATTCCCCAAGAACTAACAGAACATATGAACACGCGATTGAATTGAATGAAGGTCCATATTTCTGTAAAAAAAAGTCCACTTTTGGTCAAATCCCCTTCTCTCCCCGGTAAAAGACCAAATGTGCCCACAACAAAATCCTGGTTATGTGCCTGGATTTATGATGTAGCATTCTGGCAAGTGGAAGTGAATGCTGAGTGAAGTAAGACTTTTCGAAGAGTTGTCACGCAAGAGTTTCAAAGAGTTTTGTTTTGTTTTGTTTTGTTTTTGTTACGAACGCTATTTTTTTCAAGTTTATAAACTTTATAGATCAATTTTGATATGTTTTCCATAATTATGACTGAGTTAAAAGTGTGGTTAAACAAAATATTTTACAGTAACAGGCTAATATTAAATTAATAGACGGCGGCCGGGTACCGTGCAGGGTGGGCGGGTACAACTTTATTTAATGTACATGTAGTAAATTATTGAACTACTAGTTACAAGTGTATTTTACATGGTATTGGGCATATGGTGTTTGAAGAAATAACACCGAACACTTTACTTTGGTGCAGAAATCCTATTTATTACTTTTAGATACGACGTGATCATCATTTCATATTAAAATAGCACTGTTTCATGCAAGAAAATGTGTTTGGATTATAAATAAACCCGATTTTATTCATTTCATAGGGAATGGGTTGTTTCTAGATAATTCAATCGATCGTAGAATTTGACTGTGTAAACAAATTGCAAAGCTGGCCAATTTTGACCAACGGCGTAATTTTGAACTTTAATTTTCAAAAATTCTCCAACTACGGAGGGGCACATCACCCCTAATCCCTCAGACACCCCTCCCCTACATGCGTCGCACAGGGACAAACGTGGCGAACGGTGCTTATAAACGGAGACGGCAGTGGGCCGAGTCGGTCACCAGTGGGTCCAGTCGGCAATGGGCCCAGTCGGTAATGGGCCCAGTCTGTAATGGGCCCAGTCGGTAATGGGCCCAGTCGGTAGGGGCCAGGTTAGTAAATGGGCCGAGTTGACTCGCATTCGGCATAATTATTTGTCCCGCGCCGGGATTGATTGTTTGCTATTTGCTATAGGGAGCACGAAACTAATTCGCTCTCCATAGGCTTTACACACACATGTCGACCTATTAACCCGTTCTATTTCAAAAATCCTTCGATCAATTTGTATGTGAATTTGCAATCTTATGCCTTTTAAGGCATTTAAAAATGCTTATTTATAACATATATGAATATCAAGGCAAGTTAGCTGATTACATTTTTCAGTAAATGCCGCTGAATCGGGAAGTATTAACGTCATCACCTAATTGTCAATCCTCAGACTGGGATGCACGGTGGCGGTAAATCGGCGGATAGAATTATAGTAAAGCTCAAATCATCCCGTTTTTTACCGACACAACACATAAATGTAACATTTGAGAGGACAGCACCAGCTAATGTGTCGATCTCGCACACTTTTGTGCTGGGAACTATAATTGCTGTATTCAATTTTTGGCCGGAAGTGCCTAGACTGAATTAGTTGCGTGCGCCCATAACTCATAACTAAACACAGCCTGTGAGCGTGACACAAGGGAGCACACTACTAAATTCGTTATTCATGACTTCCCTTTGACGTAAGAGCAGTCAATTCAAATCGCTCTAAATCCAGCTTGTGATTAAATCAATCAAAACATATTTTGTCATCTTTTTATAATTTACATAACTGAAAATCAAACCTTAGATTTAATCTTAAATTAATTTAGGTTAACATAAATTATTATGGTTTCCGAGGATTGTTTTCATCTAAAATTGGTTTGCCTCTTGAAAAATGCAATCCTGCTATATTTTTTTATTTTTCATTTTTTTATAATAATAACACTGGACTATCGATTCAAGCAAAGCAAATACGCCCAATTGGGCGCTTTGGTCTGTTATAAAAACACCCTTTTTCGCAAAAAAATGTGTAGCGAAAAAGCACCCCAAGAGGCAGGCACGTATACGTATACCATCTGAATGTGAGACCCCCCCCCCCCCTCGGGAAAAAGACACCTTATTCTCCATCTGATTGTCCGTGGGATATTGTTGACATGTTAATGGTGCAGTATTTGTTCTGTTTGAGTACCGTACCTTTCTTGTTATTATTATTATTATAAACAATATTAATAATACTCGCAGTGAACTGGTTTTGTCATCAACAGATCAACGCGCCGGCAGCGTGTTGGACTATATATAACGAATGATATCGAAAGTTTTGTTTCGTTAATTGCCCCGGCGGTCTAAGGCCGGGCGTAGGCGTTCACTTGTCCCGGCTGTTGGGGGCCGGGATTTTATCGGGACGTACAAAATGTGTGTCCCGCCCTGCGGGGACCGTACACGACTGTACCCGAGACGTCACATTAGCAACTTGTACGTCCCGGCCTAATCCCCTCTATCCCCGGGTTAGTAAATACTGCAGATTGCTGGATTATATGACTATTCATGGTTTTGACGCTGCGTCCTGTGTGATACCATGAACCTGAACACATGAACTCGTCTTTCATCTGCTGTAACCTACATCGTGACGACATCTCTGGAATAGTTTGTGTTTTGTGGCGGCTGGCAGTTTGACGGACATTAATAATAACATTCAAGTGCATTTCTTCTGTATTATAAAACATGCCCAAATTTTGGACGGGATTTTGGAATATCTTGATTTATTTGATTAAATTGCTATGACATCAAATTTCAATACCAAAGTGAATCTCGTCACACTTCTCAAAAATGAGAGTCAAAATCTCCTCACACTTCTAAAAAATGAAGGTCAAAATCTCCTAACACTTCTTGAAAATGAGGGTCAATATCTTCTCACAGTTCTGGCCTCACATTTCCTAAATAATGAGGAACCAATCAGGTTCAAAAATGTGACATCCTAATTGTGCTGTGGAAAATAGACAGCATAATTTTAGATTGATCAGGCTGTTTTGGTGTGTAACATGTCGTCTGCTAATTTTGTATTGTACTATATTATGATAACTGGAATTTTCGACATTATTTTATTTATTTTGTTCATTCATGTGTTTATACAAATTCTCTCCTTGATGGTGGTGATTACAAATGGATGTACGTGAACTCATCAGGGGCATATTGTATGATCGCGATGGGGCATATTGTATTACCTATATTACATATTTATTACCTTTTGGGGATATTTTATTTAAATAAATTTAAATGATGAGGTTAAGTACAGCTAGGAATTGCTTTAACCTTCAACCGGGAATTTGTCTGCTAGGAAATGAATTTGAATTCACGACGTTACACTTGTATGATCGCCTGATATTTGATGGCAGTAATATTTACATTTACAAAAAGTACTCTAAACCATTTAACAAAGTTCGCGCGAATTGAAACTGTGAAAATTATAAATAAAAGTATTAGAAAACTAGTTGCGGGTTATGCCAAAACCCAATGAAATTAACAAACATTAACCAATCTTTGGTAATATATAGTCTATGTATGCCTTTAAAGTAGGGCACCAGATTCCCCCATGTTGAACATTTGACCCCTTTGTGGTATTTTTGTTCTTTCTATTTCCTTTTTCTTTTCTATTTTTCTTTTTTTAACAGTAACATTAACTGATCAACGTTTATTCACTTTTAGTTGCATGAGATGATACAGTTTAATTCGTGGATGTGGAATAACATAACAGACATTTGTAAGTATTACTATTATAGTCGGGACAGGAATCCCTTACATGACGCGTGCGTGATGATCAACGCGTATTGCGTCGCCGTATTATTTACTTGCGTTATATTGTCGAAACAGTCCAAGGCATTAGGATTCAAACTGTTGTGAGATCACAAACAAATTCAATGTAAGTTATTCAATAATATGAATAAATGGGTATTTTACTGATACAGCCTTGCTCGCAATGTTGTTGTTTTTCACAGGAACACAATCACTAAATCTACCCTAGAAGACTGAATCATCAGGGGCTTTTAAGAATAATGATTCAACATCCATTATGCACGACGTTTTAGAAACCTATGTTCCCTATTACGCTTATTTGGACAATGATAATGTTGCATTTTGGTTCGTCTTACCAGGTTTTTATTACTAACATCCACGTTGGCTTCAATGATTAGAAATTTACAGATGTCCAAGTGACGATTAGCAGCAGCCACATGAAAAGGTGTGTTTCCGTCCTGAACAAAAATGAGAAACATTGATTATTGATTATGCATTGTCAATGTGATATACACGCCTAGCATATAACGTCCCTGACCAGGTGCTTTGAGGTTGGCTAATTTAAAATATATAATCGGTACCAAAAATCTGAGATATATATTAAATGAGCAAATTTCATCTCCGCAGTTTGATACCTCATTCAACAAAATCGAATGGACACTTTGTAGAAGGTAATGATATAATTATGTCAAGCTTCAACATAAGTCGTACTGTTCATAAGAAAGGAGTATGCCCATACAATTACAAAATCCTTTATGTCGGACCAGTTGCCCCATAAGACCAGTTGCCCCATATTCCCCTACTGCCGGCCTTATAAGAAATTCTACGGATACTAGCAAGAGTTTTTAAACCTGGTTGAGCCAAAGTAGATGTTGCTTTGCCCCAGGTATTCCCAGAGGTAAACGTAATCCCGAGATATTTGTAAGAATTAACACATTAAATTTCTTTTCATTCGAGATACCACCGTTCATGATGTTTAAGTCGTCGACCTTTTCTAAAAACTACGACCTTAGTCTTGTTTAGATTAACATATTAATTTTTGTGCAAAAGTCTGAAAGTGCATTGATATGACGTGTTAATCCAGTCGGAGTATCTGCAATAAGAATAATGTCATCAGCATACTTCAGTATCTTAACCTCCTCATTATCAGGATGAAATTGAACCCCTCTACCCGCCAAACTCGTTTATAGTATGCTTTTCTAGAGCAGTCATAAATAAAATAAATTGGAGCGGACTAAAGATGTAACATTGCCTAGCCCCGTGGGGGCATTTGAACAATTCAAAAATACAATCACTTGTTTTAATACATGCCGTAACATCTGAGAACATACTTTTTATGATTTTAAACACTTAACCACTTACACCAATTGACATTAATTTAAATAATAGTTTAGCACGTGGAACAGAATCAAAAGCACGAGAGAAATCAACAAAAAGACAATAACATTTTGCACCTTTTTGGTGAGACGTTTATAAATTATATTATGTAATACAAAGATATTATCGATTGTAGAGTAACCCTTCCTGAAACCGGCTTGACATTCAGGGATAATGTTATTATCATTACACCAAAAATACTTAGCAATGAAATGCCCCGATAGTTCTTTGGATTGGTTTTATCTCCATTTTGTGGATTTGAACGATCAATCCCTTTGACCATTGTTCGGGAGTCAAAAATGGCATTAAATATACAACCAATCGAGGGAGGTAGTGGAATAACTGACATCTTAAAAAATTCAGCTGGGATACCATCAATACCATATGCTTTGTTTTTCTTCAGTCTCTTAATCTCTTGAATGACTTCACTGTCAGTAATCTTGTCATTCAAAGCATCACAGTTAACGTCAGGTATTTCAATATCACTATTACTCCTTAATTGACTATTAAACTCTTTGTCAAAAGTCGTATCACTAGTATTACGATCACATTGGAAAACACTTTTGAAATGGTCAAACCAGTTTTGCATCGATATATTTGCAACAGTTTGCATTTTACCTCTCAAATTTTCAACAGTTTTCCAAAATGAATTTGGATTCTTGCAATCAGATATAAGTTGGGAATATTGTTCTGATATGACTGTTTCTTAGCTTTACACAATTTCTTAAAGATGCGTCTTTTGTCTATATAATTATTTGTCAAATCATTAACACCACTAGTTCTGCGAAAAAGTCTGAGGCAATTTAACTTGTAATGCTTGGCTGCAATACATCCTTGATCAAACCAAGGAGATTGTTTAACTCTGAATGTTTGTCGTTTATAATATGGTTTAAGCATTGAGATCCCGGCTTTATAAAGTATACATTGCAGACACGATCGATTGAATCATCATACTACATTTGTTAGGCAACAATACATACAAATATCATCCAACTCATTGCGAACAAATTGAGAATTAACACATTCACTGAACTTTTCCAAGCTGTTTTCATTCCATTTATATTGTGGAATTGCGGAATCTGTTACATCACATATACAGGCTGTAACAAAAAAAAGTTATACAGTTTTGAAAAAAATATTAAAAATATCTCCCGTGGAATTTCTGTTTTGAATTTTAATGGTTTGCAAGGGGAATTTTCTAAGCTTTCGAATAAGCTTTGATTCAATTCAATCATTAATCATCATTTATTACCATAACATTAAAATCACAAATAACATCAAATTACATCAAAAATTAGAAAGAAACAATCAGATCATTTACAACAACAGAAAAACGAAACGGTTATGGAGGAGAAGGCTGGAAGGCCAAAAATGCCTGTAAAGTGCCATCCCCTGTAGCCCTGGGACAATAAAACACAAAAAACCAATACAGCCAAATTTAAAACCTAAATATGACACCAACAATACAATACAAACATGACAATCGATGGTCGGTAAGCAGATATATGATCAATTGTCTAAAGTAGTCATGAAATCACCTGGGCCACTTTGGTATAATCAATGGTAAACCCACTGGGATGAATATGAATGGAATCGAACCAGGAACATAGCAGTAGAGCGCTCTTGTTAGACAATCAAGGGTGCATCTCAAGTGGTTAAAAGTATTACAAATAAGGTAGCCTTGGTCTTTACAAAGATCTGTAATGTGGGGTAGAATTAAAACCAAATAAAACCCTTACTAATACTAGAGCATGGCTGCCGCTCAACAAGTGTCGAATTCACATTTGAAGAACGAGTTTTTATGGTTATAAACAGAACTTTAGAATGACAATGACTGAGACAGTCTTTGTGCTTACCGTTTGCTCAGGAGGTATAATTAGCTATTTTATTTATGAACTCCAAATAAATTTGTCAAGATATAATTTATTTATTTTATGAATTTATTTATTCAAATGAAATAAAACTATTTGAAAAAGAATTCTCTTTAATGTTCCTTGCATCGTCATCATCATCATCCATCATCATCCTTCGGCTGCAGAGAAGGCGACCACAAGTTTCTTCCATGCACGACGGTCTTGAGCAAGAGTGACAATCTGTCGATCTTCAATCATGCCTTCATTGTCCCCTAGTAAGCGTTGTATATATGTCAGATATGTTGTGCAAGGACGATCAGGTCTCCTTCGGCCATGTGTTGGTGCGTAGGTATGGCATACTTTTTAGCTGGCTCTTCATCAGGGAGACGGAGTATATGGCCAAGAAATCTCAGCTGGCGGCACTTTACATGGTGGATAAGAGGCTGTGTTTTGGTCATGTCATAAATTGTGGTGTTTGGGACATGATCCATGCGCTTGATGTTTAGCATTATCCTATATCAAGAGGTAGCGAAGGCATTTATTTTGCATTCCATATCTTGGGATATCACCCAGGATTCACATCCATACAGTAAGATGGTCACACAGGTGGTATTGAATAATTTCATCTTTGTTGTGATACCTATTTGAGGGCTCCTCCAGAGGCGTTCTAACTTCCAAAATGCACACCATGCTAATGCCTTGCGTCTTTTAAGATCACTTGCACCCGATGCCATCATAGAGCCAAGATACCTGAAATCAGTCACATGGTTGATGGTATCTCCATAGACCTGAAGTGTCGGGTGAGGATTGCAGTTGGCAGTCATGTACTCTGTTTTAGATACGCTAATGTAGAGGCCGAGGTCTTTTGCTGCTGCAGCAGTTTTTGTCAGCTTCGTCTGGGCTCGTGGAATGGTTGTCTCGAGTAAGGCAATGTCATCAGCAAAGTCTAAGTCGTTGAGAACAATGTTCCTTGCATGATACCCTAACCATTGTATACAAGCAAGATTGTATGATATTGTGAAAGTGGCCCAGCCCGATTTCTAGACGACTTAGTAGACAAGTCATAACATTTAAACGCAAGTAGTTAAAAAGACCAAATACAATTATTCTGGTAGCCAAAACGGAACTTAACGCAGAATGTCAAAGATTTTGACATTGCATGATATTAACATTGGGTTATAAATAAAATTGCGATTGTATAACCTTTTTTTTGTTACAGTCTGTAGGTTGAACATATTGATGCATATTATCTCTTTTGATAAGACAGGAAGAAAATTCAATCATGACCGTGGGGTCAAATGTCAGGAACGAGAACACAAAAATCAAGGTTGCTTGGTATTTGACCAAATCAAGTTCTAGTATGTTTTTACCTTGATTATTTTTAAAAATCAAGGTATTGTATCTCTGCTGTTTCTTAATATTAGTCTGACAACAGACCCATAGCTCCGTAACCCTTCGACCGATTTTAATCATCTAAAGTACAAAGGTAATCTTTGGTGAACCACTTCTAAGGCCAAAAAGCACAAGAGGTCAAAGGTCACACAGGGGTCACTAGGGGCCCAAACGGGATTTTACATGCTCCGATTTTGCTCGGACTTATTGCATCTTGTGCATATTGACAAGACAAGCTTACTTGCTTAAGGCGTCCCGAAGGGACGAACTTCTGTGATGGCCTTCCACACTGGTCTTTCAAGCATGCAGTTGTTCATGTCCTGCCTAATTAGTCCTGTATCCTCTGATAAAAGCTTGATGTAATTCTTTCGTGGTGGTCCTCTAGCCTTGTGTCCATGTTTGGGTTGCCACAGGAGAACTTTGGAGACTGCTTCCTCTTCCCTTCTGGCACAGTGGCCGGCAAATTTTAATCTCCCCCGTCTTAGCCTCTCTGATATTGGTAAAAAAGTAAAGTAAAGACTCGCGCCGAGCTTCTTAAGCTCGCGCGCGGATTGCCCATCTCTCTTTCATTAGCGTTTGGGCCAGACTCCCCCATGTAATATTTGGCTGTGGGGGGTTCGCCACTCCTCCCGCACAGCGAGTCAGTTTTACTTCCCAACATGAATTAATGCCGGTACCCAATTATACACCTGGGTGAAGCGTGGCAAGTGCGGTAAAGTGCCTTGCCCAAGGACACAACACGCTGGCACCAACGGGGCTCGAACCCACAACCTTTGTATTGTGGAGCGAGGGTGAATCCGTTGGACCACGCGTGCACGCGTGCCTGATATTGGTAGCAGGTTCTCATATAGATCTTTGTTGGTGGTGTGAGGTTGCCATGATACATTAAGTGCTTTTCTTAAGAGGCGAGTGTAGCAATCATCCAGCGCTTTTCTCATTTTAGCTGTTAGTGTCCAAGTCTCGGCTCCATAGGTCAAAACAGATTCAACAGTGGTGGTAAACAGCTTTATTTTCAGGTTTTTGGGAGTTTACTGTTCCATATTTTTGTCATGCTGTTACAGGCTTTCCAAGCTTGAGCCTTTCTTATGTTGAAATCTTGCTCACTACTAGCAATCCAGGCACCAAGATATTTGAAGTCTTGGACAATTTCAAGATCATTACCATCCAGTGTTTTAATTGGTGTTGGAGCATCTTTGTACAGCATTGCCTTTGGTTTTTTGGCGTTCATCCCAAGACCAACTGTAAGCGCAGCTGCTTCCACCAGATAGTTAGGTTAGGTATATAGTAGTTCCTCTGCATCCCGTAGATTGTCAGCAAGGAGAGCAATGTCGTCTGCGAAGTCAAGGTCTGTAATTGTCTGCGGCCCTATTTTCCTACTTTGCCTGGGAACAAGTGTCAAGCCTAGTTGCTCTTCTTTTCCTGCTAATGCCTTCCAATGACAAGACAAGACACTCTGGGTCAAAGGTCAAGAAGGGGTCACAACGTGATTTTTTAATCTGAGTCTTTAAGGATTTCTTAAACTGAAATATAGTCTCTCTGCATTTTTTACATAAAGTGGAATATTATTCCAGAGTTCTGCAGCTGACACAGAGAAGGAACGTTGACCATACTGAGTGGGCGTTGAAGAGCAGATAAGACGCGATAGAGATGAAGAGCGAAGATTGCGTGAAGGTGTTTATTGTTTGATTAGAATTAGATCTTGAAGACAGATTGGCGCAGTACCATGAAGACATTTATAAGTAGAAGTAAAATGTTATACACAATACGATACTTGATAGGCAGCCAGTGCAGATCACGGAGAGTTGGAGTTTATGTGATCATGTTTGCGAGAAAGAGTGATTAATCTGGCAGCGGAGTTTTGAATTCTTTGAAGCTTGATTATCTGCGAATTTGGAAGGCCGTGTAAAATACTGTTACATTGATCTAAGCGACATGTGATAAATGCATGTACCAGCATTTCAGTTGATTTTCTGTCGAGAAACTTTCTAATCTGTCCAATACGATACAGAGCAAATGAAGCAGAACGGCATATGTTTTTGACAAAGATATCCATTTTCAAATCATTCTGAACAATGACTCCCAAATTGCGAGCACTCTTTACTAGTTCAATCAAAGAGTCACAGATTTGAACATGTTTCAAAAGAGATGAATTTCTGAACCGGGATGAAATATGGAGAAACTCAGTTTTATTATCATTAAGTTTCAGATCATTGGCAGTTGACCACAGTTTAATAGCATTGATGCATGTTTCAAGTTTTGGGATGGGGGATGAGTGGTCATCCTTGTCAAAAATGATATAAACTTGTATGTCATCGGCATAAATCATTTTGCCAAGGTCATGTAAATCAATGACGTCTTCCAGCGGTGCTGTGTACATGGTAAATGATAGTGGTCCAATAACTGATCCTTGTGGGACTATTCGAGATATGGTTCAAAGAAAAATGCATACATGCCTTTTAACAGTTGTGAAAGGTATCCCGGGTTTTATTCCGGAACTATTTAGTGAGGTGCTACCTTAATCAGTTGTAGGCAATTCTTCGCCACATATCAACTGACCATGGTCATATCATAGCACTGTCAATCGGCGGGTTGTGGGTTCGAGTCTTACTGTGGTCGCTTCGCTTTCTTCTTCTTTTTTATTTTGTCACAAATTACATCGTTTTATCAGTCACATTGGCATTATATTATATAAATGCCCCCCCCCCCCCCCCCCCCCCGCCACCCCCCTCCTCTGACATAAGACATTTGAATTAAAACAGAAAATAACCTGGAATAAGGCAATCCCGAAAATAAGTAAATCAAATGGTCAAAATCATTTGCGGCTTGCATTGGTAAGGATTTATATCATACATCCGGAAAACTTTGCCTTTCTCTTTTTCAACTTTATTATTGAAATTCTACAAGTTCCCGTACTTGAAATAATTAGGGGTCGGACAACAATACGTCTGATCCACCAAGTCTACGTCCGATAAGATTAACGCATAAAAACATTAAATTATTCATCAATTTCTTATCATTTTATTCACAACATTTAAAAAAACAAACATATTTAGTCAATATATGCAAGGGACACTTTTGAATTACAATGAACGCTTTCTTTTATACAATCTGATATTTATTTAAATGCGTTACAGCAGAGCTTTGCAACTATATTCATGACATCTATTTTTTTACTTGCTGAACAATATCAATTGAAATCGACAAAAACTTACCAATATGAGTGAACTTTGAAGGTCAGACGTACAAATTGTCCAAGCCTTTTTTATCTACTATCCTGGAAAAAAGTCTTGGAACACTTGCGTGTGATTAACGGAAAAGTGTCACCCCCACTCCCCCGTACAATGTTGACCAAGGCCAGTGGCTCCTGCAGCTTGCCAGAGTGTCCCAACATTGATCGATGGGGGGTGGGGAAGTAAAAAATCTCATTTGAACAATTTCCGTTTATAACAGAAGACACTAAGTATCAATACATACACACAATTATACCCAGCACGTGTGCTCAGCTCAGCGTTCGCGTTCCAAGGACTTTTTTCCAAGATTGTATACGCAGATTGCAAAAAAAATCATCTAAATTTGGTTTTTCTATCACATCTCGAAAACTAAATGTCACATATATCTCAAATTGCACAGTATTTGGCAGTGGACCATAGGCTTGGCAACCCCAGTATTTTTTTTTATAAAGACATTCATTTAATACGGGAACGTTCAGTGAAAACAATTCCCTATACTAACTAATGCATTTCGAAGATGTATAATAATTGCCCATTATTGCAATGCATAATGTGGCGTTTTCAGATACTCCTACGAGATTTATTCATGTATTGTCAGATATGCAAAGAGTATCTAAAAGTAACGGAATCTATATATGGGGTTGAAAGTAACACAAATAATTGTAAAACAACTTAGGCCTACTTGTAAATAACTATCTTCAGTAGATAGCAGTAACTTCTGTTTGACAGATTCGACAGCAATCTTTCGTATTGCATTAACGGGTTGTAACATAATAATAGATTCTCATTATTCATATGCCCATCTGTTATTATGTATTTCTTGATTTACGGTCGTTGTTTTGCATCACTTGTGTTGCAAAGGGACGATGAATCCCCCGGCCCAATAATCACCAAGAAAAAATGCAAGAAAAACACCTTTTTTTTCAAAACACTTTTTTTTTCTGCTCAAATGTTCATAGGCCTATACGTAAACTTTTTGGGCTGTTTTATTAAAAAGAATTTTTGAAAAACTACATTTGGATTTAGTTCTACATTTCCACATATTATTATTAACCAACATTTTTTGGCTCAAATTGTCAAAGGGTGTATTTGCCTACAGTTTTTGGAATTTATTTTGAACGTTTTGAAATTGCTGGTATTTTTCCCGACACGTTATTCACAAAGCCTTATTTTATGGATTTTTTCAAATATCACTTTTTTCTTACACATTTTTTTTCAAAACTGTTGGCATTTATTTTTTTGGAAATATTTGAAAATAATTGGAAAAACAATAGTTGGACATGGTTGGATGATGAGTAAATGTTTCTTCTTACTCCACAAATTATAAATGATAGTCAGTAAAAGAAATTGCACATCCAGGATTTGAACCTTGGACCTCTGGATGGTTATAGACCAGCGCTCTATCAACTGAGCTAATGAGTCAGATGAGTAAGCACGACGATAACATTATCTATAGGCCTTCAGTTCAATCCCATCCTCAGAAACAACCCAAACAACTAAATAAGTGAATACATAAACCATTTAAGTAATATATAATATACGCGAATACATAAATAAACCATTTAAGTAGTATATTTTATTTTATTTATTGATTAAAATAACGCTGCGATAAATGAATTTAGCTTTACTCACAAAGTAATTATCAGACTAGTTGGGACGGTAATGGTAAAGTGTATGGTAAAGTGTATGGTAAAGTGTTGCCTTGAAACACATGTTCATTGAACACTTTACCGTCGTTTCTATAGTATAATATTATTATACATATTTTGTTTTCATTTTAAAGGGTAAACTGTTATCAAAATGCGTAGATGTGACCCATGCGGCTTATATTTCGGAGTTACAACATGCATGATTGGTATAGCTAACACATATGCATATCTTGATAACTGAAAGGCAGTATGAAAAAACGCTTAATTGCCTATTTTAAGCAAAATGTCCCAATGGTAAACTGATGGTAAAGTGTTGGTAAAGTGTGTGACACTTTGCAATAATGCATTACTATAACATGTATAATAAAACAAATCCACGCTTGTGTAAGCACTGACCGCTTGGCCGAGTGGATAGGAGCGTTCGTTGGCACCCTTTATAGCCAGCCTGCTTGGCGTTGGTTCGAGTCGCTTTCATGGCGTGACTTTCTTTCCTTTTTTCTATTATGAGCTATCGTCAATAGATAGGAATAGTATTGCAAATAAACGTTTACTGCTCGGCAAATGTTAACACTTTCAACGCGGCTATTGGTTTGACCACGGTACAAAACAGATTTGTTTAACTTTTATGTCTATATCAAGTATAACTGAACAAATAATAGGCACGTTTGTACTTATCTGAATGCATTTCACAAGGTGATTCCCAATATTGGTAAAATGACATTCAATAATTTTGACATTTTTGAAACATTTTGTGCAATTTTGGATTGTCGTCTGCAGACGCCTGCCGCGTGGCAAGTGTAAATGTATAGTTTCATATTTCAAATAACAAACAAATAGGCAATGTGATAACATTATTAAAAGTATAAAAATGTTAATTTCTCAGCAAGAACTTTATACTTTTGCTTTATTGATTTATAAACATCACATTATTACGCGCGGGATCAAGAAACGGGTCAAATTGTAGTAAAATATGACATACATAATTGTTTTCAGTGACCACTCCCTAAATAAAATTAATTCCCTATCATCATTGTTATCATATTTGTGATGCCCCTATTGTTTACTCAAATCGTGTGTAATATGAGATTCATACGACATTCGGTTTTTGATTTATGACAGAAAAACCAAATTTAGATCAAATATTTTGCATTCCTCTTATACATGTATACGCAGATTGCAAAAAAAATCATCTAAATTTGGTTTTTCTATCACATCTCGAAAACTAAATGTCACATATATCTCAAATTGCACAGTATTTGGCAGTGGATCATAGGCTTGGCAACCCCAGTATTTTTTTTATAAACACATTCATTTAATACGGGAACGTTCAGTGAAAACAATTCCCTATACTAACTAATGCATTTCGAAGATGTATAATAATTGCCCATTATTGCAATGCATAATGTGGCGTTTTTCAGATACTCCTACGAGATTTATTCATGTATTGTCAGATATGCAAAGAGTATCTAAAAGTAACGGAATCTATATATGGGGTTAAAAGTAACACAAATAATTGTAAAACAACTTAGGCCTACTTGTAAATAACTATCTTCAGTAGATAGCAGTAACTTCTGTTTGACAGATTCGACAGCTATCTTTCGTATTGCATTAACGGGTTGTAACATAATAATAGATGCTCATTATTCATATGCCCATCTGTTATTATGTATTTCTTGATTTACGGTCGTTGTTTTGCATCACTTGTGTTGCAAAGGGACGATGAATCCCCCGGCCCAATAATCACCAAGAAAAAATGCAAGAAAAACACCTTTTTTTTCAAAACACTTTTTTTTTCTGCTCAAATGTTCATAGGCCTATACGTACACTTTTTGGGCTGTTTTATTAAAAAGAATTTTTGAAAAACTACATTTGGATTTAGTTCTACATTTCCACATATTATTATTAACCAACATTTTTTGGCTCAAATTGTCAAAGGGTGTATTTGCCTACAGTTTTTGGAATTTATTTTGAACATTTTGAAATTGCTGGTATTTTTCCCGACACGTTATTCACAAAGCCTTATTTTATGGATTTTTTCAAATATCACTTTTTTCTTACACATTTTTTTTCAAAACTGTTGGCATTTATTTTTTTGGAAATATTTGAAAATAATTGGAAAAACAATAGTTGGACATGGTTGGATGATGAGTAAATGTTTCTTCTTACTCCACAAATTATAAATGATAGTCAGTAAAAGAAATTGCACATCCAGGATTTGAACCTTGGACCTCTGGATGGTTATAGACCAGCGCTCTATCAACTGAGCTAATGAGTCAGATGAGTAAGCACGACGATAACATTATCTATAGGCCTTCAGTTCAATCCCATCCTCAGAAACAACCCAAACAACTAAATAAGTGAATACATAAACCATTTAAGTAATATATAATATACGAGAATACATAAATAAACCATTTAAGTAGTATATTTTATTTTATATATTGATTAAAATAACGCTGCGATAAATGAATTTAGCTTGACTCACAAAGTAATTATCAGACGAGTTGGGACGGTAATGGTAAAGTGTATGGTAAAGTGTATGGTAAAGTGTTGCCTTGAAACACGTGTTCATTGAACACTTTACCGTCGTTTCTATAGTATAATATTATTATACATATTTTGTTTTCATTTTAAAGGGTAAACTGTTATCAAAATGCGTAGATGTGACCCATGCGGCTTATATTTCGGAGTTACAACATGCATGATTGGTATAGCTAACACATATGCATATCTTGATAACTGAAAGGCAGTATGAAAAAACGCTTAATTGCCTATTTTAAGCAAAATGTCCCAATGGTAAACTGATGGTAAAGTGTTGGTAAAGTGTGTGACACTTTGCAATAATGCATTACTATAACATGTATAATAAAACAAATCCACGCTTGTGTAAGCACTGACCGCTTGGGCGAGTGGATAGGAGCGTTCGTTGGCACCCTTTATAGCCAGCCTGCTTGGCGTTGGTTCGAGTCGCTTTCATGGCGTGACTTTCTTTCCTTTTTTCTATCATGAGCTATCTTCAATAGATAGGAATAGTATTGCAAATAAACGTTTACTGCTCGGCAAATGTTAACACTTTCAACGCGGCTATTGGTTTGACCACGGTACAAAACAGATTTGTTTAACTTTTATGTCTATATCAAGTATAACTGAACAAATAATAGGCACGTTTGTACTTATCTGAATGCATTTCACAAGGTGATTCCCAATATTGGTAAAATGACATTCAATAATTTTGACATTTTTGAAACATTTTGTGCAATTTTGGATTGTCGTCTGCAGACGCCTGCTGCGTGGCAAGTGTAAATGTATAGTTTCATATTTCAAATAACAAACAAATAGGCAATGTGATAACATTATTAAAAGTATAAAAATGTTAATTTCTCAGCAAGAACTTTATACTTTTGCTTTATTGATTTATAAACATCACATTATTACGCGCGGGATCAAGAAACGGGTCAAATTGTAGTAAAATATGACATACATAATTGTTTTCAGTGACCACTCCCTAAATAAAATTAATTCCCTATCATCATTGTTATCATATTTGTGATGCCCCTATTGTTTACTCAAATCGTGTGTAATATGAGATTCATACGACATTCGGTTTTTGATTCATGACAGAAAAACCAAATTTAGATCAAATATTTTGCATTCCTCTTATACAATCCTGGAAAAAAGTCTTGGAACACTTGCGTGTGATTAACGGAAAAGTGTCACCCCCACTCCCCCGTACACTGTTGACCAAGGCCAGTGGCTCCTGCAGCTTGCCAGAGTGTCCCAACATTGATCGATGGGGGGGTGGGGAAGTAAAAATCTCATTTGAACAATTTCCGTTTATAACAGAAGACACTAAGTATCAATACATACACACAATACCCAGCACGTGTGCTCAGCTCAGCGTTCGCATTCCAAGGACTTTTTTCCAAGATTGTATACGCAGATTGCAAAAAAAATCATCTAAATTTGGTTTTTCTATCACATCTCGAAAACTAAATGTCACATATATCTCAAATTGCACAGTATTTGGCAGTGGACCATAGGCTTGGCAACCCCAGTATTTTTTAGCTCATTATTCATATGCCCATCTGTTATTATGTATTTCTTGATTTACGGTCGTTGTTTTGCATCACTTGTGTTGCAAAGGGACGATGAATCCCCCGGCCCAATAATCACCAAGAAAAAATGCAAGAAAAACACCTTTTTTTTCAAAACACCTTTTTTTTTCTGCTCAAATGTTCATAGGCCTATACGTACACTTTTTGGGCTGTTTTATTAAAAAGAATTTTTGAAAAACTACATTTGGATTTAGTTCTACATTTCCACATATTATTATTAACCAACATTTTTTGGCTCAAATTGTCAAAGGGTGTATTTGCCTACAGTTTTTGGAATTTATTTTGAACATTTTGAAATTGCTGGTATTTTTCCCGACACGTTATTCACAAAGCCTTATTTTATGGATTTTTTCAAATATCACTTTTTTCTTACACATTTTTTTTCAAAACTGTTGGCATTTATTTTTTTGGAAATATTTGAAAATAATTGGAAAAACAATAGTTGGACATGGTTGGATGATGAGTAAATGTTTCTTCTTACTCCACAAATTATAAATGATAGTCAGTAAAAGAAATTGCACATCCAGGATTTGAACCTTGGACCTCTGGATGGTTATAGACCAGCGCTCTATCAACTGAGCTAATGAGTCAGATGAGTAAGCACGACGATAACATTATCTATAGGCCTTCAGTTCAATCCCATCCTCAGAAACAACCCAAACAACTAAATAAGTGAATACATAAACCATTTAAGTAATATATAATATACGCGAATACATAAATAAACCATTTAAGTAGTATATTTTATTTTATTTATTGATTAAAATAACGCTGCGATAAATGAATTTAGCTTGACTCACAAAGTAATTATCAGACGAGTTGGGACGGTAATGGTAAAGTGTATGGTAAAGTGTATGGTAAAGTGTTGCCTTGAAACACGTGTTCATTGAACACTTTACCGTCGTTTCTATAGTATAATATTATTATACATATTTTGTTTTCATTTTAAAGGGTAAACTGTTATCAAAATGCGTAGATGTGACCCATGCGGCTTATATTTCGGAGTTACAACATGCATGATTGGTATAGCTAACACATATGCATATCTTGATAACTGAAAGGCAGTATGAAAAAACGCTTAATTGCCTATTTTAAGCAAAATGTCCCAATGGTAAACTGATGGTAAAGTGTTGGTAAAGTGTGTGACACTTTGCAATAATGCATTACTATAACATGTATAATAAAACAAATCCACGCTTGTGTAAGCACTGACCGCTTGGCCGAGTGGATAGGAGCGTTCGTTGGCACCCTTTATAGCCAGCCTGCTTGGCGTTGGTTCGAGTCGCTTTCATGGCGTGACTTTCTTTCCTTTTTTCTATTATGAGCTATCTTCAATAGATAGGAATAGTATTGCAAATAAACGTTTACTGCTCGGCAAATGTTAACACTTTCAACGCGGCTATTGGTTTGACCACGGTACAAAACAGATTTGTTTAACTTTTATGTCTATATCAAGTATAACTGAACAAATAATAGGCACGTTTGTACTTATCTGAATGCATTTCACAAGGTGATTCCCAATATTGGTAAAATGACATTCAATAATTTTGACATTTTTGAAACATTTTGTGCAATTTTGGATTGTCGTCTGCAGACGCCTGCCGCGTGACAAGTGTAAATGTATAGTTTCATATTTCAAATAACAAACAAATAGGCAATGTGATAACATTATTAAAAGTATAAAAATGTTAATTTCTCAGCAAGAACTTTATACTTTTGCTTTATTGATTTATAAACATCACATTATTACGCGCGGGATCAAGAAACGGGTCAAATTGTAGTAAAATATGACATACATAATTGTTTTCAGTGACCACTCCCTAAATAAAATTAATTCCCTATCATCATTGTTATCATATTTGTGATGCCCCTATTGTTTACTCAAATCGTGTGTAATATGAGATTCATACGACATTCGGTTTTTGATTTATGACAGAAAAACCAAATTTAGATCAAATATTTTGCATTCCTCTTATACAATCCTGGAAAAAAGTCTTGGAACACTTGCCTGTGATTAACGGAAAAGTGTCACCCCCACTCCCCCGCACAATGTTGACCAAGGCCAGTGGCTCCTGCAGCTTGCCAGAGTGTCCCAACATTGATCGATGAATCCCCCGGCCCAATAATCACCAAGAAAAAATGCAAGAAAAACACATTTTTTTTCAAAACACTTTTTTTTTCTGCTCAAATGTTCATAGGCCTATACGTACACTTTTTGGGCTGTTTTATTAAAAAGAATTTTTTGAAAAACTACATTTGGATTTAGTTCTACATTTCCACATATTATTATTAACCAACATTTTTTGGCTCAAATTGTCAAAGGGTGTATTTGCCTACAGTTTTTGGAATTTATTTTGAACATTTTGAAATTGCTGGTATTTTTCCCGACACGTTATTCACAAAGCCTTATTTTATGGATTTTTTCAAATATCACTTTTTTCTTACACATTTTTTTTCAAAACTGTTGGCATTTATTTTTTTGGAAATATTTGAAAATAATTGGAAAAACAATAGTTGGACATGGTTGGATGATGAGTAAATGTTTCTTCTTACTCCACAAATTATAAATGATAGTCAGTAAAAGAAATTGCACATCCAGGATTTGAACCTTGGACCTCTGGATGGTTATAGACCAGCGCTCTATCAACTGAGCTAATGAGTCAGATGAGTAAGCACGACGATAACATTATCTATAGGCCTTCAGTTCAATCCCATCCTCAGAAACAACCCAAACAACTAAATAAGTGAATACATAAACCATTTAAGTAATATATAATATACGCGAATACATAAATAAACCATTCAAGTAGTATATTTTATTTTATTTATTTATTAAAATAACGCTGCGATAAATGAATTTAGCTTTACTCACAAAGTAATTATCAGACGAGTTGGGACGGTAATGGTAAAGTGTATGGTAAAGTGTATGGTAAAGTGTTGCCTTGAAACACGTGTTCATTGAACACTTTACCGTCGTTTCTATAGTATAATATTATTATACATATTTTGTTTTCATTTTAAAGGGTAAACTGTTATCAAAATGCGTAGATGTGACCCATGCGGCTTATATTTCGGAGTTACAACATGCATGATTGGTATAGCTAACACATATGCATATCTTGATAACTGAAAGGCAGTATGAAAAAACGCTTAATTGCCTATTTTAAGCAAAATGTCCCAATGATAAACTGATGGTAAAGTGTTGGTAAAGTGTGTGACACTTTGCAATAATGCATTACTATAACATGTATAATAAAACAAATCCACGCTTGTGTAAGCACTGACCGCTTGGCCGAGTGGATAGGAGCGTTCGTTGGCACCCTTTATAGCCAGCCTGCTTGGCGTTGGTTCGAGTCGCTTTCATGGCGTGACTTTCTTTTCTTTTTTCTATTATGAGCTATCTTCAATAGATAGGAATAGTATTGCAAATAAACGTTTACTGCTCGGCAAATGTTAACACTTTCAACGCGGCTATTGGTTTGACCACGGTACAAAACAGATTTGTTTAACTTTTATGTCTATATCAAGTATAACTGAACAAATAATAGGCACGTTTGTACTTATCTGAATGCATTTCACAAGGTGATTCCCAATATTGGTAAAATGACATTCAATAATTTTGACATTTTTGAAACATTTTGTGCAATTTTGGATTGTCGTCTGCAGACGCCTGCCGCGTGGCAAGTGTAAATGTATAGTTTCATATTTCAAATAACAAACAAATAGGCAATGTGATAACATTATTAAAAGTATAAAAATGTTAATTTCTCAGCAAAAACTTTATACTTTTGCTTTATTGATTTATAAACATCACATTATTACGCGCGGGATCAAGAAACGGGTCAAATTGTAGTAAAATATGACATACATAATTGTTTTCAGTGACCACTCCCTAAATAAAATTAATTCCCTATCATCATTGTTATCATATTCGTGATGCCCCTATTGTTTACTCAAATCGTGTGTAATATGAGATTCATACGACATTCGGTTTTTGATTTATGACAGAAAAACCAAATTTAGATCAAATATTTTGCATTCCTCTTATACAATCCTGGAAAAAAGTCTTGAAACACTTGCGTGTGATTAACGGAAAAGTGTCACCCCCACTCCCCCGTACAATGTTGACCAAGGCCAGTGGCTCCTGCAGCTTGCCAGAGTGTCCCAACATTGATCGATGGGGGTTGGGGAAGTAAAAAATTTCATTTGAACAATTTCCGTTTATAACAGAAGACACTAAGTATCAATACATACACACAATACCCAGCACGTGTGCTCAGCTCAGCGTTCGCGTTCCAAGGACTTTTTTCCAAGATTGTAGATTATTTCTCAAGTACTGGAAAATCTTCAATTATATCAGATTGTATGATTCTGATACTTATAATACCATTTTAAAGGATATATTATGTTTAAATTTACTTCTTATCACACACCATTCTTCTTTGAGATCCGTGAGCCGTAATTTGTTAAGCGATGCTAACTACTCAGGGCAACATGTTTTAAGTGCCATTTTATGAAAGAACAGATTGCTTGACCTTAGAAAACATTAAGGCATGTTATCAATTTTAATCATTTTCATATTTGCTCTACATTTGGACAATAAATGCAAGAAAAATCCCAAATGCTTTCATATTTACAATTCAGATATTAATTTACAACATTTAATCGGACTTTTTACTTCAAAAAATACCATCAAAATGTAGACCCCTCAAAATGTCAAAGTTCAAAAAGAGGTCAAAATGTAAATGTTCAATATTTTCACTCAAAATGCTCCTCCTTCGAGAGAAAATGATTGATGATTGTCAGAATTGGTCCACTCCTACAGAAAAAAAAACCTTTTAAAACTATCAAGCATAAATCAAGGTCAAAGTTCAACGCCCTAATATTCGTGATCTATGATCACAATTAGGTCTAGTTCTTTCTTTCTGGCAACAGACCCACAGCTCCATAACCCTTTGACCGATTTCAACTATTCAAAGAACAGAAGTACACTTTGATAAATACCACTACTTAGGCCGGAAAGCACAAGAGGTCAATGGTCACACATAGGTCACTACGGGTTAAAACTTGACATGCTCCGTTTTGACTCTGACATATTGTATCTTGTGCATATTGACAAGACAAGAAACAAAGTCAATCATGACATTGGGGTCAAAGGTCAAGAAGGGATCACAACGTGATATTAAACTTAAAACACCCTTGCAATTTAGTGAAATGACCTAGGATCGTCAGAATTGGTTAACGTATTCGTTATGACCATACGCATGTACATAAGTTAGGTTTTTGAAACATTATTTGGGGTCACTAGGGGGTCAAAATGTTAATTTTCAATCATTTCACTCAAAATGTTTCTCCTCCTAGAGGACATTTTCTTGGATCTATGTACTATGCTGATTACAGCGATTAAAAGTGACATGGCATGTGGGGTCAATAGGGGTCATTGAACTATACAATTGTAACATTAATGACATGCTCTAAATTTGACCGGACTTGATAAGACAAGAAAATAAGTCAATCATGACATTGGGGTCAAAATGATAATTTTTACTCCTTTCACTTAAAATGTATCTTGTCTCAGAGGAAATGATTGATGACCATCAGAATTAGTCCAAATATTCCTTTGATCAATGTACATAGGGTCTATAGCGATTATAAGTAACATGTCATATGGGTTAACTAGGGTCATTGAAATATACAGGTGCTAAATGTAAGGCATGCTCCGATTTTGACCGGACTTGTTGCACCTTGTGCGTATTGATGAGACAAAAAAACCAGTCAATTATGACCTTAAGGTCAAAGGTCAAGAAAGGGTCACATTGGGGTCAAAAGTAGTTTCTCCACTACTACACGGCCGGTATACTGTATTGCTCGCGTTTCTTTCCTTCTTTCTGGCAACAGAGCCGTAGCTTCGTAACCCTTTGTACTAATTTCGTACATATCCATATGGGGCTCGTTTAGAAGTGTGCACCCTTAAGCAATTAAGCGAGATTTGACCTTGACCCTGTATATAAATCTAACTAGATCAGATATCAGCTGTTTTGAAAGTTTTTAGCAGACAAATAATGTAAACAAGGTTTTTTCAACCAGATTGAGATTGTCTCGATCCAATTTTTGCCTTAATTTGACCCATGTTGACGTGTTTTGTAAGTTAGCCTATTGGAAACTATGTAATTCTAAAAGCAAAGATGATTTTTACAGAAACTGCAGACAACCCAAGCTGTGCAATGGAATAACATTCGGCAGTCGTGCATACTTACGTATGGTGCACGGAGTACAACGTAGGTAAAATAATGCCATGTAAGCATTTATTTTGAAAATAAATCTATGAAATAAGCTTATGTTTACTTTTATTCCATACATGGATGATGGAGTAGGCCTGCTGTGTTACTCTTTAGCTTTGTAAAACTTTTTCAAGATGTGAGGGTCCCATCCATGAAGGTATCGTGCATAATGCCTGCATTCTGGAGACAAACCATTTAACGGGTAAATTAAATGATAAACAAAGTCTGATAAAGGGTACATCTGCTATGTTATTGTGCAGATGAATTAATCAAATTTGAACATTGGTGGGGAAAGTCAATCACCTAGACATTCAATTCAACAATAATTTCTTTCAAAAGTATGAACGCTGTCCTGACGAGTATTTCTTTTAAAAATATGGTAATATTCCTATGTTAATTTTGCTATCTTCAGTTAGAGCAGGACAGAATACATGATAATTATCACAACATGGCAATTATCATTAAAATGACCACAACATGTTTCAAATGATTCAAGGTAACTATTCCAGCACATTTCAAGTACATTCATCACAATACTAAGGGAGCAGTTCCATTTGTACGCCATAAAAATTGCGAGAATGTTCCGGGCCCCGATGAGTTTTTTATCAGGCCCCGATGAGATTTTTATCGCGAACAGTTGCGAGTAGCAAAGGATTATTTATCGAGTAGCGTATTACCGCTTGTTTAAATATAACGAAAGATAAGTGGTCGGTATGTAAATAGAGCTTCGGGTTATTTATTCTAGTTGTAAGGTACAAATTCAGCATTTCATGTTTTTAGAGATAATGTTATTGATTATGGATGTTTAACGTAAATTGTATTATCCTCGTGTATTTGCTAAACAATGTCCCGCTCTATTTGCTAAACATACCCCCAGGGTATGGCAGAGGCCTCGTATCGGGCCCCGATGTCTATTTTATCGGGGCCTGATGACTATTTTATCGCGAATCAACTTGAAAAACATCGGGTCCAAAACATATCAGGCCCCGATACAGTCGCGATAAATTTATCGCGTACAAATGGAACTGTTCCCTAAGTGTCTTAAGGGTGCACTAAACTAAATGGGGTTAAATCGGGCACGCGTGGTCCAACGGATACATTCTTGCTCCACAATACAAAGGTTGTGAGTTCGAGTTCTGTTGCGGCCAGCGCGTTGTGTCCTTGGTCAAAGCACTTTACCGCGCTTGCCACTCTTCAGCCAGGTGTGAAATTAGGTACCGGCATTAATTCATGATTGGAAGTAAAACAGAGTGCGGGAGGAGTGGCGAACCCCACAGCCAAAATTACATTGGGGAGTCTGGTCCAAACGCTAAGGAAAGAGAGAAGGGCACTCCGCGCGCGAACTTTGCTCGGGGCGAGTCTTTACTTATTTTACTTGCACTAAATGAGGTATCCCCTATCCTTAAGGACGGTATTTAAAACTATAATCGGAAAATATCCATGGCAAAATCCTCAATTTAAAAGACTTGACAGTAATACAATTGCATAAATGCCTAGGATTTATGATTACTTGATTAACGGGACATCACCTACATGCACACTTGACTATAAAATGTGAATATCATTTAGGTACATTTTGAGAGATCTTTCAAACTTCAAGCAAAATTCACTCTAAAAGGTCCCATTTCAAAATTAAGGGGTCTAACATAGGGTGTTATATCACAAATGTTGTACATATCCCTATGGGGCTCTATTTAGTAGTGTGCACCCTTGAACCCCAAGTACCCTTTTATAAATCACTACTATTCATTGATCTCAGAATTGACACATATGTACTGTGAGAAAAGAAGTCAATCATGGCAATGGGGTCAGGTCAAGAAATGGCCACTTTTAATTTTAGTCGAGAATCGACCAATTTACTATATTGCACCTGATTCTTTCTTTATATTAGTCGAGAATCGACTAATAAATTTTATTGCCTGTTTCTTTATATTAGTCGAGAATCGACTAATATATTTTATTGCCTGTTTCTTTATATTAGTCGAGAATCGACTTATACACTGTATTGCACCTGTTATTGCACCTTGTTTCTTTCTTCTTCTTCGTCTACTTCTTTCTGGCAACACTCAGGCAATAAGACTAAAGAGGTCAAAGGTCACACAGGGTCATAAGAGGTCAACACGTGATTTTCCATTAAAACACCCTTGCAATTTATGGATCGTATCCATATACTATTATCACAGATTTCCCCAGCTTTACTGGTAAATATGTGCGTATGAATGAAATTCATTGTTATAACAACAAAAACACACAGCTTTTCCCAGGAAAGTTGGGAAAGCTGTAATAGAGTATATGGATATAACCCCTTAGCAAAATGACCCAGGATCGTTAGAATCGGTCAACATATTCCTTATGACCGTACGTATACATAATAGTAAACTCGCGAGGTGTCTTTGAGACCACAAGCTCCTTGGTACACAGATGCTGTTCGTGCATCAAAAAGGGCTAAGAGACAGGCTGAACGGAAGTGGCAGAAAACAAATCTCACCGTTGATAAAGAAATCTTTCGTGATCGTGTGCGCGAGTATAAGACAGTATTGGATTCTGCTAAGACTGAACACCACTGTGCTCAAATATCTCAATGTGATACGCGTGGAATGTTCCAACTTGTAAATAAACTGTCGGTTCACAAGCCATCGCATGCTTTTCCTACGCACATTGCCAAGCAAGAGTTAGCGACCCGCTTCAGTTTCCAATTTACCGTTTCTGGGAAAGGTCATCGAGAGGGCGGCAACTAAACAACTGCAAGGTTACATTAATGATAACAATCTGCACAATCAGACTCAATCGGCTTACCGCAAGTTTCACAGTGTCGAAACCGCCATTGTTCGCGTAACAAATGATTTGCGCAATGCTGTTGACGACCATGGTGAAGCTATCCTGATCGTTTTGGATTTGTCGGCAGCGTTTGACACCGTCGACCATTCAATACTGCTAAATAGACTCAGAGTCTGTTATTGTGTCTGTGGCACTGCATACAAATGGTTTGAATCGTACCTTACGGACCGCAAACAGTCAGTTGTCATCGATGGTATAGCATCAGACCCTATATTTTTAGACTAGGGTGTTCCCCAGGGATCTGTCGTTGGTCCCGAGATGTTTAACATCTACTCGTCTCCCATCGAGGACATCGTCAAACAACACGCTTTGTCTAGTGTATCTTATGCGGATGATACACAGCTGTATGTGCTGATTAAACCATCTGATCGCTCCGATGCCATTGATCGACTTTCTAAGTGTATCGAGGACATTCGCACCTGGATGACGGAGAACAAGCTCCTCCTAAATGACTCAAAAACTGAGTTGCTTCATGTACGCTCTAAGTTCGCCAAAATATTCCTGATGTTGACATAATCATTGGTAATAGTACCATTACCTCGTCTGAGAAAGTCCGCAATCTCGGTGTTATATACTGGACAAGGATCTTACAATGAGTTCTCATGTCAACGCTGTCTGCAGAAATGCATCGTATGCCATCCGACGTATTGGCAAACTCAGACGTTACCTCGATAAGGAGAACACCGAGAAATTGGTTCATGCATTTGTCACATCTAGGATTGACAATGGCAACAGCATTCTTTACGGCCTACCTGAGAAACAACTTGACAAACTTCGGCGCATCCAAAACATGGCTGCTAGAGTCGTTTCTCGCCGCAAAAAAACACGATCACATAACACCGGTATTGTTTGAACTTCACTGGCTCCGTGTTCGTCAAAGGATTGTGTATAAGGTGCTCTTACTCACATTTAAAGCACTCAATGGCCTCGCACCAATCTATTTAACAGACCTGGTGAGGGCTTGCAAACCGCCACGCTTACTCAGATCAGCGTCTCAACACTTATTGCAACCCGTTTCCGCGAAATCTGTCACTTATGGAAGAAGTTTCTCGATGTCAGCACCAAAACTCTGGAATCAGCTCCCTCTTGCCATCCGCAGTTCGACTACGACAACTCAATTCAAGTCTCGTGTCAAGACTCATCTTTTTAAAGACTCGTATAGTGTTTGATTTAATGTGTTATCTTCCCACTCTGTAAATATGTGTGTGTGGAATTTTACCGGACTTGCCATTTTTTCCGCTTGTGTATGTTTTATCATGTTTATATTATGCCAGTATTTCTTGTTTTTAAATGTTTAATGTATAATATCTTGTATATTGGTTTCTAAAATGTACAGCGCTTTAATAATAATTATAATAATAATAATACACGGCATTAATATAGCGCTTTTTACATATATACATCCATCTCAAAGCGCTTTACAATTCCTAGGATATTCAGAACCACGGTTGCAGCCTATTATGGCGCAGGGTCCTATCAGTACAACGACTGTGACTACCTTAAATGCACAAGTAACAGGCCCGGGATGATCCCCTACTCTTAACGATAAGGTCTGTGACTATTTAACGTGTTCAGGGTGAAGCGTCTGAATACACGGGACCACCGGCTTTGACTTTCCGAACCACGAGACAATTGAGACTAAGTACCTTGCCCAAGGATACAAACACGTTGACCGCAGTGGGGCTCGAACTCACAAACCTATGATCGTGAGACTTGCTTCTGATCCACTGGACCACACGTGCTCTACATTTCGCTAAGGACCAAGGGCGTTTTAAGGATCCCTAGCGACCCCTTCTTGACCTTTGACCTCAAGGCTATAATTGACTTTTTTTCTTCTTTTCTGAACACGAGATGCAACAAGTCCAAGCAAAATCGGAGCATGTCAAAACACGTTTTGAACTAGAGCTAATTGTGATCCCGGATATTAGTCGAGGGCGTTGACCTTTGACCTTGCTATATGGCTGATAGTTGTCAAAGTACAATTATCTTATAATATTTTATATTGGAAAGTTATTTTCTTAAATTCCGGCCCTGTAGTAGTGAAGAAATGTTGACCGAATATGACCCTCTTCTTGATCTTTGACCATTATTGACTTGTGTTTTTTTTGTCTTATCAATATGCACAAGGTGCAAGAAATCCGGTGAAAATCGGGGCATGTCTTAAATTTTACACTTGTATAGTTCAATAACTCCTAGTGACTCCATATGACAAGTTAATCTTAATTGCTGAAGACATATATGGACATGGAACCAAGTAATATTTTGATCAATTCTGACAATCATCAATTTTTTCCTCTCGGAAGAGTAGCATTTTCAGTGAAAGGATTAAACATTGACATTTTGACCTCTAGTGACCCCTTATTGACCTTTGACATCAATGTTATGTTTGACTTTTATTCTTTGTTTTCTAATGCGCATAAGATGCAACAAAGTCCGGTTAAAATCAGAGCATGTTTTAAATTTGACACCTGTATTATAGTTGAATGTCCCCTAGTGACCCCATGACATGTCACTTCTTATCGCTAAAGACCCTATATGTACATGGAACCAAGTAATCTTCTGACCAATTCTGCAAATCATCAATAATTTCCTCTCGAAGGAGTAGCATTTTGAGTGAAAGGATTGAACATTAACATTTTGACCCTTAGTGACCCCTGCTTGACCTTTGACCTCAATGGTATGTTTGACTTTTTTCTTTGCTGAGCAATGCGCATACGATGCGACTAGTTTAGTCAATATCAGAGCATGTCTTAAATTTTACACCTGTACAGTTCATTGACCCCTAGTGAACCTTATATGACATGTCACTTTTAACCCTATATGGATATGGATCCAAGTAATCTTTCATTTCCTCTCGGAGGAGAAGCATTTTGAGTGAAAGAAGTGAAAATTGACATTTTAACCCCTAGGGACCCCAAATATATTTTGGTTTTAAAAACGGAACTAATAATAATAATAACTGAGATAATTAGAGCGCCTAATAGCAGAGGCCTCAAATGTTCATTTTGACCCTAGTGACCTTTTATTGACCTTTGACGAAATCACTTTTCACTCCATACACTCAAATTACTACTTGTGACTGATGATTGGCAAAATTGGTTATGTTATTAGGTTCCATACGGACAAGAGTATACTGTCATCATCAGGTCAAAGGTCAATATCTGCGACTAATATCCGTGATCTCCGATCACAATCTATATTTATATTAGTCGAAAAACGACTAATATACTGTATTCTAGCTGTTTCTTCTTTCTTTCTTTCTTCTTCTGTCATAAGACCTATAATAGCTCCGTGACCATTGAGCCGATTTTGACCATATTTGGTCATAAGTACCCTTATGTGCACCACTACTCAGGTTAAAAAGCATAAGGGGTCAAAGGTCACACAAGGGTAACTAAGGGTCAAAGCGTGATTTTCACTTAAAACGCATTTGCAATTTAGTGAAATGACCTAGGATCGTGAGAATTGGCCAACATATTCCTTTTGACCGTACGCATATATAATAGTTCGGTTTTAAAATCAAAAAATATTTGGGGTCACTAGGGGTCAAAATGTAATTTTTTACTACATTCACTCAAAATGCTACTCAATTGTCCGAGAGAACATGACTGATGATACTCAGAATTGGTCAAATGTTTGGGGTCACTAGAAGTCAAAATGTAAATTTTAACTCATTCACTCAAAATGCTACTTGTCCGAGAGCAAATGACTGATGATACTCAGAATTGATCAAAAGATTCCTTGGGTACATGTTCATAAAGGGTGCTTCTCCACTAAGTGACATTTCAAACGGGGTCACTAGGGGTCATTGAACTATACATGTGTAAAACTGAAGACATGCTCTGATTTTGACCGGACTACTTTTTTTTTGTGCGCATTGATAAACTAAGAAAAAAAGTCAATCATAAGTTTGGGGTCAAAGGTCAAGAAAATGTCACTAGGGGTCAAAATGTAATTTTTCACTCCATTCACTCAAAATACTACTTGTCCGAGAGGAAATGACTGATGATTGTCAGAATTTGTCAAAAGATTCCTCGTATCAATGTTCATATAGGGTGCTCCTCCAATAAAAGTGACATGTCACACGGGGTCACTAGGGGTCATTGAACGAACAATACAGGTGTATAACTGGGGGGGTGCGGGTGGGGTATGTATGGTGTCAGTCAGGTGGTCACGTAAATGTACCATGTTTTATGTGCAATATCTTTTGGGGGAGGGAGGGGCAGTGTATGTGGTGTGTGTAGGGGCGTGTGGGGTGCGGATGGGGGTATGTATTGTGTGAGTTTGGTGGTCACGTACATTGTACCGTGTGTTATGTGCAATTTCTTTTGGGGAGGGAGGGGGTAGTGTGTATGTGGTGTGGGGTGTGTGTGGGGGGTGTGGGGGGTAGTTGTGGTCTTTAATGTGGAGTGTATGTTGTATGCAAGAGTGGGTGTTTGCTTTTATGATATTATTGTTTTTAAAATCTATTATTGTATATCTTGCATTCTTGATGTATTTTTGTAATTTGTAATATTGTGCCAATTCAGCCGGCTGGCTGCGATGACAATAAACTATACCATGAATAAAAAAATGCTCTGATTTTGACCGGACTACTTTGTTCTTGTGCGCATTGATAAGCCAAGAAAAAAAGTAAACCATAAGTTTGGGGTCAAAGGTCAAGAAAAGGTCATTAGGGTTCAAAATGTATTTTTTTAACTACTTCAGGGCTGAAATTTATAAAAACAATTATCAAATATAGTACAATTTAAGATATTATAAGGTTATTGCCCTTTGATAGCATATACCAAGGTCAAAGGTCAAAGCCCTCGACTAATATCCGTGATCTAAGATCACAATTATATCTAGTTTCTTTCAAAGGGTCAAAGCCCTCGACTAATATCCGTGATCTAAGATCACAATTATATCTAGTTTCTTTCTTTCTTATATTAGTCGAGAAACGACTAATATACTGTATTCGTCCTGTTTCTTCTTATATTAGTCGAGAATCGCCTAATTATATTAGTCGAGAATCGCCTAATATACTGTATTCGTCCTGTTTCTTTCTTTCTTCAGCCATGGGACCTATAGCTCCGTAACCATTGACCCGATTTTGACCATATTTGGTCATAAGAACCCTTATGTGCACCACTACTCAGGTTGTAAAGTATAAGGGGTCAAAGGTCACACAGGGGTCACAAGGGGTCAAAACGTGATTTTCACTTAAAACGCATTTCCAATTTAGTGAAATGACCTAGGATCGTCAAAATTGGTCCATATATTCCTTTTGACCATACGCATGTACAAAAGAACGGTTTTTAAAATTAAAAAATCATTTGGGGTCACTAGGGGTCAAAATGTAAATTTTACTCCATTCACTCAAAACCCTACTTGTCCGAGGGAAAATGACTGATGATACTCAGAATTGGTCAAAAGATTCCTTGGATCAATGTTCATACAGGGTCCTTCCACACTAAAAGTGACATGTCAAACAGGGTCACTAGGGGTCATTGAACTTTACAGGGGGAAAATATAACGCATGCTCCGATTTTGACTGGATTTCTTTTATTTTGTGGGCATTGATGTGACAAGAACAAAAGTCAATGATACTGTTAAGATCAAAGGTCAAGAAAAGGTCACTAGGGGTCAAAATGTACATTTTCACTCCTCGCACTCAAAATACTACTTGTCCTAGAGATAATGACCTATGATTGTCAGAATTGGTCAAAAGATTGCTCTTATCCATGTCCATATAGGGTCCTTCTCCACTAAAAGTGACATATCACACGAGGTCACTAGAGGTCATTGAACTATACAAGTGAAAATCTTAAGACATGCTCTGATTTTGACGGGACTACTTTTTTCTTGTGCGCATTGATCAGCCAAGCAAAAAAGTCAATTACAAGTTTTGGGTCAGAGGTCAAAAAAAGGTCACTAGGGGTCAAAACGTGATTTTCACTATAAACGCATTTGCAATTTAGTGAAATGACCTAGGATCGTCAAAATTGGTCCACATATTCCTTTTGACCGTACGCATGTACAAAAGAACGGTTTTTAAAATTAAAAATCATTTGGGGTCACTAGGGGTCAAAATGTAAATTTTACTCCATTCACTCAAAACCCTACTTGTCCGAAGGAAAATGACTGATGATACTCAGAATTAGTCAAAAGATTCCTTGGATCAATGTTCATATAGGGTCCTTCCACACTAAAAGTGACATGTCAAACGGGGTCACTAGGGGTCATTGAACTTTACAAGGGGAAAATATAACGCATGCTCCGATTTTGACTGGGTTTCTTTTATTTTGTGGGCATTGATGAGACAAGAACAGCCAAGCAAAAAAGTCAATTACAAGTTTTGGGTCAGAGGTCAAGAAAAGGTCACTAGGGGTCAAAACGTGATTTTCACTAAAAACGCATTTGCAATTTAGTGAAATGACCTAGGATCGTCAGAATTGGTCAACATATTCCTTTTGACCGTACGCATGTACAATAGTTTGGTTTTTAAAATCAAAAAATATTTGGGGTCACTAGGGGTCAAAATGTAAATTTTCACTCCATTCACTCAAAATGCTACTTGTCCGAGAAGAAATGACCTATGATTGTCAGAATTAGTCAAAAGATTCCTCTCATCCATGTTCATATAGGGTCCTTCTCCACTAAAAGTGACATGTCACACGGGGTCACTAGAGGTCATTGAACTATACAGGTGAAAATCTTAAGACATGCTCCGATTTTGACGGAACTACTTTTTTCTTGCGCGCATTGATCAGCCAAGCAAAAAGTCCGAGTGAAAATGACTGATGATTGTCAGAATAGATCAAAAGATTCCTCTGATCGTGAACTTGGGGTCAAGGGGCAAAATGTCACTAGGGGTCAACATGTTATACGCTCGACTAATATCCGCGATCTCCGATCGCAGCTTATGTCTAGTTTTTTCTTCTTTCTTCTTCCGTCATGAGACCTATAGCTCCGTAACCATTGAGCCGATTTTGATCATATTTGGTCATAAGTACTCTTATGTGCACCACTACTCAGGTTTTAAAGTATAAGGGGTCAAAGGTCACACAAGGTTAACTAGGGGTCAAAACGTGATTTTCACATAAAACACCGTTGCAATTTAGTGAAATGACCTAGTATCGTCAGAATTGACCAACATATTCCTTTTGACCGTACGCATATATAATAGTTCGGTTTTTTTTATCGAAAAATGTTTGGGGTCACTAGAGGTCAAAATGTAAATTTTAACTCCATTCACTCAAAATACTACTTGTCCGAGGGAAATTAACTGAGGATACTCAGAATTAGTCAAAAGATTCCTTGGATCCATGTACATATAGGGTGCTTCTCCACTAAAAGTGACATGTCAAACGGGGACACTGGGGATCATTGAACTTTACAGGGGGAAAATATAAGGCATGCTCCGATTTTGATAAGAGTTCAGAAACTCTAGCTTGATGTGGACACCTAACCGTCTTGATGGAGTATAACTATAATCAATCCAGATCTAGAGATCAAGATATTACTCCATTTGCAATTTATATTTTCTGTAAATAAGCTTACTCTGCAGTGCAATTGACTGAAATAGTTGTTGAATTCGACAGGCTACGAATTCAAAACGACTTTTCTCGCAAATCTTCAACATGATTGTTGCAAATTTTGAACCCTACCTGGGAACGCTCGCGATGGTTCTTCTGAGCCGTCTTAGCTGCTTTCTTAAACGAAGACATTTTTATTTTACTTGTTTCTAAAATTCATGCAGAAGAGACGAGCAGAGTGGTTACAATCATTCCTGGCCACACGTTAACGTAGAGAGTGCTATATAATCACATTGGCTGGCGTCAGGAAGTGACCGGACCAGACCGACGAGTGAAAAATTGATTTTTCTGCTAGAGTTTCTGGCATTGATAAGACAAGAACAACAATCGAACATACCGTTAAGGTCAGAGGTCAAGAAAAGGGCACTAGGGGTCAAAATGTACATTTTCACTCCTCGCACTCAAAATACTACTTGTCCGAGAGAAAATTAGTCAAAAGATTCCTCTCATCCCACAGGTGTTGCTTAACATAGACATCTCGATCATTCATTCCATTAGGGTCATAAAAAGAGAACTAAGTCGAAGCCAAGCAATTAACGTGTCTTATAAACTGCTCACAAACTAGTTAGGAAACCTTTTTTAATCAAGTATATTTTTATTATTTATTACCCTCTTGTATTATGTTGCATATCAATGGAAAGCTGAAGTGTTTTTCTTTAAAATGATACCAAATGTGCAATGATGACATGTCGCTGGACTTGGCCACATTAATGAGAATGACACAAAGTCACAAATTAAATGTGCCAAAATGAGCAATGTTGTGTTACTGTGTGAACCAATGGCACGGGCTATCTCCAAATCTGTTAAACGCGGCATATTGAAAGTGCAAAACGTTTACCATGTCTCAGAAAAGTTTACAAGTTATAGGCCTAAACCTTTCATCACTTACCTGCATGACCTTCCACCTGGATTCATTGTTAACCCAGTCTTGCAAATACTCAAACAATGGTTTTCTAAAGAGATGAGGGTTAACTTGTGTGTGTTGTGCTCATTGGTGCAAATCTTTGTGTAAACCATTCATGGTTCTCAAGCATGACCGGTTTGATTATTGATCATTACCTATTGACTATAGCACAGATAACGGTAATTTTGGCACATTTGATTTGTGACTATGCCTCATTCTCATGCAAGTGGCCTAGTTCAGCAACATGTAATCATTGCAAATGTGGTATAATTGTAAAGAGGAACACTTCAGCTTTCCATTGATATATAACATACACAAAGAGGGTAATAAATATTAAAAATATACTTGATTAAAAAAAGTTTCCTAACTTTTTGTGAGCAGTTTATGAAAGATAATTGTGTAAGCTTTACTTAGAAACTTCGAAAATTGAGGAAAAAATTGATTCTTGGTTTCAAAATGCCGAAAATTAGTTAAATTATGGAAATTTGGCTGAAAATCCAAGATGGCGGCCGCGAGGTGTAAATGGTCAGAAAGAGGTAACTAAGTCGATGCCAAGCAATTAACATGTTTTATATGAAAGATTATTGTATACTATTTACTTATAGACTTCAAAAATTGAAGAAAAAATAGGTCCTTGATGAGAAAAGATAAAAAGTTGAAAAATCCAAGATGGCGGCTATATGCAATAAATGATCGGGGAGTAAACCTATGATCCATATTTGGGGTCACTAGGGGTCAAAATGTAATTTTTTACTCCATTCACTCAAAATGCTACTCAATTGTCCGAGAGAACATGACTGATGATACTCAGAATTGGTCAAAAGATTACTTGGATCAATGTTGATATAGGGTGCTAAAAACTAAAAGTGACATGTCAAACGGGGTCACTAGGGGTCATTGAACAATACAGGTGTAAAACTGAAGACATGCTCTGATTTTGACCGGACTACTTTTTTCTTGTGCGCATTGATAAGCCAAGAAAAAAAGTCAATTATAAGTTTGGGGTCAAAGGTAAAAAAAAGGTCATTAGGGTTCAAAATGTATTTTTTCAACTACTTCAGGGCTGAAATGTATAAAAACAATTATCAATTATTGTACAATTTAAGATATTATAAGGTTATTGCCCTTTGACAACATATACCAAGGTCAAAGGTCAAAGCCCTCGACTAATATCCGTGATCTAAGATCACAATTATCTCTAGTTCTTCTTTCTTCTGTCACTCTCCGACCTGTAGCTCCGTAACCATTGAGCCGATTTTGACCATATTTATCATAAGTACCCTTTTGTGCACCACTACTCAGGTTGCAAAGCATAAAGGGTCAAAGGTCACACAGTGGTCATTAGGGGTCAAAACATGATTTTCACCTTAAAACGCCCTTGCAATTTAGTGAAATGACCTAGGATCGTCAGAATTAGTCCACATATTCCTTTTGACCGTACGCATATATAATAGTTCGGTTTTTTTAAAATAGAAAATGTTTGGAGTCACTAGAGGTCAAAATGTAAATTTTAACTCCATTCACTCAAAATACTACTTATCCGAGAGAAAGTGACTGATGATACTCGGAATTGGTCAAAAGATTCCTTGGATCCATGTTCATATAGGTTGCTTCTCCACTAAAAGAGACATGTCAAACGGGGTAACTAGGGGTCATTGAACTATACAGGTGTAAAACTGAAGACATGCTCTGATTTTGACCGGACTACTTTTTTATTGTGCGCATTGATAAGCCAAGAAAAAGAGTTAATCATAAGTTTGGGATCAAAGGTCAAGAAAAGGTCACTAGGCGTCAAAATGTAAATTTTCACTCCATTCACTCAAAATACTACTTGTCCGAGAAGAAATGACTGGTGATTGTCAGAATTGGTCAAAAGATTCCTCGTATCAATGTTCCTCCACTAAAAGTGACATGTCACACGGGTTCACTAGGGGTCATTGAACAATACAAGTGTAAAACTGAAGACTTGCTCTGATTTTCACCGGACTACATTTTTCCTGTGCGCATTGATCAGCCAAGAAAAAAGTCAATCATAAGTTTGGAGTCAAAGGTCAAGAAAAGGTCACTAGGGGTCAAAATGTAAATTTTCACTCTATTAACTCAAAATGCTACTTGTCCGAGAAGAAATGACAGATGATTGGCTAAAATGGTCTGAAGTTTCCATACAAATAACAACAAACTGTCATCAGCAGGTCAAAGGTCAACACGCCCTCGACTAATATCCGTGATCTATGATCGCAATTTATCTCTAGTTATATTAGTCGAGAAACGACTAATATACTGTATTCTAGCTGTTTCTTCTTCTTCCGTCATGAGGCCTATTATAACTCCGTAACCATTGAGCCGATGTTGACCATATTTAGTCATAAGTACCCTTATGTGCACCACTACTTAGGAATTAAAGCACAAGGTTTCACATGTCACAGAGAGGTCACAAGGGGTCATTGAACTTTACAAGGGGAAAATGTAAGACATGCTCCGATTTTGACCGGGTTTGTTTTATTTTGTGGGCATTGATGACACAAGAACAAAAGTTAATTATAACGTTAAGGTCAAAGGTCAAGAAAAGGTCTATAGGGGACAAATGTACATGTTCACCCCATTCACTCAAAATGCTACTTGTCCGAAAGAAAATAACTGATGATACTCAGAATTAATCAAAAGATTCCTTAGATCCATGTGCATATAGGGTGCTTCTTCACTAAAAGTGACATGTCAAACGGGGTCACTAGGGGTCATTGAACTTTACAGGGGGAAAATGTAAGACATGCTCCGATTTTGACCAAATTTATTTCATTTTGTGAACATTGATGAGACAAGAACAAAAGTCAATAATAACGTTAAGGTCAAAGGTCACGAAAAGGTCTTTAGGGGTCAAAATGTACATGTTTACCCCATTCACTCAAAATGCTACTTGTCCAAGAGAAAATAACTGATGATACTCAGAATTAGTCAAAAGATTTCTTAGATCCATGTTCATATAGGGTACTTCTCCACTAAAAGTGACATGTCAAACGGGGTCACTAGGGGTCATTGAACTTTACAGGGGAAAATAGAAGGCATGCTCCGATTTTGACCAAATTTCTTTTATTTTGTGGGCATTGATGAGACAAGAACAAAAGTCAATCATACCAGTAAGGTCAAAGGTCAAGAAAAGGTCACTAGGGGTCAAAAAGGAAATTTTCACTCCTCGCACTCAAAATACTACTTGTCCGAGAGAAAATGACCTATGATTGTCAGAATTAGTCAAAAGATTTCTCTCGTCCATGTTCATATAGGGTGCTTCTCCACCAAAAGTGACATATCAAACGGGGTCACTAGGGGTCATTGAACTATACAGGTGTAAAATGTAAGACATGCTCTGATTTTGACCGGATTTGTTTCATCTTGTGAGCATTGATGAAAGAAGAACAAAAGTCAATAACAAGTTTGGGGTCAAAGGTCAAGAAAATGTCACTAGGGGTCAAAAAGTGATTTTCACTTAAAACACCGTTGCAATTTAGTGAAATGACCTAGGATCGTCAGAATTGGCCAACATATTCCTGTTGACCGTACGCATATATAATAGTTAGGTTTTTTAAATTGAAAAATGTTTGGGGTCACTATAGGTCAAAATGTAAATTTTAACTCCATTCACTCAAAATACTACTTGTCCGAAAGAAAATGACTGATGATACTCAGAATTAGTCAAAAGATTTCTTGGATCCATGTTCATAAAGGGTGCTTCTCTACTAAAAGTGACATGTCAAACGGGGTCACTAGGGGTCATTGAACTATACAAGGGGAAAATATAAGACATGCTCCGATTTTGACCGGGTTTCTTTTATTTTGTGGGCATTAATGAGACAAGAACAAAAGTCAATCATAACGTTAAGGTCGGTGTACTTTCTTGGTCGGAGTCCGTGGAGAACTCTTGTGTACTATGTCTGCTAGAGTGTCTGCCTTAATGTCTTGGTCCAAGACTCACCAAGGTTGTTCAGGAGAGCATTGACGGTGATATGTGGATTGTTGTTGGCATTTCACCATACTTTTCTTGTCAAACAAGGGGACACTGTTGGCTTCTGACCGTGTTCTTCAGGGTTTTTAACTGATTTGAACTGATTTTAACTGTCTTGTTATTCCTAATTATGCTTTTTATGGTGGAATTTGGCACTTGAAATTGCTTCGAAATAGCTTTGTAGCCTTTCCCCTCTTTGTGAGCATTCACAATGCACAAGAAAGGTCCTCACTGAGTTATTTGATCCCCTTCGCCATGCTGTGTTGTCCTATAATATCCCTCACTGTACATTCAATAGGACACATTTGTAATGCATCCACTTTGTATGGAATAATTGCATAACAATATAAAAGCCTATCACACAATATAAAGAATGTTTTGAATGTCAAAAACATGTGTATTATCAAAAAATGTGGCCTCAATCCTGAGACTTGGTATGGGGTATGAATAATTTTGGACAGGCATAAAAACACAATTCTTGTTCAATTCTATTGTTATGCAAAAAATGTTGAGCCCAAATATATTGATTTGTACTTGCAAACTAATTGTCTTTAGTGTAAAGCAAAAGTTCCACCACTCCAGCTGGTATACATTGTAGATATGAGAAAAACGCAAAAAACACATATTTTTCAAGGGGTATGAATAATTGTGGGCTTAACTGTATGTGCTGTCTGAATCACTCAATATGAGCAAACTTGGATGGAAGTGTTCCCAGACTAATGTTACGTAATTGCTCATTTCTCTGGAATTATTAAACCGAATCACATCCGGTTTTCTTTAAAGTATAGCAAACTATGTTGCCTTTATTTTGTCATTTGAGTTGTTCTATTCTGACACTTATTCAGAAAGTAAGAATCCTCTAAAGGTACGTTGTAATTTTTTTGAGACACCCTGTATGATCACAATTATCTCTAGTTTCTTTCTTTGTTTCTTCTGTCATGGGACCTATAGCTCCGTAACCATTAACCCGATTTTGACCATATTTAGTCATAAGAACTCTTATGTGCACCACTACTAAGGTTGTAAAGCATAAGGGGTCAAAGGTCACACAGGGGTCACTAAGAGTCAAAACGTGATTCTAAAAACGCCCTTGCAATTTAGTGAAATGACCTATAATCGTCAGAACAATTACAGGGCCAAAATTTAAAACCAAAAATTATATAATATAGTACAATTTAAAATATTATAAGATAATTGTCCTTTGACAATTAACATATAACATAAAACATAAAACAAGGTCAAAGGTCAACTACTTCGACTAATATCCGTGATCTATGATCACAATTAGCCCTAGTTCTTTCTTTCTTCTTTCATGAGACCTATAGCTCCGTAACCATTGAGCCGATTTTGACCATATTTGGTCATAAGTACCCTTATGTGCACCACTACTCAGGTTGTAAAGCATAAGGTAAGGGGTCAAAGGTCACACAAGGGTAACTAGGGGTCAAAACGTGATTTTCACTTAAAACGACATTGCAATTTAGTGAAATGACCTAGGATCGTCAGAATTGGTCAACATATTCCCTTCGACCGCACGCATATAAAATAGTTCGGTTTTTTAAATCGAGAAATGTTTAGGGTCACTAGAGGTCAAAATGTAAATTTTAACTCCATTCACTCAAAATGCTACTTGTACAAGAGAAAATGACTGATACTCAGAATTTGTTAAAAGATTCCTCCCATCCATGTTCATATAGGGTCCTTCTCCATTAAAAGTGACATGTCAAACGGGGTCACTAGGGGTCATTGAACTATACAGGTGTAAAACTGAAGACATGCTCTGATTTTGACCGACTACTTTTTTCTTGTGCGCATATATTGATAAGCCAAGAAAATAAGTCAAAATTGAGTTTGGGGTAAATTTTCACTCCATTCACTCAAAATACTACTTGTCCGAGAGGAAATGACTGATGATTGTCAGAATTGGTCAAAAGATTCCTCCTATCCAGTGACATGTCAAACGGGGTCACTAGGGGTCATTGAACTATACAGGTGTAAAACTGACGACATGCTCTGATTTTGACCGGACTACTTTTTTCTTGTGCGCATTGATATAATAAGTCAATCATGAGTTTCGGGTCAAAGGTCAAGAAAAGGTAATTAGGGATCAAAATGTATTTTTTCTACTACTTCGGGGCTGAAATTTATTTAAAAAAATATCAAATATAGTATAATTTAAGATATTATAAGGTAGTTTCCCTTTGACAACATATACCAAGGTCAAGCCCTCGACTAATATCCGTGATCTATGATCGTAATTATCTCTAGTTAAATTTTGTTGTTATATTGTCTATTGTAAAACACCGTAGGTTGGTAAACTACTTATATTATATTATATACAATATAAAATAATATATAACGTTATGATATCAAACATATGGTTTGCTCCCACCTGTGAACTTTGACCCCGGATTTCCCGACTATGTGAACATGAATATTGTTCTTGTTCACGTTGTATAGGTCCTAATAAACATCTGTATACCCACCAACCTGTTACACCATGTGGGTACAGGTGGATTCATATGGCCCCTGGGTACAACATGAAAACTAAACTAATCCACCTCACTGAGAGGCTTATGGCAAATACACTTTCATTGAATGTCTCTACACTAACTATATACATCTAATACTTCTCACTCCTCTCATAAAATCACAATTGACAGTCATGATATGTCACTAGTCTTCTACGGGCTGTTAAACAAATGAGTTGGCGAATCCATATCAGGTCTCAAATGTCACTACAAAAATCTGATTCTGACAACAACAAAACACTTTTGGGGGTTAAAATGTGCTGCAAACGTAGCAAAATCAGCTTGTGGTAAAATGCTGCGATTGCACCAAAATAATCTAAAGACAGTTATCTAGGTAACGTCATTTTAGTTTGGAATCAACATTTTTCGTGTTTTTTTAATTTTACCAATAAGTACTTTACCTCAACAAATCACATGTTGACACTTTCTGGTTAAAAACATGAAAACCCCTATCGACTAATCCCAGAACACTTCTTATTAACTCCCTGCCCGCATGGGTGACCCTTAAACACCCCAGAACACTTCTGGTTCACCACTCCCCGTTTGAATAACCCCTGGAATGAAGCCAAGCTTGGTTATTTCAAATTTAAATAGACATACTGTTGGTGATTTTGTTATCATTTACTTACACTGTCTGCTATGTTAACATCTGCATTGCCATTAGTAATCAGTACTTTGCACACTTTAGTATGACCATTACTATACGCTGCCCACAGAGGAGTTTGCCCATCCTGTAATGTAACAGATAGACAAGATAGCTTTTGTACAATTATTTATCTCTAAACTCTAAAAAATATAAGTTTATTTATTTCAAATTGAAATAGTCATATTTTAGGTGGTTTTCTTATCATTTACTTACTTTGTTTGCTTTGTTAACATCTGCATTCCCATCAGTAATCAGTACCTTGCACACTTCAGTATGACCATTACTAGACGCTGCACACAGAGGAGTGTGCCCATCCTGTAATGCAACAGACAGACAAGAATCACAAGATAGTTGTTGTACACATTTTTTCTTCTTCTAAAAACACAATAGCTTTGGTTATTTCAAATTCAAATAGTCATATTTTAGGCGGTTTTGTTATCATTTACTTAATACACTGTCTGCTATGTTAACATCTGCATTGCCATTAGTAATCAGTACTTTGCACACTTCAGTATGACCATTACTAGACGATGCATACAGAGGTGTATTCTCATACTGGAATGTAACAGATAGACAAGATAGCTTTTGTACAATTATTTATCTCTAAACTCTAAAAAATATAAGTTTGTTTATTTCAAATTGAAATAGTCATATTTTAGGTGGTTTTCTTATCATTTACTTACTTTGTTTGCTTTGTTAACATCTGCATTGCCATCAGTAATCAGTACCTTGCACACTTCAGTATGACCATTACTAGACGCTGCCCACAGAGGAGTTTGCCCATCCTGTAATGTAACAGATAGACAAGATAGCTTTTGTACAATTATTTATCTCTAAACTCTAAAAAATATAAGTTTGTTTATTTCAAATTGAAATAGTCATATTTTAGGTGGTTTTCTTATCATTTACTTACTTTGTTTGCTTTGTTAACATCTGCATTCCCATCAGTAATCAGTACCTTGCACACTTCAGTATGACCATTACTAGACGCTGCCCACAGAGGAGTTTGCCCATCCTGTAATGTAACAGATAGACAAGAATCACACGATAGTTGTTGTACACATTTTTTCTTCTTCTAAAAACACAATAGCTTTGGTTATTTCAAATTCAAATAGTCATATTTTAGGCGGTTTTGTTATCATTTACTTAATACACTGTCTGCTATGTTAACATCTGCATTGCCATTAGTAATCAGTACTTTGCACACTTCAGTATGACCATTACTAGACGCTGCATACAGAGGTGTATTCTCATACTGGAATGTAACAGATAGACAAGATAGCTTTTGTACAATTATTTATCTCTAAACTCTAAAAAATATAAGTTTGTTTATTTCAAATTGAAATAGTCATATTTTAGGTGGTTTTCTTATCATTTACTTACTTTGTTTGCTTTGTTAACATCTGCATTCCCATCAGTAATCAGTACCTTGCACACTTCAGTACGACCATTACTAGACGCTGCCCACAGAGGAATTTGTCCATCCTGTAATGTAACAGATAGGCAAGAATCACAAGATAGTTGTTGTACATATTTATTCTTCTTCTAAAAACACAATAGCTTTGGTTATTTCAAATTGAAATAGTCATATTTTAGGTGGTTTTGTTATCATTTACTTACTCCTGATATGGTAACATCTGCTTTGCGATCAGTAATCAGTACTTAGCACACTTCAGTATAACCATTACTAGACGCTGCATACAGAGGAGTATTCTCAGACTGGAACAATTATTTATCTCTAAACATTAAAAAATAAAAATAGATTTGCGTATAGTACAAATTTAAAGAGTCATATTTTAGGTTGTTTTGTTATCATTTACTTACTTTGCCTGCTTTGTTAACATCTGCATTGCCATCAGTAATCAGTACCTTGCACACTTCAGTATGACCATTACGAGAGGCTGCCCACAGAGGAGTTTGCCCATCCTGTAATGAAACAGATAGACAAGATAGTTGTTGTACACATTTTTAACGTTAAAAAAACAAAATAAAACGTCTGGTTATTTCAATTTTCATAATAGTCCCCAAATTAAATAAATTCCATGAAATATAGTCATTACAATTATTTATCCCAAAAAAACAAAATAGGTTTGTTTATTTCAAACTTAAATATTCATAATTTAGGTAGTTTTGTTATCATTTACTTACTTTGCCTGCTTTGTTAATATCTGCATTGCCATCAGTAATCAGTACCTTGCACACTTCAGTATGACCATTACGAGAGGCTGTCCACAGAGGAGTTTGCCCATCCTGTAATGTAAGAGACAGACAAAATAGTTTTTGAACACATTTTCATCTCTAAAAAACAAAAATAAAATAAGTTTGGTTATTTCAAATGTTATGATAATCCCCAAATTAAATAAATTCCATGAAAATACAGTCATTCATTGTTCTTGTAATGGCAAATAGCGCTGCGTCATTGACAACTACTTATTACTCGATCATAGGGTCGTGACCGGTCCCTAACCAAAAAGAGATAACGAATGATATAGAAAAAAAAAGTATTCCAATTGATTGTGGCATAATAAGCTGATGTCAAACAATCATTTTAAATGATGTATTTCACAACACGTATGCAGTACGTATAAACGGGCATTATTACGCATAAAATGACCATACCCTAACAATGTAAATGTTTTTAACTTGATTTATATAATATGTAATGGGTACATATCTCAAAACGTCCCAAATTTGAGGATTAGAACACGAGTTATCGCCTATTCAGTTTTTCTCGATAGCCTCGGACAATCCAAGAAATAACTGTTGAACACTTTCAGGACTTTGTTGAAATCAACCCCCAAGTCCCCCATTCAATGTTGTTCGGAAGGATTTCATGTCCGCGTTTGTTCGGACCCTCAACATTAATTGGTGGGGTGGCGGAGGGATATGACTAAGTAGATAGCTCAAGCTCTGTATACAAGTTCCATGCAAAAACAGCGCTTGAAAATGGTTCCTTAATGTGGGATATAAGCGGGTAAATGTACTCTGTGTTACAACACCAATTTTCCTGAATTGTCTGGATGAATTACACACACAAAACCATTATTTTAAATTTCAGTCCATAACTTCTTTTTTTAAAGTATTTTGTGATCAAATGTTAAGTAAAATAGAAATTGTACGAGTTGTGTTTACATTTGTCATAGTTATTTATCATGTAATCTTTTCCATGGAATGCCCTCTATCTTTGATTTTTGTTTTTATACTAATATTGCTTTTTCTGTTATTTGTCCTGTATTTTCACCGTCACATGCACTCTGAGTAAGTTCGTGTATTATTTAAGGTCTGTAGTTTTGTTCGTGAGTGCTTAATCTGTGGGAAATTGTGTGTGGGCTGTGGGTAGTCATTTGATGGTATATATTCACTATGTACAGTTAAGCCCACAATTATTCATACCCCTTGAGTTTTTTGCGTTTTTCTCATATCTATATATCATATCAGCTGGAGTGGTGGAACTTTTGCTTTACTCTAAAGACAATTAGTTTGCAAGTACAACTCTCAGGATTGAGTCCATTTTTTGTGATAATGCACATGTTTTTGACATTCCAAACATTTTTATATTGTGTGATAGGCTTTTATATTGTTATGTAATTATTCCATGATGTGTGCATACGATGGGGATGCATTACAGATGTGTCCTATTGAATGTACAGTGAGGGATATTATAGGACAACACTCTAGCTCTTTGACAGCATGGCAAAGAAGATCAAATAACTTTTTGTGTGCATATTGTGAATGCTCACAAAGAGGGGAAAGGCTACAGAGCTATTTCGAAACAATTCTTAGTGCAAGAATCTACCATACAAAGCATAATTAGGATGAACAAGATGTTCAACTCACTAAATAACATTGAAGGATGCAGTCGGAAGCCAGCGGTGTCCCCTTGTTTGGCAAGAAAAGTATTGCGAAAGGCCAAAACAATCCACAGATCACCATCAATGCTCTCGTGAACAACCTTGGCAATTATTGGACCAAGATATAATGGCAGACACTCCAGCAGCATATATTGCACATGAGAGGTCTCCATGGAGGCCGACCAAGAAAGACTCACTCCTTAAAAGAGACACAGAGAAACTTTTCTTGCACCTTAGACAACCCCAACACTGAAGATCAAAAACTTGGATCTTTGTCCAGAAGTGCACTTGCAAATGCTAGATGAGTTTCTCTTTGTCTCTTTTCAGGAGTAGAGTCTTTCTTGGTCGGAGTCCAAGGAGAACTCTTTTGTACTATGTCTGCTGGAGTGTCTGCCTTAATATATTAGTCCAAGACTCACCAAGGATGTTCAGGAGAGCATTGACGGTGATATGTGGATTGTTGTTGGCCTTTCACCATACTTTTCTTGTCAAACAAGGGGACACTGTTGGCTTCTGACCGTATTCTTCAAGGTTTTTAACTGATTTGAACTGATTTGAACTGTCTTGTTCTTCGTAATTATGCTTTGTATTGTGGAATTTGGCACTTGAAATTGCTTCGAAATATCTTTGTAGCCTTTTCCCTCTTTGTGAGCATTCACAATGCACAAAGAAAGGTCCTCACTGAGTTATTTGATCTCCTTTGCCATGCTGTCAAGGAGCTAGAGTGTTGTCCTATAATATCCCTCACCGTACCTTCAATAGGACACATCTGTAATGCATTATCATTGTATACACATCATGGAATAATTGCATAACAATATAAAAGCCTATCACACAATATAAAGAATGTTTGGAATGTCAAAAACATGTGTATTATCACAAAAGTGGCGTCAAACCTGAGACTTGGTATGGGGTATGAATAATTTTGGACAGGCATAAAAACACAATTATTGTTCAATTCTATTCTTATGCAAAATATGTTGAGCCCAAATATATTGATTTGTACTTGCAAACTAATTATCTTTAGTGTAAAGTGAAGGTTCCACCACTCTAGCTGGTATAGATATGAGAAAATCGCAAAAAAATCATATTTTTCAAGGGGTATGAATAATTGTGGGCTTAACTGTAAGTGGTTTTGAATTCTACATTCAAATGTTATACTGTTCAAGTGATGTGTCATTGGGTCTCGAATCGTTCTTCCAGTTTGTTATGCATAAATGTGTCTCGTCGTTGCCCATAATTTGTGTGAACATAAACTTGCCTTTAAAAGGTGACCTTATTTATCATGGGCCAATATTGCTGCCCAGTTGCGCCTGAAGTATGTTGTCAGATGATACTATCCCCCAGCTTTGACCGTGACTTGGTGGTTTGATCTTTTGATCCTTTATTGGGTCTCGATATCACTAGCTAGGTCTAGCTTTAATGTTTGCCAACCTGTGATCCTGACTTGTGTGGGGTGGGTCAGTAGAGTGGGTTGGAGGAGGGCTAAAAGGTAATTTTATAAATTTTCTGTAAAATGGTGGTGTGAGGGGGGGGGGGGGGGGGGGCGTGCGAGGGCCCCCAGTATGATGGTTGTATATAAGATTAGCACTGTTGGTTAGTTATCGAGCTCCATTTTTCGCGTAATTTTGGGAACACCACGTCAGTGTAAAGGGTACACATAAGTGTAAATAAAGAAAACAAAATAGAAAGTGTATCATGTGTGTTTTGCCTTTGTTCATTTAGCACGATATGACTTTGGGCTTTTCCAAATTCAATAAAAAAAACAATAAGTGTATGCATCATGTCCGAGTGCCGCGGGTGCCATAATTGTTCGGTGATAGTGATCCTCCTGTCTGCCCGTCTCCGAACATCTATCATATGTTGTATTACACTACTTCTACTTCTACGGCGAAATGAGGGATTCCTGACGACACCTCTTGTCATGAGGAGTTATTGTAGTCTAGTTACTATGCTCAGACGAGGGGTAAGCTGAGGGAGCCCTTCGTTATTTGCAAGGTTGAAAGTTATGAAGGTCTAGTCAAATGCGGCTCAGATGAGGGATTTATGCACGACATCTTTTGCCGTTTGAATTATTGTGAATATTCGAATTTTAATATTGTTTTAGTATAGGCCTAGTTATTAGTTTCAAGTCCAATGATTCGCTGAGGGCACCTCTGTCATAAGCAGGGGCTTCGTATATGGTGGGGGCACGGGGATACGCCCTCACATAATAATAATAATAATAATAATAATAAATAACTAATAATAATAATAATAATAATAATAATAATAATAATAATAATAGTAATAATAATAATAATAATAATAATAATAATAATAATAATAATAATAATAATAATAATAATAATAATATCACTAATGATAACATTAAGTAGAAATGATACATGAGATTAACTAACAATAACATTCATTTACATAAATTAATTAATTATGCAAATTTATTCAAATATTCACAAAATTTGCATAATTTGTACGACGGGCTGTCTTTAGTCACTTGTTAGGGACAGCCCGTCGTACAAATATGCAAATTTATTGAATATTTGAATAAATTTGCATAATTAATTAGCTCATGAATAGTAATTTCCTTTGTTATTTATAACGGAATAAAGCGCATTATTAGTTTATGAAAGAAACTACGTTAGGGCGAAATAGTATTTTCGCCCTAACGTAATAATGAGTGAATAACAAAAACCTGTTTCGCCCTAAGGTACCTGTTAGCAAGATAATAATAATAATAATAATAATAATAATAATAATAATAATAATAATAATAATAATAATAATAATAATAATAATAATAATAATAATAATAATAATAATAATAATAATAATAATAATAATAATAATCATAATCATAATAATAATAATAATAATAATAATAATAATAATAATAATAATAATAATAATAATAATAATAACACTAATAATAATAACACACACTTATATAGCGCATAAAGCAGCGGCACCAATGCGCTTTACAAACAAAATTAAAGAGCTTAACAACTACACATACATTAAACACATGATTACAAAGATTATAAATGTATATAATGCAAAGAACATCTCTAAAAATACAAACAAAATTGTTAAAACAGCCATCGGAGAAAATACAATCAGCTGCTATTGATAAGTTATAAACAGTTTTAAAAAGATATGTCTTCAAGCGAGATTTGAACTGAGTTGTTAATTGTGGATTTCGGAGTTGGAGAGGAAGGGAATTCCCCAGCTTTGGCACAGTCACCGCGAAACTTCTACCGTAAGTTACTGTTTGGCTAGAGTTGCTTGAAGCAGATGTAGATGATGTAGAGATGATAATCTAAGAGTCCGGCTCGGTTTGTAATCTGTAATGAGTTTAGAGATGTATGTGGGTGCCTGACCGGTCAGGGCTTTAAAAGTCAAAAGTAAAAGCTTAAGAGAGGTCTAATACTAGTTGATGATCACCTACGAGCCAGTGGCGTAGCTCGGGGGGGGGGGGGGGGGGCAGGGGGGGCAAATGCCCCCCCCCCCCCCCGACGAAAAAAACCGATTTGTGCCCCCGCCCCCCACCACCCTAAAAAAAAAAAAAGTGAGAAAATAAGGAAATAGGATAAAATTGAGAAAAAAGACCGAGGTTATTAGCCAAATAGAAGGCAAAATTGTACATGTAGTACATTTACTATGCGATTTTTTGTGACTGAGCGATTTTTTTTTGGACTGTGCGAAATTTTTTGAGCTATCATAGGACAATCTTTAGATTTGGTAAGCTGCCTCCTTATCTCATTTAGTTAAATAGGAGCCAGACTGCCGGTCAGGTGACCCGGGTTCGATTCCCCTGATAGTTTTGTTACCAAAAAAAACTTCCCTGGGTTAGGGGTAATAGTGGGTGTAAACATTACAGAGCTTGTATTTGTTTTGTTGGTTGAACTCTTCATAATGATTATAAAAAACATAATGGATCCCCTCGCAGATCCCCGAAGCAGTGAAATTAGCATCTGTACATAATAGACAAATGGTGTGAACTATGATAAAACATGATCAGCATTATCAATTAGGAACATCTGTTTTCGACATTGAATTCGGCTGTAAATGATGGCACATTCAATATTTTACAAACATTATTTTCTAGCCATATTATAGTTTAAGTCTGCAATTATATTGAGATGTTTTTTTTAATATACGGTATTATACATGTTAGTGTACAATTATGATATTGCAACCAGCCACCCCTTACCGGAGGGTGATATAACAATATGGGATATTTTGGTTAATAGTTATGATGAGACCGGATGAGGTTAAAACCTCGATCGAGGATGACCTGTGAGGTCCGAGGTCGTCTTGTGTGTTTACGGTTTGGTGTTAAGTTGAGGTTTAATACGTTTATGAAGATTTTGTGGTGTTGTGTACGGTATACACAAGTATGACATCAAGATATTTTAAATTATTTTGAAATTAACTCGTCTATAACGCATGTTTCTTTTTTTTTTAATGTTTATATTGACGCAAATTTGTCGAATCGAAGGATCAAAAAGGATATAAAAGAGAATAATAATGCACCCTATTTTCACAGCAGGGCCAATATCTTAGCACATGTCAACTTACTTTTTTGTAACTGTTTGCAATGTTACGAATACCTTCAGCATCATTTCTCACGACAGCTTGTCGAAGATCTTCGTATAATCTGTATGAAAGACATAATAAACATGGTCGGTAAAAAAACGCGTATGTAAGTGATCTTATGCAGTACTTACAATTAACTACAGCGGTACTTGGATTTGGTGATTATCAATCCTGCGGTTATTGATTGAGTGAACAATAATCTGGTGAAGTGTGTTGTAGCTGTTCGATGAACATGATTTGTTATGGTCTAACCATGATAGGCGAAGAGGACGAAAGTATAACACCTCTAGTTAACGAGATAATATGTTTATAAGAGTACTACCAGGAGTTATTGGTATGAAACTAAAGTAGACCGTTTGTAGTTTACTTGAGCGAAGTCTGCAATATTTAGCATATGTCGAAAATGCACTTTTTGTCCACTTTGTAGTCAATTTGTCAGATTTGTTTTCTTCTCATAAATGCATTTTTCCTTAATTTGAGTATAAAACACCAACGGAAATGGTTGACATTTATTGATTTATTGATTTTCTGGATATCGAAGTGAGCAAACAGCTCTTTTGAAATAATTAGTCTTTCAAATAATTAGTCTTCAAGTTTTCAAATTGGGAACATTATTTGACACATATAATACAGACTTTATGCGCGATAAAGTGGGTTTTGACATTTTGCATCACTTGCCGTTTTAATTTACACTCTGTAATTCAGAGAAACATGGTAATTTCTATGTTTAATTGGAAGATGTGAATGTTAGCTATCTTCAGGCGAAATCGGAATAGCATTGATAAAGTAATATCGCGTTTACATAGCATTATAAATTGTCATCATTTTACCGCATATTGTGAAATAAAGTCATACAAATTGAATGCGACTCAACAAGTACTGCTAGTGCTACGTGTAATACAGAGTGAGTCAAAAAGAAGTTTACCCGGATTGGTGATGTTTTAAAAAATAAACAAATGACACTCGAGAGTTCAGTAAAGCATATATTTAACAAGCATTCTCTCCTGCTTATTAGGAAAAAAGAATGACACAAATTGATCATTGCTAAGACGGAAATGTCAAATTTCGAGAGAAATTACAATATACATGTAGAGCAGATTTTAGATTAAAAAATAGCCCAAATTGGGCTAAAGGTCGACACAGATGGCAAGGCACATCGCTGGAGTGTTGACTGACTTTTAGAACGTCTAGACCAGACATTCTCAAATGGTGGCGCGCGCGCCACTTGCGGCGTATCAAGGCATCCAAAGTGGCGCGAGAGGGGTAAAAATTTGTTTTAAAAATAAATCATATCATGATATAGCCAGATTGCATAGGCCTATGACGGTCAGATGTATAAAGACAGCATTTTTTTTCGTGCGCTACGCGCGCATGTGCCCTCAAAAGAGTAATAATAGTTACTATGTTACCTACATATTATGTTAAAATATTTTGTGACGGGAATTTTGCCATTGTAAATTATACAAAATATGACCAAGTGGAGCTTCAACAAGTTGGTTACTTAAATGTGGGGCATCAGTAAATCTAGTTGAGAAAGCCTGGTCTAGACTCTAGACAGTTGGTCCAGTGTGTTCATACCATTCACACCATGTTCACACGTAAATACTAGCGTCATGGCCAGTTCAACCTGTCAAACTTGGGCTCAAACTGTAATGTTAGGCCTACTACACTGCTGCCGAAGTGTGTCAAATATCGTTACAATTAGACCTTTAGGAAGTTGATCAAAATTGTTGTTAAGGATAGTTGAATACGTACATGTACATGTATGGTCTTACTCCCAGGTATTAATTATATTCAACCTCCATCAACAACAATTTTATCACCGGACGATATTTGACCAAAAAATGTATATATCCTTTGTTAATCTTCTCAATATCTCCTATGAAACTGTTAGTTTTTATAACGTTCAGGGGGTTGAAATAGTTCATGTCAATTCCATATTAAATTCTAATTCGTTAACATGGTTAACATGGTGGTGGGTCAACTGGTTATCCATTAACTGTTCAAAACTTTTCCTGCATAACAACCAATTATCAAAATGGGGTAAATGTGATGTAATAATTTAATGGTCCTATTAAAAGACCTGTAAATTAAGCTATGGTGCCACAGTAAAGATAAACCGACATGACGATATTTTAAAAACATGTCAAGGAATCTTTTAGTAAGAAAAAATAGAAATCCTGAAAAGATTAACACGTTTCTAAATAATTGAATAGCAAAAAACAAAACAAAAATAGAGTGGGGCGGTAGCCTTTAAAGCTCTAGAAATCTCACGATTAGTTTACAATGTGAATTCGGTATTCCAAAATACGCCATCAAAGCGATGCACACACTAGTGCATAACATCAATACATCCTTTCTTCTTTAGGTTAATACATGTTCAAATTAAGGTGGGAAAATATATGATAATGGTGTAAAAAAACTTAATTAAAGTCAAATACTGATAAATTAACACTTTTTGTATGCTAAACCTCGAAGCGGAAAGTAGGCCTTCATTAAATAAATATATTCATACCCGCATATGTATGCATTTGACAGCTTGTCTGGCGAATATAAAATTTGCCTTTCTGGACACCCTGCATTATCGGTTGGTCACGCTCTTTGGGGATGAATTGAGAGCATTTTTAAATTTAAATCACCCCTTTATCGACCAACTCGCCATACGCGATTGAGAGCCCATTCGTGGCTGTGTACCGAGGTGTATTGTCGTTGTGACACCAGCCAATCGAAGGCTCTCTATTCCTTCGCAGTTTTTTTCGATTGCCCGTTGCTTGTCACATTGTCGGCTGAGATCATCAGTGCTAGGTGGTAAATTTCGTACCCTGCTCTAAATACCTAATTCATTGGATTGGGTTATCATGCATTGGAAAAGAATATCTCAAGAGTTTAACATCGACTGTGACTGTTGGGTTGAACCAGAAATCTTCAAATTATTCCTTGGTATTAAATGCCATAACAAGAGATTTGGCGAGGTAAGAATGATTTTTAAATTGTACATCTTGAAATATCATTGCTTTTAGGGTTTAGTGAGTCCACACCTGCTTAGCATGATGCGTTAGGGTCGCTAAAATGTGATATGTTTTGTGTACGTGCGTACGTCCGGTGGTTACCTTCATTATCTGTTCATCGAGAAGTGTTTAATTTTTCTCATTGTGTGTGTGTAGAACGGAATATATCTTCTGAACACAACATTTGCCCAAAATGTTATCTTTTAATATTGTTTTATTTTTGCATTAATAAAAATGGGCAGAATTGTTTGTTGATTATGTTCTCTTTTTTGTTGTCTTATCTTGGAATACCTTCTTGCGAGTACAACGGCATCATGTATCGTGAATTTGCCAGTGACATCGAATGCTTCCGCCATTTTGTTGAGGCTACGTGTACTACGTTGCGAAGGGGCCTAAATCACCGATGCTATCTTCCACAGTGAATCCAGGTGCAAATGCTGTCGTTCTAATAATTGTCAACATTTATTCGGTGAGCAAGTTATATTTATAATTTTTCCACACATCAGTCCTGAAGCCCGCTCACTTTCCTACTTCTAATATGTACCCTATTGCATTCGTATCTCTTGGTACCAATATTGTGGCGGATTGGTGTGATATTGCATTGTTTGTGTGATATGAAATTGGGTGTTCTTTTTTGATAAACATGATAAATGAGGCACTACAGCTATCAAAAAAAGTAACTTAAATGAGGCACTACATGTACTCAGTATAATCACTGGTATAGTATCCATATTATTTTCTTTGATGCGAGTCATGCGCCCGGTCGCAACTTTATTTACCGTATACTACTTATGAACTTAGGGTGAGACTCATTCTATGTCGCTTGTATATGGCTCATTTTTTCACCCCTTGGGTCAATATCTGTTTTTCGTCCTAATTATGCAAAGGTTATTTCCGTTCAATATGCGTGCATTTTATTTCCCCGTTCATTCATTTTGATGGTGTATTTTTCTTGTGATATATTACACACAATATCTATAACTGTGACAATGGTACTTGTTGTCACAGATGTAATCAATGATGGTTGGATGGTACACATCTGATTATTGATTCGGGTACCTTCGTCCTTTCAAGTGGTTTTATTCAATCTTCCAATCCTTTATTCATTCATGGTCGTAAGTGGAGAGGTAATCTTCTCTATTGATATTCTCTCTAATAATAATAATACGTCTGTTTTCCTCGCACCTGTTGAATAAGGGATTACCGTTCTATTCATTAAACCATGCATTATATGGTAGGAAAATAATTATCTAATGTATATTGACCATTTTAATTGAGCACAGACCTATAATGTTCAATTGAATGAATTCTCGTAAGTCCTTCGTCATAGTTTTGATCAATATTGCGACGTCCATACATGTGATTGGTTTTTTTGGTTTTTTTTTCTAAAGCCATTTTTGTCTGTACGTGGTACTTTTAAAAAAACCTTTAACCTACACAGTGATCTGTATAATAATAATACACCTATCAGTTGTATGACGCACTATGCGACCCCGGGAGAGGTGCGTCATGTGTGCGTCGTTTACCATCACATTCTTGACGGAGGGTACGACAGTAGCAGCCTTTGGTCCGTCACAAAGTTGACGAAGGGTGCGTCAATGTCCGTCACTTTACATGGGTGAGTCACAGTGTATATCATTTTTACGAACAACAAAATACTAACTTTATAATTTAAATATACGCCATACTATACCACCAACCAGGCTTTACTTTACGGCAAACATCACTTTTCCGATATACCACATGTTCTAAAATACCAGAAATCACTCGATCACCGTAATATCATATCGATAGATCGCTTTCGATAGAATCCTAGGGTTAGGTACAGTAATTGAAACACATTTATAACTAGGGCGGTTCTCGGCTTTCGCGGTTCTCGGTTTTTGTTCAACAAAACCTGACTGGGTCCTGTTAGTGAATATATTTGGTTGGTGTCAGAGTATTATGGGTAGAATAATGAATGATATTGTAATGGAATGCAGTATTGTGGCGTATGGTTAGGTATTGTAGCCGATGTCATGTGTTGAAGCTTATGAGAAGTTTCGAAAAATAAAAATACTGCAAGTCACGACTTGCATATCCCCCTGGCTGGGAGATCAACTAAATGAGGTCAAAGATCACATAGGGGTCACCCCCCCCCCCCCCCCCCCCGTGTTCATGTTTCTTTTCTTCAAGTTTGACGTCAATCATGCAACTTTAATGATTTGACCTCTGGATGACCTTTGACCTCAGATAACTTCAAATTATTTTTGACATGTTCCCCTGTGTTCATTGCACGATTTAACCCCTTGTTGACCTTGAATTATCTATAATGACCGTTGACCTCCGATGACCTCTAATTTTAATTTTAGTAGACACGTTCCCCCGTATGCATGTTTCTTTTCTCCAAGTTTGACGTCAATCGGGCAACTTTTACGATTTGATCTTTGACCTCTGGTTGACCTTTGACCTTATATGACCTCTAATGACCGTTGACCTCGGATGACCTCTAATTTATTTTAGGCATGTTCCCCCGGTGTTCATGTTTCTTGTCTCCAAGTTTGAAGTCAATCGAGCAATTTTTACGATTTGACCTCTGGATGACCCATTTGACCCCAGATGACCTAAGCAAATTAGACCCACATTTTTTTAACCCGGCATTCATGTTTATTTTCTCCAAGTTTGACGTCAATCGGGCAACCTTTACGATTTGATCTCTGACCTTTGCAAATTAGACCCCAAAAAGTAGCCACAGTTTTTGACCATGGCCTACCTATCGCTGAAGGTTTGAAGTCAATTCGTCCATCCGTTCAAAAGATACAGCATTCAAGTAAAAGGTTAACCAAAAAGGCTAACCCAAATCTAACCAAAAGGCACCCCCACATACACACAACCCGACCCCCACCCCCCCCCCCCCACACACACACACCCCCACACACTACCCACACACACATCGACGTACGGACATGACATGATGACAAAATCCCCTTCTGGTTATACAAACCAGGGGGATAAGTGAAGGTAATTGGATTCAGATATCATGTTGAATGTTCAACTATCAGACATCAAAATGTCCATGGTGGCTTGAATTCAGGCAATTATTATTTTGAATAGTCTAAATTCGAGCAATTTTCTTAAAGATGTGGTAATTTCTTTAGTTTTAGGTAATGTTTGGCCTTTTAAAGCCAATTTAACACACCTTCTCAAGTTTTCAGCCTATTAATGTAAATCAATTCCCATGTCTGTAATATGTTTGCCTTGGTCCTTTATATATTTTCAAGGGAAACAGGCTTCATCAGATATCAGACGAACTGATAAAATGAGATAAGACACAATGTACTCATTGAAATATTAAGATTACAGGAGATATGCTGTTTTATTGAATTGGTGCATAAACATGGTTAATTGATGGACATGACATATTCACAAAGCTAATCATATATTTTCAATCTTTGTAGATGTATTATTAATTGGCGCATTTAATACCTGGGTTATGTAAACATGGTGAAGTGAAAACGAAGGTAGCGATTTAACCAATATGAGAGTGCGATAGTTTTACAATGGGGTGAACTTTTTAATAATCATAAACGAGTTTGCATACTTCGTACTGTTTAATATTTGACCTCATATTTGGAAATAAATTTGAACGTATACATGATTCATTTCTACTAAACACAACATCCACTGGAAGCAACATACAACTAACACAGAGCTGTATGGAGACCTCCCCAAAATCACCCAAAACATCAGGGATAGAAGGAAGATTTTCAGGCCACTGCTCTAGGAGTCAAGAATGTGTGTCGAAGCTGGTTCACTGGATACCAAAGCATGGGAGAAGAAAACCTGGAAGACCTGCCCTAACTTACATCGATGTGCTTAAACAGGACACTGGTTTGGATGTCGGAGACTTAAAGACAGCAATGCAGGACAGGAAAGTTTGGAGAGCCATCGTAGATCGAGAACACAACTCGAATTAAGCAAGCAAGCAAGCACTAAACACAACACCAAATGTAAGTCCCCCTCTCAAAATTTCGTCATAACATCGTAAGGTAAAACATTTTACCAATAAAAAGATCTTGAAGATAAAAGAACTTGAAGATCTTATTGAAGCTCATGGTTGCGGGAAAATGATATATGCCGATGATACGCAAGTTTATGTTATTTTGAAAAACTCTGACCATTCAATGATCACCAAACTTGAAAGATGTATTAATGATATCAAGGCCTGGTCTAATGCTAATGATTTAAAATTAAATGAGGACAAAACTGAAGTTATACATATTACATCTCGGTTCAGAAACTCTTCTCATCTCATTTATCACCTGTTGATATTGCCAATGTTCCCATACACCCTGTAAAAAGTGCACGTAACCTCGGAGTAATTGTCGAGAGTGATCTTAAAATGAATGCCTATGTAAATAATATTTGTCGTTCAGCTTCGTTTGCTTTATACAAGATAGGTCGTATTCGGAATTTTCTCAATCAAAAATCTACGGAAATACTTATTCATGCTTTTATCACGAGTCACCTTGATCAATGTAACAGCCTCCTTTATGGTCTTCCGAACTCACACATTGCAAAATTACAGAGAATACAAAACTCTGCTGCGAGGCTTGTTACACACACTCGTTATTATGATCACATTGGTATTCATCACATTACACCAGTACTTCAGAAGCTTCATTGGTTGCCGGTATCCTACCGTATTATGTACAAACTCATTGTTTTAACATACAAATGCATCCATAATTTGGCACCGGTTTATCTTCAAGAACTCATACAGGAATACGAACCATCTCGAAATTTACGATCGGCTTCAAAACAACAACTTATCATTGCCTCTGTGTCAACTTTAACCTATGGTCATCGTTCATTTCGTTATGCTTCAGCTGAACTTTGGAATCAACTTCCGCTTCACATCAAGAACTGTAAAACTCTAAGCCATTTCAAATCGTCTCTTAAGACACACTTATTCACAATTGCTTTTGATGATTGATTATCCTGTTTACAATGTTTTTGCATGTTCATCCACATATTGTATTATTCTTATATTGTAATGTAATTTCAGTGTTGCTATGTTATATGTTAAGCGCTTTGAGACTTCGGTGGGAGGCGCTTTAGAAGCACCGTTTTATTATTATTATTATTATTATTATTATTAAAACTTAGTTAGAAATAATCCTATGACTGTTTCCTAAGTGTTATTTGAAAATGAAAAATGTCTATGACTTCATGGCTGAATGAGCTCAAATGGAAGACAAAAACTGCCCTTCTCAAAAGTCACAACTCACTGTGCTAATATCTGAGCCAAGCAGGGGATTTACATGGCTGAATGATCATGAATTGATTACACATTGCAGTAATATTCGCTCAACCACGGGTATTTTTCCATTGGTAAGAAGCAATTCATTAACTTTTGTCTTCAAAAAAGGAAGGAGGAGGCCTTTTTTATTTTTTATTTTTTGCACTTTTTAAAGCAAAATCGTCCCGATTACCAACAAACTTTGTGAACCTGAAAGAGGAGGAGGCCTCTTTAAATTGTTTTTATTTCATAAACATGAGGGGTTAGTCACCACAAAACTTGTTTAAGATGCATATAAGAGAGAAACAGAGCTGTTATTACAAACATCTTAAACTCTGAAACACCTGAACAAAAAAGATATGACTGAAATAATAAAATTTAAAAAAATCAATTTAAAGCAGACCCCAAAAAAGGAAGCGTGAGGGGACGCTCAACATGTATTTCTTTTTATTTGCCTCATTTAATGCCGATGCAGCTTCTAGTTAAATAAATATCCATGCGCCCGACATATAGGCCTATTATAATACAACTCATGCAGTACCATTGCTTTTCCTCGATGTTGGGCGCATTTTGCGCATGTCATCTATTCGAAAAGCACACAAGTGTACATTTGGACGAAAATAATGACCGAAGTTGATCGATATTCTCACGGAACTTATGAATAGGCTACCAAGAAGCTATTGGCTTTAAAGGGACACAATGTCATGTTAATTTTTTTTAATTTTAATTAATTTACTTCAGAATTCAAGATGAACATTAAAAATTGCCATTATTGTTGTTTCTACTAAAAGAAACCAACAAAACTTGATTAAAACAATGTGTTGAATATGTTGGAATACCACCCTTAACCATGTAAAATGCTGATCGGGCCCGATCAGCATTTTTTGAATCGACGTTTTGATATACAAATCCCAGTTGTTATCATATATTTTTGTAATTGAGGGTGCTGCCTCCACCACAACTCTTAATGCCCCTTCAAGTGTTATTGGCTTTGAATTAAGGCGTCTTAACACTCCATCAATACTGTTGTTGTCGCATTATCTTGATTTCGTGTTAGCTTTATCTAACAAAAAGTAATCGCTAAGAACATTCCAAAGAGGGGGGTCTCAAAAAGGGTGCTCCAAAGTATAGAATTGATCTGAGAGAATTTGATAGGGTTTTTTAACAGATTTTCACGAAACAGTATAGGTCTTAAGAATTGGTGCTCTGGAACGAATATGTTCGCGATTTCCCCCCAGAGTTTCGCCAGCTGAAAAGTTAAAAAACAACGCCCAGGGTCTCAAAAAGGGGAGCTACAGAGTACAGGACTGGACTGAATTTTGTAAATCCAGCCTTGAAAGGGGCGCGCAGCTCATTTTACCCATTCAGACTATTATACTAAGGCCTACTGTACACCTTTTTAAAACAAAAACAAACCCCATTATTTTGGGGAAAATGTGCGTAAATGTTACTGCGCTTTCCTAATAGTGACCAGTGTTTAGTGTTGGTAATTTATTTTATCTTATTTTTTTCTGAATTTGGTAATTCTAGCCCTGAAAGGGGTGCGCAGCTCCGCGGGAGCGCGGAGAGGGGGAGTGTGAGGGTGGATCCGCCTTTCACAAGTAGATTTATTTACAATTTTCGAATGGTGCGATCTGGTGTATACTTTTGGATAATGTTACAGCGTACGACTTTCCAATAAATGTAGATAATATCATATTCCGCTTCTCATCTCATCGTCACAGTTATCTCATAATATTAATTTGTACAGCAAAATAAGTTTAGAAAGGCCTATTTTCTGCTGCGGTTTCATACCGCAGTATCCAATATAGCAGAAAATAGGCCTTTCTAAACTTATTTTGCGACACGCGACTGCCATGCGACACACGACCCATCGGGACACGGTGACATCCGTGGTATTTTGGCCATGTGACATGTACACTCTTAGAAAAAGGGTGCTTCAGGGGTTCTTGGCTGTCCCGTATATGGAACCCTTTATAGCACCTGTTCCAATAGGTTCCAAAAAAGAACCATTTTAAGATTAAAAATGGGCAAAAATGGTCAAAATGGGTCTTTAGAACCTCTAAAGGTTCTCTACAGAACCTTTTTTTTTTTTTGTCCTTTAAAATCAAAGAACCTTTAACTTACCCTTAGGGTTCCATACGGGACAGCCAAGAACCCCTGAAGCACCCTTTTTATAACTGTGTAGACACGGGCAAATACCCGTTCTCTCTTCCCCCCCCCCCCTTCCCTCCTCTCTCCCCCTCTCTCCTTTTTAAACAAAAATACACAATTTACCGGGGGAACCCCCCCCCCCCCTGGATCCGCTACTGTGTTATCTATCTAAATTCTGTATATATGCGATTCATTTACCCATTTAGACAATTATACTTAGGCCTACACCTTTTAAAACAAAAACAAAACACAACGAATGTTATTGGGTCAACAAATTTACCAATGAATGTGCTGATTAACCAATTAATGTAACCATGACCATGTTTAAAGTTAGACCATTTTCAGTGAGTTAGACGCGTGTTAAAATTAAACAAATTTTCGAGAATTGCGTTTTGGGGCACAGAGAGATTTCTCAAAAAATGAAATTTAACATATTTACTTTGTTTAAATAGACTGATGATATACATAGTGTGGCGATTGGTATTCCACACCGTTACAGTGGTATTGCGCCCTCTTGAGGTCAGACGAGTTTGACGGTCCAAGAAGGATGCATGTTGGGAAGATAAACACTTTATGGGGGTCGCCATTGTTGCATGTTGATTGATTGTAAGTTACGAGTGAAGTCGGAAGATTGAGAACAGAATAAAGAAGGCAGGATTGAGAAAGTTATATCTCTCGTCGTGAGTAATGAGTAATAATAGGATCCCACAGACGACCAAACACAACATATAGTGGACAATCTGGGCAGGAACTGCGTATACTATGGTGTAAATCGCAAAAAAAAATGCGGACACAATAAATAATATTAGCTTGGACTCGAAATGTTTGGCCGGAATTCGTTTGGCCTACGTAAAACGGGAAAAAATGAGATAATAGCACAGTAGAAAACTGCTAAGTCTCTGCTTTAAAATGCTTTTTGTTTGAGGTAAATTGGATTTTCGGTTCTGAAGCTATGGTCAACTGAATTTCGGGTGTCTTAAAATATCGGTGGTGTTTTGTATACATTTGTATGTAGAAACGCTCACCCTGCGAAGCATTTTCAGTTTTAATTATTTTTTGATCAAATAATTGTAACATTTGATCAAATTTATTTATTAAAATATTAAAATAATTAATTGCACATCATAAATCATCCAAATTTTAGAGTCAACGTAATTTCTTATGTATTTCTTTATTTTTCTCACCCGGCTATTTTTAAGCCATTTATCTTTAAAAATTAATAAAAAATGCTAATATAATTGCTATTTTCACCCAAAATGTGTCTAAATTCATGCTCTTCTATAATTGAACAACTATTCTTATCTAAAATGTCAATTTTTTTTTCTCACCAATTTCAATATTTTTCATACGTTTTGCACGATATCTCAAAACTAGAAAACACGTAAACTTGCAATATGGGATCCAACGTAACTAAAAAACGAAACCTCGTATCAGGGTGATATTTAGAATGGATAATAAGCTTGAATAGAGGAATGAACCAATGAAGCCGGATTTTCAATTTATCTTCCCAAATTTGAATTATAACGTAAAATTACCTGATTGGTCGGTTCCTGGTTACCATGGCAACCGTATAAAAAATCCGGCTTCATTGGTTCGTGCGCATTGTTCGCATGCATCATCTTTTAAAGTATGGTGAACATGCAACATTTAGTTTTCTAGTAAAGTTGGATCCCATGTTTAGCCAATCAGAGGCCTTGACTGGTTACCATAGCAACCAGATCAAAATAACGCGCATTTTTTTTGAAACGCTGTTACCTAAGCTTCAATTTGATATATGACTCTAAGGGGTAAACCCACGGTAACATTGAGAAAATCTGTTTCCAAAATTGATGAAAATAACATAGACCTCCCCCTTAAAGGCCTTCCCAGATCTCAAGTGTTTGCCCTGGGCAAAAGTCACATGACTCGCTACATACCCGAAACTACGCGTACACATAATATAAACCCATAATGCAATACCGAAGTGAGACCGGCTACAATCAGCAAATATGAACGAAATCCATGTCTAGAAATGTTTCGAAAAGTCAGTCTATTCATGTCAATGAAACCAGGGTTACAATATAAAGCAGCTTCGAATCAATTTTTGGGCGAGAACCCCATCTTAAAAACATACAAAAACTATAAATATAAAGCATTTTAACTTCCGATTTATGGAATAATGTTCAAGAAGGATATTTCAATGTATTTCTGTTGTCATATTGGTATACAGCGCGTCATTGGCTCAATCAGTAGCGCATCCGACTTGTGATCGAAAGGCCTGTGGTTCGAATCCCACCGGGAACCCATTTTTTCCGTTAGTATCATATTACATATAGCAATGTTGGTTTTGTTTTAATCGTTCCTCCATAATCTTTGTGGATCCACACGAAACTTTTCACTTTATTTGGAATGATTGTCTGACAAATTCAATGAGCTTTTAATTTGAATGTAGGCCTACTACTTTTACTTGTTCAGCGTTGCGTAAATTGAATTATTGAGACCACAAAGCTGTACACCCCAAGGCCAATTGTGCCATTATGAACAAGTCAATGGTCCTTGAATCGATATTCTTATTTTCCGTGTACATGCACGGTCATACTCTTGTATCAACATTATTATCTGTTTCAGCTTCGTTGAAATACCGGGCGTTGTATCTAAATTATTTGTGCGGTTCACGGGTTTCGCGGTTGCATGGCGAATATCCAAAGCACCAGTTGGAAATTGGATTCAGACAAAAATGAGAATGACATCTGAAGCGTTTTATCAGCAGAGACAACAATGTTTTGACATTAAAAATTAAAACCTCCGTTGTATAATGAATGAAAGACACATTATAGTATATTGTTCTATGATATTAATCCTCCAAAAAAACGTATGACATAATTATGATACCAATAGGACATTCCTTTTTTTAAGAATTTGGTGATGTTTAATGTTTTCATTTAATAGCTGTGAATTGTCGGATAATTTTGATTACAAATGTTTGTTGGTTGGTTGTTGGTGAGTTTGTTAGTTTGTTTGTTTGTTTACATGGTCGATCTGTATGGAGACACGTGGGATCTAATGGGATCTGACTCATGCAAATTGCTTGGGACAGGCTGAAAAGACACGCAGGCTGAATTAAATTAAATTAAATCAAAAAGATTGTAGATAAGGGTGAGGTTATAGTGTTATACAGAGCGATCATATTTAAAATGCAACACGAAATACCAATTTCGTGATATTCGACGCAGTTATGGTTTTGCATAGTTTGATAAGCTAATAAAGTAATTATCGTCATCGATGTTTTCACGTTTTGTTTAAGATTCTGCCCTTCAATACAATGGTTATCTCTATTTCAGGATAATTTGGCACGTGATTCGTACTCTTTATTTCAACGATAAATTAGGCCGCTTGTGGACGAATTCTAAACTTTGTTTGCATTGTATTTAGCCCATTACTGCATGTAACCATGACATAACAGAGAAGATTTCAGTGACGTTTTGGAACCTTTTATTTACGAATTGGTAGTGTATGAAAAATAAATCAACAAAAAAAGGAATATAATGGAAAATAAAAGAGAGAGTTTCCATCTTCGCGCAGGTGAAATACAAATGAAATTATAACAAACACAAATATTTGCACCAACAATAATTTGCTTTTGTTCACCAACAAAACCAAATGGATGTTACCAATATTGGTTTTATATCATTTAGTGGTACAATTGTCTCTGGCATGTATGATGAAATGTCCATTCCGCTACATTTATCTTACAAGTATGAACAACTATATTTTCATAAAAAGTCATTGTGAGAAACAGTTGACAATCATTGACATTTTTGATTACGGAGTGGATTGTACTTATGAGAACTTTCACATACCAAGCTCAAATAAATTGGGAAAGATAAACTTGTTTCCCAAATTGACAAATAATAGCCATGAAGATTTCAACAATGGACTGCTTATGTATCTAAAGGCTAATAATCGTTTTGTATAATTCCAGCCCGACAAATAGTAATGGTAACCCAGGAATGCTTGATAATGTTATTCCCACTTATGTCCCATACACGGCTGGTGGAGGATTCTCATGGGAAGTTCGACAGCATGTCGACAAATCAGGATCTGTCACAAACCAAGGTGTCGGGAAAAGCCCCATGCAAATAATATGAGGCGTCCTGTAGGCTTCTGAACTCTAGAAACCAGGCTACTCAAGCTGTGGGTCTTATTTGACAAATTAATCATATGCCATGGAAGGTTCGTCAGTTAAAAAATAGTTTGTAACGCAAAACAACTATATTTTAATGATATATTACCAATTAGTAGTATTTTTAACATAGCAAATATTTACACGACTCATAAATATTTGACTTTCAATGACAAATGGATGAATGACAAATTAAATGACAAATTAAAAGAATTATTTTACTCAATAATTCGTCATTTAATGTATTATATATATGATATAAAACATTATTATATGATTTATTTATTCAGTTTCCTCTTGTCATCACGTTTGTGATCCCTACTGTGTTTGGCCAAATGTCTCATGTTATCGTGCTGTGTGTATTGTATAACCCCGTCGCTTATTCACTTAGCACTGATTCAAATTGCCGTTTATCAGCAAGTTATCGGTGGCCTAGTGGTTAAGGCGCCCGTCTAGAGATCGGGAGACCGGGGTTCAAATCCCCGCCGGTGAATGTCCTTGCTTATTTTTCGTTGGGACATTCGCCGGTGGTTGTTATTATTTGTTTGTTATATTGTCTATTGTAAACACCGTGGGTTGGTAAACTGCTTTATATTATATTATATATATGATATAAAACATTATTATATGATTTATTTATTCAGTTTCCTCTTGTCATCACGTTTGTGATCCCTACTGTGTTTGGCCAAATGTCTCATGTTATCGTGCTGTGTGTATTGTATAACCCCGTCGCTTATTCACTTAGCACTGATTCAAATTGCCGTTTATCAGCAAGTTATCGGTGGCCTAGTGGTTAAGGCGCCCGTCTAGAGATCGGGAGACCGGGGTTCAAATCCCCGCCGGTGAATGTCCTTGCTTATTTTTCGTTGGGACATTCGCCGGTGGTTGTTATTATTTGTTTGTTATATTGTCTATTGTAAACACCGTGGGTTGGTAAACTGCTTTATATTATATTATATATATGATATAAAACATTATTATATGATTTATTTATTCAGTTTCCTCTTGTCATCACGTTTGTGATCCCTACTGTGTTTGGCCAAATGTCTCATGTTATCGTGCTGTGTGTATTGTATAACCCCGTCGCTTATTCACTTAGCACTGATTCAAATTGCCGTTTATCAGCAAGTTATCGGTGGCCTAGTGGTTAAGGCGCCCGTCTAGAGATCGGGAGACCGGGGTTCAAATCCCCGCCGGTGAATGTCCTTGCTTATTTTTCGTTGGGACATTCGCCGGTGGTTGTTATTATTTGTTTGTTATATTGTCTATTGTAAACACCGTGGGTTGGTAAACTGCTTTATATTATATTATATATATGATATAAAACATTATTATATGATTTATTTATTCAGTTTCCTCTTGTCATCACGTTTGTGATCCCTACTGTGTTTGGCCAAATGTCTCATGTTATCGTGCTGTGTGTATTGTATAACCCCGTCGCTTATTCACTTAGCACTGATTCAAATTGCCGTTTATCAGCAAGTTATCGGTGGCCTAGTGGTTAAGGCGCCCGTCTAGAGATCGGGAGACCGGGGTTCAAATCCCCGCCGGTGAATGTCCTTGCTTATTTTTCGTTGGGACATTCGCCGGTGGTTGTTATTATTTGTTTGTTATATTGTCTATTGTAAACACCGTGGGTTGGTAAACTGCTTTATATTATATTATATATATGATATAAAACATTATTATATGATTTATTTATTCAGTTTCCTCTTGTCATCACGTTTGTGATCCCTACTGTGTTTGGCCAAATGTCTCATGTTATCGTGCTGTGTGTATTGTATAACCCCGTCGCTTATTCACTTAGCACTGATTCAAATTGCCGTTTATCAGCAAGTTATCGGTGGCCTAGTGGTTAAGGCGCCCGTCTAGAGATCGGGAGACCGGGGTTCAAATCCCCGCCGGTGAATGTCCTTGCTTATTTTTCGTTGGGACATTCGCCGGTGGTTGTTATTATTTGTTTGTTATATTGTCTATTGTAAACACCGTGGGTTGGTAAACTGCTTTATATTATATTATATATATGATATAAAACATTATTATATTATCTTAATTTGTTATTTCATTGATAATTAGTCATTTAATTTGTTATTTCAATTGTCATTTGTTAATTTGTCATTAAAAGTTAACATATAATATATTTTTAAGCACTGGTCACACAATGTGTTTCATGCGCCTTGCAATCATCAGGTGACTCAACACATAAATTATTTTTTCTTGGCACGGCTTGGTGGTCTGTTGCCATGCCTACACTTACTTATAAGCTCACTTCTCTTGTTAAGCAAGCCCTTATCATTGATCTTCTTCTCACACAATATAGCAAACTTTTCCTCTAAGCACAGATTACATAGACCTGATCTCCTCTTGAAAGTGTTGGATTTACATAATATGCCCCATTGGATAGCATAATCCCTCCCCTTATCCCTCAGATACCACACATATTTAGATAACTCTGTTTCCTTTCTGTACTTCTCTAGTCTGAACGACGTCGAGTGGCTGTTGTACCTCTCCTTAAATGTGTTACCTGTGAGCCCTATGTATTCTTTTGATGCATTGTTGGTTTTCACAGTGGCTTTGTAGATGACTGATTTGGTCAAACATTCCCCGTTGAGTGGGCAATTGCTTTTTGTTCTGCAGTTACACATTTTCTTTGGCGATTGATCAACCTTGGCTTTGTTTGCACGCGCATTGTGGGATCTTATGACGCTGTCCATATTAGGCATGTAACAGTAGCTTATCTTCAAATTGTTATTATTGAAAATGTTATGCAACTTGCTTCTTCTAGGGAAATGTTTGTTGATCAGTTTAATGAAGTGTTCCCCTACATTGGTGTTAACGTTCATACTGTAGGGGGGGGGGGGGGGGGGGGGTTAAACCATACTACTTTTCTCTTTCTGCTTCTTGTTTTACAACTGTCCCTCTGCGTATTTGCTTGCTTATCTACCTCTTTCATGTTTTTGTTAAACTGGATTGGTTCTGTGTATCCACAAGATTTCAAAGCATGATTGTATGTATCGGCTGCTTCGTCAAAGAGTTCCTTGTTTGATGACAGGCATGATATTCTCTTTCCGATGGAGTCCGGTATGTTTTTGGTTATAACAGGGGGGTGGTTGGATTTGGTATTGATGTATACAGGCGGGTTATTTGGCTTGCGATATGGTTTGTGTTTTCTTGTGCTTCATCATCATCAGGGTATAGTTCGCTCCCTTGAGAGGAACCCCTCCCTAGAATGCCTCCACAGACTTCTGTTTCTGGCTAGTCTTGACCATGTAGTGCCCAGCTGTCGGGTAAGGTCGTCTCTCAAGCGTGTTTTGGGGCGTCCACGTTTACGGGTCCAATATCTTGGAGTCCACTCTGTTGCTCTGACTGTCCACCGGTTATCTGCTAGCCGTGCAATGTGTTCTGCCCATCTGTGCTTTGCCATCCTGATGTTATCGATGATGTCGCTGACACCTGCCTGTTGTCGAATCCAGGTGTTATGCTTTTGGTCGCGAAGAGTGATGCCCAGCATTAAACGCTCCATCTTGTACTGTGCCATTGCAAGCTTCTCTAACATGGTGTTGGTCGGTGCCCATGTCTCACTACCATAAGCCATTACTGGTAGAATGTACTCATTTAGAACCTTCCTCTCGATCTTCATACTGGTCTTACGGCTTCTCATGATGTTTCCTACTTTGCTGAAGGCTGCCCAACCGAGTCCAATCCTCTTATTTATCTCAGGGAGCAAATCACCATCTCGAGTCACCGTCTTTCCCAGGTATACATATCTGTCCACCTCCTCGATGATTTTTCCATCAACAGTTATTTCGGACTTGTTGACATGGTCGTTGAACATCACTTTGGTCTTGCCTAGATGCATGTTAAGGCCAACTGGTTTGCTGGCTCTGTCGATGTCAGTGAGCATGCTTTCCAAATCCTCTGGTGATTTGGCCATCAAGATGATGTCATCGGCGAAAATTAGGTGTGAAAGGTGTTCGCCATTGATGTTAAGGCCCTTGTTTTTCCAATCTATTCTACTTATGATGGCATCTTAGAGACATGATGTGAAGAATTTAGGCGATATGTTGTCACCTTGCTTGCTCCCCTCTCCAGCTTGATTGTATCACTGTCCTTGTGGAGTTTCAGGATGAATGTGGCACCGTGGTATAGATCACGTAGGAGAGTTATGTACACCGGATCAACACCCTGGTTCTCCAATGCCTTGAAGAGGGGCGTAAACCCGATGGAATCGAAAGCCTTCTCGTAGTCGACAAAGGCGAAGCATAGGGGAATCTTATACTCATTTGCCTTTTCTTGTAGCTGGTTTACAACTTGGATGTGGTCGATGGTGGAGAAACCTGCCCTACAGCCTGCCTGCTCTCTTGGTTGATGATGTTCCAGTGTGCGTAGCATTCTGCGTAGGAGGATTTTTGAAAATACCTTGTATGTGACTGGCAGGAGGCTGATCGGCCTGTAATTTTTTATGTCGGCCGTGTCTCCCTTCTTGTGAAGGATGATTACAGCCTTCTTCCAGGAGCTGGGGACTTTGCCATCCGCAAAACATCTGTTGAAGAGCTTGGTAAGCATTTTGACAATGGGCTCCCCACCATCTTGCAGAATGCCAGCAGTGATTTTATCCTCCCCAGGAGCCTTGTCACGTTTCAGTTGCTTGATGGCATCTCTCACTTCTGATGGTAGAATGGGAGGTGGTGGATCTGTTGCAGTATTTTCGACATCCGTAAATGGTTGGTCTTGAGGTCTCCTAGTGCTATAGAGCTTTGTGTAGAACTCTTCGCACCTCTTAATAATCCTGTCAAGGTCTTCAACGAGCGTGCCATCGTCTTCTCTAAGGCTGATGATTTTATTTCTGCCCAGACACTGCCTCTTTTTGGTGGACTTGAGACCTCTGTTGTTTTCCAGGGCTTTCAACTGTTCCTCCTCATTGTATCTATTTATTTCCTCTTTTATACGGCATCTGATGGCTTTACAAGTCTCGATGTATTCAATATTTTGTACATTTGTCCCACTTCTCTTCATCTGTCTCCGCTTCTTATGCAAGATCAATCCAGAAAGCTAGCGAGCCCTCTATGTAATTGAGAAACTCACTGATCTACATGTACGCTTGCGTGCGGTGAAGGATAATAAGTCATACCCTCAAAAGGTCCATGTCAATAGGTTGAAACATGCTGAGTGTAGATACACTGATCCACCTGATCAAAGGGATGATGAACCAGGTAACACAGATAAAGTGTCCCCGGACAAAGAGCATGACCCAGTTGTTCCATCCATAGATAATACGACTATAGAACTGAAGGTACGACTCCCCAAAGAGTCGGTTGTCCCTATAAATAGTCATAATAGTGCACAGAGAGCTGACACAGATGGTAGTGCACAAAGAGCTGACACCGATGGTGATCAGGCACAATTCTATGAAATAGAAAAGTTAAAGGGAAATGGCTGTACATGGTTAAATGGCTGTCATTTCCCTCCACTAGTAATTCGTATGTACCATTTGAGGACTTGTTACAAATGCATGTGACACAATTCCCATGTACAAGAGATGACTGTCAGAAATATGTGGACAAACAAGATTTTGAAAGTGTTAAACATTAATAATATCGATTTATAGTCATGGTTTTACATGAATGCATGAGTGTTTTTGGGGTGTTTTTTCATGTAAAGTAACATTTGGCAATGTTGGTCTATAGTTTTATTTTGGTGCATCAAAGCAGATGGCTCATTATTATTATTATTTTCTGTAGTTTTGGACATGTACAGGTATCATGATTTCCATGATCACAGGTGTTTTTTTATTTTCACAGGTTATATTATAAGAGATGAATACTTTTTTCAATGCAAGGTCACATTTGCATTTAATAGTCTTATTATAGTAAATGACTATTGCATTATGTATTTTAATTTGTAGCATATTAAGATCACATACATGTATAGCTAATGATAGTAGGTTACTTCCACTTTAGGAATTTGTATACTTGCGCAATACTATAAATCATGTGGACAAGTGTTTTAAATTTGGATAGGCAGTCAGCCAAATGTTTTATGAATGTGAAATTACCTTGGTCACAAAACATCTATCAGGTAGTTACTGAACAGAAACCTGATAATGTAATGTTTTAATCAAACGGGTAGAGCAGACATTGTAGTATATTATGAGAGTGCATACACATTGAGATACGGTCGGTGTTTTTTTTGTAATACCAAAGGAAAGGTGTATGATGATATGTTGATAGTGTTCACTGTGAATTTTGTTTCCAGAACAATAACATAATTATGCTTCATCTTTATGCTGTATGAGATCACATGAAGATGTGACCATGGCTTATTTTCCCTTATACATTGTATGATATCGCTTTTGAGAAGTGAACACAGTGTTCTCATGCAGTAATGAAGTTATCTTGTTGTATGCTGTGGCTAGCCTTGGTTCCAGGCTGATCACTCACCCCCTTTTACACTATACTACTACAGTTGAAACTGCTGTACTTATTATATCCTGCCACAGAACAATTTTGCTAACTGGATACAGGTACAATAAGCAGACTGTGTCCCAGCCTACATACCTACACATCAAATAGCCCGATCAGCTTTGGTACTTCTGTAATTTAGTTCTACAGTGTTTCAAATGATGCTGAAGGGAAAATTGTGAGCCAATCCACTGACAATTTCTCTAGGGCCTGTGGACAATGAAATTTACCTTGTAACCATAGTGATCTCAGCCTTACTGCCACTGTTATTGTACATGCACACGGTTTTGACTCTATTTGTCCAGTGTGGTGCCTCCAGGCATTGGGATTTACCCTCACAGTTATATTATAATAAGACCCATTAAACTTTAAAACTTTTGATATGGTAATTTTGATATTCTAGACAAACAGCTGATCACTGCATCATTTCCTGTTATGGGCAGCATGAAGTTTGTAGAGAGTAGTACAATGACACCCTAATGATACACTTTATTACAGCAAAGTTTTTGATTATACAGCCAGCAAATCTTTCAGTAGGCCTACAAAGTTTAATATTTTCAGTGTGTTTTCATGGATCAAAAATCTCCGTGTTTACGTTTTTGATTTCAACATTTTCATCATGGAGGATGCAGCGGTGAAATACGCCTTGAATCAGTTAGGATATATTTCTATAGATGACTTAAAGGAAGGACAATTGCAAGCAATTCGTTCATTTCTTCAGAAGAAAGACACGCTTGTGATTTTGCCTACTGGACATGCAAATCACTGGTCTATATGACAGCCGCATTTTGCATATCACATTCATCCAAATGTGGGTGTGATGATGAAACACACATCGGAGAATGCAAAAACATTGCCCTCATAATTTCTCCATTAGTCGCCCTGATGAGGGATCAAGTTCAAACTCTGAGAGACAGTAATGTTTCTGCTGTGTATGCCGGAGAAATGACAACAGAAGAAGAGATAGCTCTATTTGAAGGGAAATGCAGCTTAGTATTTGCTAGCCCTGAGACCATATTGGGTGAGAAGGGCTCACAACTTCTATCATCATCAACGTACAGGGAGAAAGTTTGTGGAATATTCGTTGACGAGAGTCAATGCATTGCTAAATGGTAAGATTTTGTTTATAATTAATGATCATGGAAGAATCAGATGATACGATGGAACACTATAACTTCCTCATAGATATCAATTCAATTTTCAATTCAATACAATTTATTCAGCAAAAGTAATATAGCTTTTACATTTTTACCAAGTATAAGAACCCGACCATTGCCATCATTAAAGTGTAAAACTTTGTTATTAACCTTGACTTGATGGGCCAACCCTTATGCAACCGTATGGACACTTGGGCCAAAATGGAAGACGTTCTGGAAATTAAACCAGGGTCTGCATCTCAATCATACTGCCATTAATTTCTTTCGTGATATACCGTTAAACTTCATCTATAAGCCCCCATTGACTAATAGTTAATAAGCTGAAAATAGATAAAAAGGTATGAGCGCCCTCTTTTGATCTAAAGAAATTAGCACGAATGAGTTTAGTGTATTCGATATTCAATACTATAAAGTTGTATTACTATCTAAATAATTTCATGGACAGACGAATTGCTCAATTGGTAAAGCGTCAACTTCAGTATCACGGGGTTGGTGGTTCGATTCTCAAGTACACCCTTTGCAATTTCTTTTGAAATCCTAGTGATATAGAAATTAATGCAAACTTGAATGTAAAATTATTACTCAATTATACAAGCTTTATTTTTATTTTTTTAAAAACAAGCGCATAATTAATTTGATTGTAAAAAGTAATGATCTTAATAGTCTAACCTTTTTATAAGCTAAAACACATTTATACTACAAATTAACTACAGCAAAATGTATTCATTGGCTTATTTTAAATGTTTCACACAGTAATCTTAAACGTTTCCTTCATCATGATTTAAGGGAGAATTATGATGATGCATATTAGGTTGGTAGATCAAGTTAAGCAACAAAATGAAAGTAACTATGCAAACCACTATAATCCTGGTCTCACAGGATTATAATTGAATGGCTATTATTAAATCAATTTATTTCCAATAAGATAGAGGGCCGTCCATTTATACCGACCCATCAATCATACATGTAGTTATAAAACAGTATCTGACATAGCAGTCCCGTTTAGATCAAGGCATTCACGAGGCCTTTGCTAACACTTTTTAAAATTTATTTCATAATGGTTCGAGGGGGTGGTTAACACAAAACCTGCTTTAAAATGTTCATTGGTTTAAAGTTAATCTATATTTTAACAACAAATAAAGGGGGAGAACAAAAAAAGTATAGAATTTCTGAAAAATGGTACGCTAGGGGATGAGGAACTGCATTTATTTATTTTACTTGGCCTTAAGTCAAAAGGTTTGGCCCAAGTGGTTTCATTATAAGTTTATTTTGTAGAAAAAGGAATTTTCATTACCAAACGGAAAAACACAACAAAATGACATTTATAGACTTTTACATGAGTTGGATTAAACCTTTTTTTAAAGATAACACACACTACTAATCATTTAATCATTTAATTACTAAACCAGATTTTAAAATGAATTGATAAATTATGTATTTCCTTTTTTATTACAGAGGCTTCAACTCGGGAAAGGTGACAGCATTTCGCAATTGCTCTTCCAGACTAGCCGAAATACGTTCATTTGTCAGAAGTTCCACTCCAGTGATAGCACTAACTGCCACAGCTTCTGAAAGCGTGAAGTCCATTATAAGTTCAAGTTTAGGACTTACCAATATTTCAATTATTGAGCAATCACCGGAGCGGACTAACATTAGATACACTGTCATCAGTACATGTGAAACCGAGAGCCACCAAAAGAAGCACTTCAGCTGGCTTACTGAAGAACTAATAACCAACGGGAAAGAAACACAGAAGATTCTCATCTTTTGCAAGACGCACAGAAATGCTAGAAATCTCCACACGGTACTCACGGATAAACTACCACGGGATAAACAGAATCATATAGCTCTATTCACCAGTGTCACTGAAGCCAAGAGAAAGAAAGACATTTTAATGGATTACACCAAGCTGGAAAGCAAAACCAGGATATTACTGGCTACATCAGCTTTTGGCATGGGAATAAATGTCAAAGGTCTTCACACAGTCATCAACTATGGAGCTTCACGCGACATCGACGACTATTTCCAGGAGAGTGGGAGAGTTGGTAGAGATGGCGTGGCTATTCAGCCACGCCATCTTATTCAACTACAGAGGGAACTTTGGCAAAGGGAAAACAGAAAAACAAATGCGTGATTATGTAAAGGATGATCAACAATGTAGGAGAAAAGTGCTTGTGTCGCACTATGGTCACCTTGCTGAATCATTAAAACCTGGCCATATATGTTGCGATGTATGTTAACGCTTGTGTGATTGTGGAGGTGATGGAATATGTGCTGAGGGAGGAGGCGTCAGTACATGTGAAGCAAAGTTAAGACATTGTTCAACTCCATCAGAAACAAAACAGCGAGTTAAATGCCGAAATGTACCGGATGAAGTGAAAGAAATCATTGAAGATCAATTGATGATTTACAGAGCCAAGCTAATGAAAGAGATGGCAAACGCCCCCATCAGTTATCAGGTAGAGACATCACAAGTGGATTTCATCTATCACTTGTCAAACTTCTTGTTAATGATTGCGAATATATCAGCAGCATAGCACAATTGCGAGAAGAATTTCCATTTTTCAATGTAGACCATACTGAAAAGGTATGGCTCACACTGGAAGAGATTGGTGGAGAAGCTCAACAAACTTGCGACCATTTGGGCGCCTGCGCCTGTCCAGTTGTCACGGAAACAGATTCTGAAGATAAATCAGACATTGAAAATTTCAGTGACTATAATGATGAAGACCATGATGATATTCATAGAGTACTCTCCACACAATTCTGTCGCATAATACTGCCAGTTTCAGATGATTCGGATGACAATTGAATTCATATCATCAATCAATGTTTATACACAGGTCTACAGTCATTTTCTGATTTGTAATCAATTTCATATGTAGGGTTTATACAGCGTGTCCCAAAAAACTGGGTTCAAAAGCTTGCGAGCTTATAACTAAAAAAGTAGGAAACATGGATAGTTTATATTTAGAGATATTAAACAAAATATACTTGACCTTAATTGTTTAAACTCTGTAATTAATCCTATATCATCATCATCATCGGTCGTCCTTGGACGGAATATTGGAAGCAGCAGTTACAAATTTCCTCCAAGCAAGTTTATCCAACATAAGCTGTTGAACTTCATTGGGTTCAAGATCAAGGTCCTTTGAGATGCTGTCAGGATAGGTGGTGGATCTCCTGCCACGGGATGAATGGCCTTCACTTGGAGTCCAGAAAAGCACTCGGGAGACAGGTTGATCGGATGCTCGTAGGCAGTGTCCAGCAAACTGGAGCCGTCGCTTCCTTACTGAGTTAGCCAGCGGAGGAATTTCACCATACACCTCTTCATTAGTTTTGTGGTCTCTCCAACTGATGTTAAGGACTCTCCTCAGCAACTGTGTGTAGCATCCATTTATTCTGTCCTCAAAAGTCTTTGTAACTGTCCATGTCTCTGAACCATATAGTAGAATACTTTCCACGCAAGCTCGGAAAAACTTGATTTTAGTTGGCCTATCAAGTTTAGATTTCCATATCTTCTCCAGCTTGTTGCATGCAACCCAGGCTTGAGCTTTCCGGCACTTGAAGTCATGGAAAGAGTCTGGCATTGACGATCCTAGGTACTTAAACTCCTTGATGTTGTCAAGTTTGGCACCACTCAGAGTTGTGACATTTGTGGAGGATGGGATGCCGACTAGCAGAGTCTTGGTTTTTCCAACATTAAGGTGCAGGCCAACACAGTTTGAAGCTTCTTCGATATGCTGTAGCAGAATTTCAGCTGACTCAATGGATGAAGACAAGAGTGCTATGTCATCAGCGAAGTCCAAATCATGAAGGCGTAGCTCTGGATGACGTCTACTCTTCCTTCTCTCAAGAACGATCCCGGTGGATTGGTTGATGTCCTTCAAGGCATGCCGCATGATGTAATCTACTACCACTATGAAGAGGAATGGAGCAAGGGTGTCTCCTTGTAGAACTCCAGCCAGAATCTCGAAAGGTTCGGTATCACCGTCTGCAGATATCACTAAGGCAGATGAATCTGTGTAGATAGCCTTGATTGCATCAATGATGACTCCTGGAATACCATACGCATGTAGGATTTGGAACATCCGTTCACGATGGATCGAATCGAAAGCTTTTGAGTAATCTATGAATACTACTGCCAGAGGAAGATTCTTTGTCTTCATGCCTTCAATGATACGTCTCAGAGCCAGTATTTGAGAGACGGTTGATCTATGCTGTCTGAAGCCATTCTGGTTCCAACGCAGCAAGGGGTCAACAAATGGTCTTATCCTGTTTAATACCATCCTGTTGAAGAGCTTGGCTGCAATACTGGTAAGGGTGATGCCCCTGTAGTTGGTTGGTTTTGATAGGTCCCCTTTCTTTGGGATGGGAATGATTCCACCTGTTGACCATTGCTTAGGTTTCTCTTGGTGTAGCAGAAGATTGTTGCACAGATGAAGAAGGTGGGGTTTAAAGGTGTCCGACTTCCAGAGCTCAAGTGGAATGCTGTCCAGTCCTAGGGCACCTCCTGGTTTTGACTGTGAAAGCGCTTCTTCCAGATCAGCTAACGTAAACTCTGAGGTTGAGATTGGTAGTGTATCATCAACCACCTTGGAGATGGTGAAGTCTCTGTCTGGTACTGTTGGTGGTTTCCCAAGAAGAGTAGAGAAATGCTTCAACCATGAACCTTTCCTGTCATCTGGCGTTCCTGAGAGCATAGATCGCTTGCTATCCTTTCTTCCACTGATGTCGTCCACAATTTTCCAAGCAGTGCTGTGTTTGCTGGAGAGAGAAGCTTGTTGTACCTGCTCGATGCTGGACTCCAGTAATGCTTTCTCCTCTGCTATGTACGCATCTGTCAACTTTTGTTTGGCCATGTTTTTATCCACCTTGGTTGACGAGATGTAGGCTTCTCTTGCCGCTTTTACTTTCTGGGTCTGTGATATGCTCTTGAAAGTATTCCTTGGTTTCTTGGGCAAGATTTCCTCTGCTGCCTTGATGCAGGAAGATTGGAGGAGGTCGTACTTCTCTTGGAATGGCATGGTGCTCTTCTCTTGGGCCAAAGGATCAAAGAAGTTGGATACTTTGATGGTATATTCATCCTGGAGGTCTCTGTTGAAACACAGTGCTTTGAAGTTCAAGGACCGTGCTGCATTAGGCGGCTTCTTCTTTGGAGCACGCAGACGTAGCTTTACCATCGCTGTGATGATTCTGTGGTCAGACCCCACTGTTACAAAGGTGTTGTATGCCTCTACATTTTGCACAGAGTTTACCCATTTCTTCCTCACCAGAATGAAGTCCAGTTGTGCCTTTGTGGTGTTTGGGTACTGGAATGTCCACAGCTTCCTGTTCGGCTTCCTGAACTTGGTATTTGTGACAACAAGATCGAAGCTGTTGACAAAATCTAGAAGAAGGATGCCATTCCGATTGGTGGAATCATGGTAAGAGAATAGAACTTCGCCTGTACCAAGTTTTGCATTGAAGTCGCCACCAATCAAAACCATGTTGTGTGCGGGGATGTCTCTCATCGCATCTGAGAGGTTCTTGTAAAAGGCGATTACATCCTCTTCTTTGGAGCAGTTTGTAGGGCTGTAGCAGCACATGATGGTTGTGGCTGGATTCCCTGTGAAGGAGGCAGTAATGATCCTATCAGAGTGTTTCTTGACCTCAGTAAGACATTTCATGGTGTAGTGGCTCATCAGTAATCCTATCCCACCAGTAGCAGCTCCACTCTTATTCCTTGTTGCTGAGGATGTTACCAAGGTGTACTTTTCAGATACCTTTGTATAATCTATGTCAGCATCGTGTACCATTCGGTGTTCTTGCACGCAAATCACATCGATTTTGAATTTGCTGGCTGCTTCCGTCAATTCACCCATGTTGTGCGGTTGTCTCAGTGTCCTGGTGTTGAAAGACGCGAAACTAACTGACTTTTTGCATCTCATGAATTTCGAAATAGTTCTCCCTCGTCCATGTCTGTTCTCAGCTCCTGCCCTCCCTGAAGGGTTTAAGGCAGACGCGTCATATGTTCCGTCTTGCGGATCAGACCTGTCAGAGGAAGTTGTTGCAGGGGCTTTAACCCTGGTGCTATAATTTGCTTCCATTATTCTTTCTTGGCTGATTTACTCCATTGGTGCGCCACGCCTAGTGGAGTTTGTGCTGTGGAACAGCACAGGTTTTCTGGTGACCGTTAAGCTGATTCAACTAGTTCACAACTTCTCCGCCCTTAACTCTGGAGATCCAGACTCCAATCTTAAATTCCAGTTGTTCAGACAACCAGACTGCCTGTTGAGTCCATTGGCCGGTAACATTTATAATATTTATAATTGTTGCGCCCTTTTGCCGTTGGAGGTTACTCCTCTCTTCCGCCCAAGGTAATGGACTACCTTTGTAATCATAGTGTTCTCCAGATATTGTTTGCTCCGCTCTGGACGCTGGGACGGGTGATCGGCCCTGAGCAGCTAAGCGGAGTTTGAACATGCCAGTCATTGATGGAGATTTGACCATGGTGGGATGTTCAGCACCACCCTACTGATGGTTCACAGATGTTGTTGTCGACCAATCTTGCCAGTGATGGAAGTGATATGGCTATGAGGTAGGGACCCACAAAAAGACCTACTCAATCTCTATGATAGGTTAGAAGGAAAAATTTTAAAGATAAGTAACAACACAGGTTGGCATCCACACAAGTGTAAGCCGACAAAAGAAGATGGAGGTCATTATCCGTTTGTGGACAACATCCCCCCATCTCCTGATGTCAGTGTGGCGATGCGCCGTCACCAGCACAAAGGGGATCTGTGTCCTGTACCCCAGTGTGCTATCACCTATTACCATGACCATTGCGGGGTTCAAGCGCCTCTACCCTACTCATGGGATTAAAAGCCTCCTCCCAGACAAACCAGATTTCAACAAACTACCAAGCCAACTAACTTGGCTTACCTTTCCTAGCCAACTGTGTTGTGAAAATGAAATGAGGTAAAGAAGCTAGTAGAATAGATTGTAGAAAGGATGAGAATAAAGGATAGAGATGAGTAGGAAGGAGCACCCAAATGGAAAAAGAACCCATTTGGGAAAATCTAACACTGATGGAATTTGTTGGCAAAGGTAATTTTCAGCTCCTCGACACAGGGATAGTGCCTTCCTTTGATCATTTATCCTATATAAACCTTTTGAAATATAAAGATTTTAATAGGGCGTGGTCAAAACCAATTTGTCCCACTTTTCAAGATGTGTTGCAATGGCGTATTGTTGTGACTTCATCCAAGTTTTGCCTTTGCATTCATTCTTTACAAAGACTTGGGCAGTAAACAAAATGATCTTGGTCATATTGCAATAATACAAGTTCATTATTTACATAATCATTATAAAAATGTTCTTTGTTATAGTCCGAGTTATTGTTAAGTTCTTTCGGAGAATAAACCCCCTTGCAAGGAATACTGCACATCACAGAGCGCACAGTTTCATGCAACGCACGGATGGTTTATTCCTTAAATCGGGACAAATGGGTTCTGGCCACGCTCTATTCAAATCTTTGTATGTCAAAAAGTTTAAAGTTGATTGGTCTCCAAATTAACCCAATTAAGGTCAGGTATATTTTGTTTGATATCCTTAAATATAAACTATCTATGTTTCCTATTTATTCCGTTAAAAGCTCGCAAACTTTTGAACCCAGTTTTTTTGGGACACGCTGTAACACGCTGTAATTTATTAAACAGTTATTTTGACACTTTGTGTTCAAATATTTTGACCAAATGTACTCGTTCTGTGCAAGTCCAAAATAAAATGACATTTAAAAGATTTGGGTTCATCTTGAAAAACAATTCTGGGTTTCATACTGAGAAAATGAAGAATCAAAATACATGTATGTGATTTATGCTCATGTTGCATATGTCTCAAAGAGGGAGAGAAAATCTGCGTGAGATGGAAGCCGCTATGTAACGAGGGTTCGTAACAGGTTAACCAAGAATCAACGCTTGGATGATGCCCGCAGTCAGGCCGGAGTGATGTACGATACACCACAGGACCCGGACAATTGCCCTGTGAATTCTTTGGAAAAGTATGTAATGCGTCTTAATCCAAATTGTGACGCCTTTTGACAACGACCAAAGCAACCTTACCAAGTGAAAGATGATGATGTCTGGTACGACAATGTCCCTGTTGGGAAGAATAAGCTGTACAACAAAATGAAGGAGATGTCGGTGCAAGCGAACACTTCGCAGGTGTACACAAATCACTGTCTACGCGCCACAAATGTTACTCTTCTTGACGAGGCTGGTTTTGAGGCTCGTCATATTATGAGTGTTACTGGCCACAAATCAAAAGCTAGTATTCGTAGCTATAGTTGCACAGGAATTAACAAAAAGAGAAAGATGAGCGCCGCCCTTTCAACAAATGCATATGCTGTAAGTGGTGAAAATATGGATCTCCAAATAAACCGTTATCAAACAGTAAGCTTAGGATTAGGCCTACAACAGACAGCTGGTAGGTCTGATGCGAATGATAGGCCAAGTACTGGATCTGGATCAGCAACCATGCATGAGCCACCGTCTACATCAGTGACAGAATTGGCTACGAGTATCTTGTCCAGTTCACAGGAGACATCAGTGACAGAATTGGCTACGAGTATCTTGTCCAGTTCACAGGAGGAATTAATCTTGAAAGATCTCACAGATTCACCTACTTCAGTAGGCCTCAACATCGGCGTATCGCGTCAATTTCACCAGAGTCAGAAGGCAGCTGCTTTCAGTTTTCACAATTGTAACGTGAACATATATAACTCCTAAACTGGCTTAGTTATTTGGATTTTGACAGTTTTGAATTGTTATGAACTTTAATAAAAGACAGTGATTTGTTTGAAAACAGCGTTATTTTCTTCAAACTTTGACGTTTTATTGGACTGAACTTTGAATGTTTATATTGACTGTTTACTACTGTTTACGAAATTTAAATACCATTGGATTTTTGATGATTGGAAACATCGGCCGTGTCATTTTGGAGATAGATTTGCCGAGAAGAAGTCCACCGGGAGCTATCTCGCTGCACTGGAACAGAAGAGGTTAATTAGTGGGAAAGAAACAATGACGGAGTACACATCAGACATTCGGAGGCTGGTGATGCGGGGTTTTCCCACAGCGGATGCCGATACAAGGGAGGCAATAGAGCTTCGCCACTTCATAAAGGGTCTAGGAGATCCTCAAATGACACTTGCAGTAGGGATGAAAAACCCGACCAACGTCAAAGAAGCAAAGGAAGCGGTTGAGACATACATTTCATTAAGGGATGAAATGATAAAGAACAGACTAACTAGAGTAACAGCCATCCACACGACCACGGATGATGGAGAAAAAGGTCACTCATTTGTCACTACAACACAGATGAAAGAGCTGATTGAAAACCTTGACAAGAGATTTCAAGCAAACCACGATATAACAACGCAGCCAACAAGCAAGCTTTTCGTTGCTACAATTGTGATGAGGAGGGGCATATGGCAAGAAATTGCCCAAATAGAGAGGCAGCGGGTAATACCCAAGGCAAGTCGGGAAACTAAAGTGGACCCAACCGTCCGGCCTGGAAACGGTCCATAAAGAAGAGACTATCATTCCACTAAGGAAGGCAAATCAAGTGGGTATGTCAGCATTTGTGTATGTAGGAGTAAATAATATATACAGCCAACTACTAATAGATACAGGGGCAGCCGTGACAGTGATCTCGGAGGATTTGTGGAGAGCAATTCCACTTGAACATCAACCCCGATTACAACTCACAGACAACACAGTTACATGTAGGTTAGAAACAGCTAATAGTGAACTAATAACGGTGAAGGGAACAGCAACTTTTGTTTTTTTAATAGACACTTTTGAATTTGAATGGGAAGCCTATGTCGCAGATAATCCAGATAGTGGAATCATAGGCTATGATTTCCTTTATCATCATGATTGTGAAGTAGCAGCACGACGTGGCCTAACAATTCGAGGGAAGCAAGTCAAATGTGAGCTGAGAGGTGCACCAAGTGAAATAAATAAGGTAACTTTAACATGCGACACAACCATCCGGCATACAGTGAATATGTTTTTCGAGGTAAGACAACTAGTGCCGTAACAGATAAACTTGCTATGGTTGAACCTGTATTATTAAATGATGATCAAAACACAGATATTGTACTTGGGCGCTCACTTGTTGACACAAGAAGGCATAATATTGACCTTCCTGTTCGAGTCATTAACACGTCGAATCAAGAAATTAAATTACATGCTGGTATGAAGTTAGGCTATATTCACGAAATTAATCATGTAGAGGAAATCGATGACTGTGAAAACACTGAAATGGATCAAATTTGTCGCAGTTATTCTGTGTGTAAACTTCACTCTGTCGGCTTAAAGGAAACTATAAATAATTCTGATTATACTGAAAACAACGATACACTCAACGACTCTAGTAATGGATGATTGGTGTGATGATCTTAAGATGTTGTACCAGAGATCTACAGAGAATTTAGAGTCCCATCAAGCTGACCTGGTTAAAAATCTTGTCCAAAAACATGTGGGAGCTTTTGCGAAGTCACCAGAAGATCATGGGCGAACAAATCTAGTACAACACACCATTGATACTGGGGATGCAAAACCTGTCCGACAACCACCTCGGAGACCGCCGAAAGCATTTGAAGCCGAGGAGGAAGAGATTATAGAGCGTCAATTAAAGGCAGGAATAATAACAGAGTCTACTAGTCCATGGGCCTCTCCATTGATATTCGTTCGTAAACAAGATGAAACTACTCGGTTGTGTGTAGACTATAGAAAAGTAAACAATTTAACATCGTTTTGCGCATGTCTGCATGGTGCGAAACAGTTCACCGTGTTCGACTGCCAAGCTGGGTATTGGCAAATTGAACTTAAGCCAGAAGATCGCCAAAAATCTGCATTTGTCAGTAGGCATGGATTGTTCGAGTATGTTGCTATGCCTTTTGGTCTATGCAACGTACCCAGCACCTTCGAAAGATGCATGGAATTAGTAATAAAAGGTCTCCAATGGAAGACTCTTCTCATATATTTGGATGATTTGATTATATTTAGTTCGACGTTTGAGGTACACATTGAACGACTAGATGACGTGCTAACTCGACTTGGCAAAGCTGGACTGAAACTAAAACCAAGTAAATGTTCAATGTTTCAGGAAAGCGTTATTTTTCTTGGACGTCAGATAACGTCACAGGGAGTAAAACCAAACCCGAAGAAAGTTGAGGCCGTCCGTGACTGGCCCACGCCAAAGAACATAACTGGGGTGCGAGCATTTTGGGGGATTTGCTCATACTATAGGCGTTTTATTAAGGGATTTGCACACATTCATGTAGCTGGCCCTCTCCACCGTCTGTTAGAGGCCGGACAGGCATTTGAGTGGAATAAAGAGTGTCAGGATGCATTTGATATGCTCAAATCTAACCTGATTGGACAAGAAGTTATGACATATCCCAACAACGATGGCTTATTCATCTTGGATACAGATGCATCGGATAGCGGGATAGGTGCGACTCTCAGTCAGATGCAGTGGTGTGAAGAACGGAAACAATTAGAGGAACGACCAATTGCATATGCTAGCCAATCCATGACTAAAACACAACGTCGATATTGTACAACAAGACGTTCACTCAGAAGTTCAGACATTATCTGCTTGATCGTAAATTCCTGATAAGAACAGACCATAGCGCTCTTCGCTGGGAAATGCCTTTTAAGGAACCTACTGATCAAATGGCACGGTGGTTAGAGCTTCTCAGTCAATTCAACTTCAAGTTAGAACATCGAGCGGGCAAAAAGCATACTAATGCCGACGCACTCTCTCGGCGTGACCATGGTGACTGTGACCCAGATCAATGTGATTGTTATGATCGGGGTTCGATTCTACAAGAATTACCGTGTGGTGGTGTGCCTACTGCGTCAAGTAACATGAATTATGGTCTGACTATGACTATACTATACATGTATTCCGTTCCGCACCAAGCAGAATCTTCTAAATGTTGCAACGCTGTGTGCAGTCCACGTGCTGATCACAAGTTATCAGGCATTGAGGTCTGATAAGAACATGTATGGCGCCAATCATCTGCAGGAAGGATTGCAAACGGTATTTAGAGTGTCAAGGGTTAACCCGGCATCGGTTGAGATGCCTAATGAGACAAGTAACTGTTCCAGTGAAAACATCCACTCTTGGATTAATGGATATATTACTACCGAGATTGCCAAACTTCAACGTGAAGACAATGACTTATCCAAAATTATTGGATGGCTAGAGGAAAGTCCATTCCGACCTGACAAAGATCAACATAGTCTAATACACGAAAGCCCAGGTATACGCAATCTATACTTACTTTGGAAGCAATTAGTTTTGAAGGACGGTGTTCTGTGTAAGAAATGGGAAACCACTGACCGGACACGATCATATCTCCAGATTATTGTTCCCAAATCATTATATAACACTGTATTGTTTGCAATGCACAATGCTATTACCTCGGGTCATCTAGGCGTCAAGAAAACCTATGAAAAAGTTAAACGACGGTTCTACTGGTACAGCTTAAAAGAAGATGTTGCTAATTGGGTGCGAAAATGTGTCAAGTGCGGGGCTCGAAAACGACCACTTCATCCGCCAAAGGCCCCTTTAAGTGTTATAAGGGTTGGAAACCCAATGGACAGAATGGACACCGATACCTTGGGGCCCCTTCCCACAAGTGACAATGGAATGAAGGATATCCTCCTAGTACAGGACTAGTTTACGAAGTGGATTGAGTGCTACGCGATTCAGGATCAAACAGTAGAGACAGTAGCTCATAAAATTGTGTTTGAGTTTATTTCACGGTTTGGTACACCTTTAACTATACACAGTGATCAAGGGAGAAATTATGAATCTAATCTTTTTAAACAAATGTGCAACCTTTCGGAGGTTGACAAGGTTCATTGTACACCATTCCATCCACAAGCGAATGGCGGGGTAGAGGCATTCAATAAGACTTTGTTAAACATGATCTCCATGTATGTGAATAAACATCAACGTGATTGGGATAAGTATCTTCCACTATTGACGCCTGCATATCGCAGTTGTGAAAATGCTAGTTCGGGTATAGTCCAAACATGATGTTCCTGGGGAGAGAAACTTACCAGCCAATTGAAATCCTTTTCGGAGAACCATACCTGGGATACGCGTAGGAAGTTGAAGGTAAAATATGCGACTATGTTATAGAACTTAGAGATAAAATGACAAAAATATATGACCTGGTGCGAGATCACCTGGACCGACAGTGCAACAATAGAAGAAAGAACCATGATACAAGCTCTGGGTTCCACAAGTATAACATAGCTGATTTAGTTTATGTCCGCGATAGCACAAAGACTAAGGGACTTTCACCAAAACTGCAACCTAAGTGGCGAGAACCTGGGGTTGTTCTTCGTAAACTAAGTGATTTGGTATTTGAAGTACGTCTAAACCAGAAGGGAAAGTCTAAAGTTCTACATCATGACCGACTTAAACCGTATGCCAATGATGATATCCCAAAGTAGATGTGTAATCTACAAAACAAGATAAGGGATTGTGGTCCTAACAACAACTTGCGATCATAGTGAGATCAAGTTCTGTGGAAATGGGTATTCATGTGTTCCCTAAAGTCAAGAATAATGAGACCCAGACTCGTACCTATAGCAATGAACCTGAGATTGAGGTTGTGACACGACGGAATGACACACCCGCAGATACGGACTCGCAACCTCAAAAACCTCATAAGCTGCGATCTCGGGAATTCAGATCAAGTAAGCATGTTGAGCCACCAATTCCACGACGAATGACTCTGAGAGCTGATCGCAAAAAGCCACAGCGATACCATGACTTCGATATGTCGACACAGTGACACATATGCATTTAATTTTCACCATCTCTGGTCAACTCCACTTCATACAATTCAGCCTACCATCTGGATTGGATACGCTGTTATTATAATACATGTTAAATGTTATGAATTGAGCCAAGTCAAGCATACAGGTTTAACCCCAGGTCATGTCAATATCATCTTGACATGCACCATGTTACAGTTAGCACTTAAGCCTCTCGGATAAGGGGATTGGAGTATATTAGATCATCTGTATACTGTACCAAGCTAAAGGGTTCAACAAAAGAAAGTATACTACTTTGTTTATGTCATTTTGAGTAATTTTTAATTTGTTTTTGACCAAACAGGCTAGATAGGCATTTAGATGAATCTTTTAGGCATAATTTGATACCCAATTTTCCCCCTAACAACAAAGATAAACCATGATTAGCACCATTTAAAGGAAAATATCCCATTTTCAAAAGTCGCATTTCCAATACACAGCACGAGAAGATTTGGTTAATCTGTCCATGTTCTCCCCATCCATTAACATTCCTTTACATTCAAATCCTTCAGCCATGCATCAGTTTATATTTGAATTAGCCCGCGCATTGAGGGATATGCGCGGTGATCAGTACGGGATAAATACGGCATGTGTGTGTTAACAATTGGCCCTTTCTTCTCGTGCTGTGTATTGGAAATGCGACTTTTGAAAATGGGATATTTTCCTTTAAATGGTGCTAATCATGGTTTATCTTTGTTGTTAGGGGGCAAATTTGGTATCAAATTATGCCTAAAAGATTCATCTAAATGCCTATCTAGGCTGTTTGGACAAAAACAAATCGAAAGTTACTCAAAATGACATAAACAAAGTGGTATACTTTCTTTTGTTGAACCCTTTATAATGAAAGCAGCAGTTAAGAATAGGACATACTTCAATTTTGTTCATGACTGGTATTATGTTGACTTATACATCCCACTTTATTAGTCATGCAATTAAACCAGTGAAACTTGACAAGTGCACTTCAATTCCTTTTGGCAACTGCAACCACAACCGATTGAACATGGTGAAAGGCATTTGTGACAATGTACTCTTCATTTCTTTGGCAGTCACATCCACGATTGTTGAATGATGTTCAACAATAGAGTCATGGGTCAACTTGATAACTGCTTCATTATATCATTAGGACAAACCAACGACTTAACAAAACGGGGTTTAACCTGAGGTTTAACAAACCACGGAATTGAACAAACTTAGCAAGTTTTTTGTTGGGTTTTTCATGTACTAGAAATGGTGGGTGACTCCTTGAAGTGGTTCTTCACAATTAAGGAGTCTTCTCTTCCCTTATTGGATAAGGGCGGGGCTAATAATGGTGAATTCTAAGGTCTCTCCAGTGCTACACTATTATACTACATAACTCTTGAGAGATAAGTTCAGCAGTTATTTCTTTGAGGCTGTGGGATTCGGGAATCATTTTTCATCTACACTTCGCTCCCTCAACAACCAGATAAAGATGTTCTCCTGTACTGAAAATGGGTGTGGAACCACGGTGAAAGACCGACACTCTCTGTTTCGGAACATGTTTACCCATTGGCCGTGGCAGGTAAACTCCTATGTCTGCCAATTTTGCAGAAGAGGTTACTATTCAAGGACAAGGTTTGAGAGCCATCTGCTTTCGGATTAACATACCCAGGCATTCAGTGAAGTAGCAACGGGTAAGGTAGCACGCTACAACCCTATTGCCTATGGAAGGCATTGGCGAGAGACAACCAAAAGCAAAGGGGACATCAGCAATTATCATTAAGAAATGCTGAGTAGACTACCCCAGTTAAGCGCTGATGATGTGGACCGGTCGACAATCTTTGCACCGGAATACAACCCAATGGCGCCACACATGCCCGCACACATGACGCCAACGACAACACCAGTCTCCAACGAGTGTAATGCTCCCCCCTGTTCGCCGATTTCTCCGTTAATTCCGGACATGATATCACCCATACGATCGCCAGCAGTACAACCAAACCCTCAGGGATTATTATCTATGGTGCGACCACTTTCAGAGGCACCAGGTTTCACATCGTCATCTATGCCATTGACACCTATGGCTTACGTTCCAACGACCACCGTGGCATTTACGCCACTGAGTTTCATGTCAACATCCATGCCGGTTACTTCTATATATACCAACGACTTCCGTGGTTCCAGTTACAACCGCACTGAACTTTATCATGCCTACAGCGGCAATCCAAATAACAGAAACTGTCACTACATCCGCGGTATCCAAGCCAATTTGTTCGGCGGGGATTGTATCCAACCAATCGAGGAACATACCAGCACCACTGTCAATTGACACTAAGAGTAAGGCCGAGCAGCGACCCCTTCCAAGACCAACCACATTTACACCTGCCAATCAACCGTTGCAACATTTACTACCCTTGCCACCTAGAGCTACACCGCCGCAAGATCTGCCGTCGCCAAAAAGACACAAAACCACTGTGGAGGCGGCTGCTCAGCGTGCACCGACCGTGTTTGACCAGAATATGGTAATAGCCAGAGGGATAGACAAGCTGATGGATTTATTCCGGGAAAACGTCCACAAACTACAACAAAAGACAACGCAGACTTCGGAACAGCAGACACAAGACATAGTTTGGCAGACATCCACAATTCTGACCAATGAACATTTGCAGACCCAGAATTTCTTCCGGGATGTAGCGCAAACGGTACAAGACAATTTATTGCCAACGTAATTACCTATCACTATCAGTACACAATTTCACAGCATTACAATTCAAATATTTCATTTATGGCATCAATGTTGTCCGGTAATATAAAAAAAATTGTTGGTTTGATTTCTTTAGGCGGTTTTCTGAAAATATGAGGGAAAGCAAACAAACACCCCATTTTTTTTAGGAAGACAACAATTGAATGTTTATTTCACATGGTTACGATTTCATTTCTTTTAGAGATATTTAAAATTGTAATACGTTGTGTTCTTTTACTTTAGTTTAAAATCTCAATCAAGTATCACATATTGCTAGTGCATAATTCCTTGATGCTCTGTGTTATAGCTGAGACTAATATTAGTCTCAGGTGTTAGTGTGTACTAAATGTTGTACAGGGTGAGTCAAAAAGAAGTTTACCCGGATTGGTGAAGTTTTAAAAACAAACAAATGACACTCAAGAGTTCAGTAAAGCATATATTTCACAAGCATTCTCTCCTGCTTATTAGGAAAAAAGAATGACACAAATTGATCATTGCTAAGAGGAGCTATGCCTATTTTAATAAAGGTACTCATTTTGCAAGCTGTCCACGGAATACTTGACATAACAAATGTAAAGTAAGCATTCCATGGACAGCTAAAAACATGAGCGCTTTCAGTAAAACAGGCATAACTTCTCTTAGGAATTATCAATTTGCTTCATTGATTTTCTCTAATAAGCAGCAGAGTATGTTTGGTAAATAAATGCTTTACTGAACTTGTAAGTGTCATTTATTTGTTTTGAAAAACATCACCAATCTCGGTCAATAGGGAAGTACGCAGCTAAAATGCATACTTTACATTTGTTTGGTCAAGTATTCCGTGGACAGCTTGCAAAATGAGTACCTTTATTAAAATAGACATAACTCCTCTTAGCAATGCTCAATTTGTGTCATTCCTTTTTCCTAATAAGCAGGAGGGAATGCTTGTTAAATATATGCTTTACTGAACTCTCAAGTGTCATTTGTTTATTTTTTTAAAACATCACCAATCCGGGTCAACTTCTTTTTGACTCACCCTGTATAGGTAAAAATTATAAACATTGCGTGGAGTTGATTTGTTGAGTTTTGCAATGATTTACATAATTATCATGATTATGATGAATGGGTTGGTCCAAAATTGAGATTACGCAATGTGTGCAAGTGGTCACCCCCGGTAGTAAATTGGTTCATTGTTTTTCATGTATGCATGATTGTTTTGTATAATTTATCTTTATACACACAAGTCCAATACTATAGAGCAATTGATTTGTATTTTAATTGTAACTCGAAATTTAGTGCATTACATGATAACGTTATGTTAAATTGGTTGGGTTGTGATATATCTTCTTTTCTTCTTTTTTCTTTCTTTTTTTAATTTAAAAAAGAAGAAAAAAAAGAAAAGGGGGATAAAAAGTGGGGTTTTTCTGTGGTTTTTTGTTTTTTTAGTTACAAGGGTTAATGTCTTGTTACGCATAATTTGGCTATTGGGATTATAGTGTAAGGGTCTGGCAAATAAGTCAAAGGAAATTGTAATCCTTGTCTTCTGTGGGTTTCAAGAAACATGTCACTGATGAAAGGACTCCCACATTTTTCTGTTGTGTTTGGTTATTTAAGGGTTTAAGTACTTGTCCTGATCATTGCATGATTGTGTTAAACAAATAGGTGAAATACTTTGGAATTAGCTTATTACATTGGTCATTATGTTTTGAGGTTAATGATTTTCAAGTATATGTTCGGAATTACATTGGACTAAGTGACCATTGGTAATACTGTAATTGGTTGACATGATGCATGGACACTTAAAAAATGTGGTTTCCTTGAATAGTCAGGGTGGTATTGGAACCTCTACAACTTGAGATTATTGAGGATGGCATTACTGTAATCACTTAATTCAATGGGGATGGTATTAAATTGAGACTTATAATCATCTATGTGTTCACCTTAAGTGGATGTCACAAAGCATGATAATTGCAGTGCATGGTTAACTTTAAGAGTACTATTACTGATAGGAGGTATAAATTATAGTTGGGTGTTCAACAATAGTGGTTGCCAGGTGCAAGTACTTTCAACTGGATATTGATCAGACACTATTGCAATTTCTTTATAATGTAAACATTTACGATGAATGTTTCAATGATTGATAGCTCCTCATATCATACTTCAGTATAACCTAGAGTATTTCCAATTCATCAGAATAACTTGTTGCTTATTAATGTTGTACAGCTTATGTGGCATATCTGAGGTAGAGTGTTGTGTGTAACTATAATTGCACTTAGAAAATTTCACAATACTTGATTGTTTAATGTTGATTGATAGATATTAATGAGATTTAAACATCTACGTGCAATTCGCGACAATGAGCTTCACAACTTAGAATTGAATCTTCGCCGAGTAGATCTCTCCTATGTATGGCATTTCTTTAATGTGTGTGACAATGATACACAAATGTGTTTAATTTTAGGTAGTACTTGTTTAAATGTCACCCCCATGGTGAGTAATTACTCATATGATGCATTGATTGATAAACAGTTTGATATATTTTGTAAATCTTATTTAAAACGTGCATGGACATGTAGGACAGTTTTGTTGAATGATAATATTAGCAGTAATAATGACATTAGTTAATGTACACACTCCACGTTACGCTTCATGATATAAGCTGGTTAACCCATCTTTGTGTATGATATAATATCCATGATATTCACGATTGTATGCTTATTTTGCTTATTTTCTCTCTTTTGTATTATCATTGTACAGTGTATTTACTTGTATTCTTTGTGTATTTTACTCTTGTTTTTGTATTCTTTGGATGCACCACCTCCAGGTGGGTGCCGCTGCTTTGAAAGTGATTTCCGAATAAATAAATAATAAATAAAAATAAATAAATAAATTGTTTAAGAGATTGGGTGTTAATTTTAGCATTTGAACAGTAGAATTCAAGATTTGGGTATATTCGTAAACAATGGGGCATTGTTTCAATCGGGGAGGAGATAGAATCGAATCACATTAACTTATATTTTTTGTGTGTTGAGATATTCACTTGGAATTGATTGACATGTATGACGAAGCCTATTGGTAACATATTCGGTTGTAGGCACTTGCTAACACTTAAAAAATCCAATCAAATTTTAAGTTAAATAATAAGGGATTAGCCCTTGAGTCTTGAGATGGTTTAAAAGTGTTTAAAATAAGCTTGATGGTGGTAGAGTTAGAATAATTGAAAGTGAGTGGTGAAGAATTGATCTGGCTAGACATGATAATTTAAAAATTTTGAGTTTATTACTTATGTATACAAAGAAGTGTTTTTCATTTTTCACAAAATTATAAGAAGTTCGCATTATTGGAGCTCTCAGTATTCTTACCTTAGTTGGTTGGCTTAAGGAGTGCTTTTGTTACAGATAATGTTTTTCACTACAACTGGTTCATTCAGAAAATATTGTTATGATTATTATTGTTTCTTAATTGTATTCATTCAGGTGATGGGTTAGTTAAGTTTAATTGGTTGAGACGTTTTTGTTTGTATCATGTACATTACTGTTTTGAAATTAATGAGTATCTTCCTGAACTTTAAACAACCAGAAAAACAATGTGGACATTGTTTCAATCGGGGAGGAGATAGTGTTGAGTTCCACAAAGGATGCAACACCCCCACCCATTTTTATTTCAATTAGCAATAGGATAGCCTAAATTGTCTGATAAATTATAACCACTGCTAGTCCCAGTTGAGTGACAGGTGAAGTCACTGACATGACACCCGTTATGGACATGCTAGCATACTTAACATATTGGTGACTCCTGTATTGTACTCATTGATCTATTGTTACATCAATCTATTGTCCTTGTGTCAATGCTTCTTTTCGCACATGCGCCAATGGAACTCCTTTGACACATGAGTGAATGGATCCTTTGAGTGAATGGATCCTTTGACACGTGTGCCAATAGATCCTTTGACACTTCCTCCTTTGGCTGGACTAAATATCTTTTGACACAGAGTGTGAGAGGTTTCTTTGTGACTGGTTCTATAGGTCTTTTTGCACATTGGAAGGACTTAGTCTTTTGACTCAGTTAGCGGATCCTTTGACACTTGTGTCAAAGGCCTCCTTTGGCTGAGTAAATTGATCCTTTGACACTTGTGTCAAAGCCCTCCTTTGGCTTAGATCTTGTGGCGCAGAGTGCGAATGGTCTCTTTGTCATTGTGTGAATGCATCTTTTTACACATGTGTCAAAGCCCCTTTGGCGGAGTGAATACATCCTTTGACACATGTGTTAAGTAGTAAGACTCTTGATTGCTGTTATAATGTAGATGTTTACCACTATATGTAAATTATGTCCATAGCTTGACAACTATATGTAAATTATGTAAACACTGTGAGCCTATAAAAGGCATAAGATTGAGAAAGAAGGGAAGACTTGGCTCAGACCTGAGCGGAACAACACTAAGTAAAATATAGAATAGTACAAGAAATGATTGTGTCTGCGTTATTATTGTACTACGGGACATAACAATAAGTAGGTGAGCCTGTTCGATTTTCCAAAATACGCCCATATGGAGTTGACTACCTCTCTGACGGGCTTGAAAATATCGCCGTAATCGGCAATGTTTCCAGTAAAAAGCACAAATTTGAAAGATCTCTCAAAATTTATCTTGATGATATTCACAGTTTATAGTCAGGGTACATGTAGGTGATGTCCCATCTTACTATAAATCTGGAAACGGTGTGTGTTTGTTTGTGGGGGTGGGGGTGTGTCTGTGTGTTTATTTGTTATCCTTATTTCTCCGTTAGTTGTGATCAAAGGGGCGCCTAATTTGCATGAAAGATAGAGGAAATAACGGGAAGGGTGTTAAAGTTTATTCCACTGAAATTGGTTAACAATTGGCTCCAAAAACAGCATAAAACCTCTCAGATTTGGTTCATAAATGCTACTAGAATTAACATTGTGCGTTGCGCGTACAACAGCGTAATCTTACCGTGGTAACGCGTCGCGTGCATGTTTGCGCAATGGCTGACTGCCGCGCGACACACGCACTCCTACACATGGCGCAGAAGCCACATGGGAAATGGCTATTAGGCCTGTTGGTAGGGTAAGGGGGGGGTGGCCGGTGTAAAACCACGGGAAATGGTTTAGGATAGGCCTAGGGTTATAATGGTACAAGTAGCGTTTTGCAGGGGTTAATGAAGCAACCTGATTTCTTTACTTTAAGTTGGCATGCCAAACAATCTAAGGGACCGAGGGTTAATGAAGTAGCCACGGGAAATGGTTTAGGAAGTTGTGATTATAAATCAAACTGGTTTGGGTGTGTGCATGGGGGAGGGGGGGGGGGGGTGTAAAACCACGGGAAATGTTTTAGGATAGGGTTAAGAGTTAATGAAGTAGCCGCGGGAAATGGTTAGGGAGGGTTATGATTATAAATCCACCTGGTTGGTGTAGTTGCAGGTGGGGGGGGGCGATTGTAGGGGGTTTATGTGGTTTTAAAAGTACCGTGGATTAACTTGATGCGGTTTGAGAGGTAGGGGTTAATAAAGTAGACACGGTAAATGGTTTAGGAGGGATATGGTTGGGGTGATTGGGGTTGTAGGGGGTTTATAATGCCTTTAGAAGGGATATTGTTATAAATAAACCTGGTTTGGGGGGGGGGGTGTTGTAGGGGGTTTATGTGGTTTCAGAGGTAGGTAGTGGTATAACCAGGAGGTTTATGTGGTTTCAGAGGTAGGTAATGTAGCATAATTACTACATGTGCAAGAATGCCAACAAAAGACTTTTTATGTTGTGATCTCTTAGACGTTTTGGTTTTCATACATCCGAGTTAGTGACGGTGTACAGGGGGTACATTCGCCCTCTGCTTGAATATTCTGACGTCATCTGGCATTGTGCCCTCACATCCAAACTAGCTCTAAAACTTGAGAGAGTCCAAAAGAGAGCTTTAAGAATTATCCTTGGTCCTAATTTTATTTCCTATCGTAATGCTTTAGATGTATGTAATTTTGATTATTTGTCTGCCCGGAGGGAGCAACATTCTCTGAAGTTTGCTCAGTCACTAGCCGAATGCAGTAGGACTAAAAGGTTGCTCCCTGCATGCAGAGGTCAGGTTCATGGTAGACAATTGAGAAACAATGCCGAACTCACCCAGCCTCGTGCTCGCACAAACAGATATGCTGAAAGCCCCATTCCTTATTATGTGGAATGGGGCTTAGGATGGATGATCCAGTCATTATTGGTGAATGTACTCCATCAGGGTACTCATTTATGAATTTCTATAGACCTGGTGTAGATAGATATGGAAGAGCTCATGGAGGCATCGCTATTATCAGTAAATCCAATTTGAAGTTGTCGATCTCCAAAATTAATTTGGAAGCTGATACTTTTCAATATGCATGCGTATGTGATCAAGCCAAGACATTCCGTTTGATTGCAATTTATCGTCCTCCGCCGTCCACTGAGAATGGCTTTTCACATCCTCAATTCCTTGAAGAATTCGACGACTTTCTGAGTGTAATTTCTACGTTGCCTGGTAAGCCCCTTCTTCTCGGTGATCTGAATGTGCACGTAAATAAGCCGTTCAAATCTGATGTCATTCAATATCTAACATCTCTTTCTGAGCATGGCTTACATCAGTTTGTTACACGTCCAAACACATAAGCTCGGTAATATCCTTGACCACGTAGTTTGTCGCCCTGAAGATGATCTGTTGGTTAGCTGTGCTGTGTCACCATTTAGATTCGGTTCAGATCATCACATGATTCAGTGCTCGGTGAACAAGCTGGAGCCGCCTCCAGAGAGAAGGACAATTACAACAAGATCTTTTAAGGATTTGGACATGGCGACGTTTACGTCCGATCTTCGTGAAGCAACGCAGTGTGTTCTTGCGACTAGCGACCCTTCTCTGCAGACAGAATTATACAATAAGAGTGTTCGCGAAGTATTGGATAAGCATTGCTCTGAGCACACGCGATCACAAAAACTTATCCGTAGCCCTAAGTGGTATTCTAAAGAGGTAAGGGTTGTGCGTCGAGAGCGTAGAAAACTTGAACGCAAATGGCGAAAGACTTATTCTGTTGAAGATCGTGATAAATATGTTGCCCAAAATGCAAAAGTAAACCATTTGATTCTTATGAATAAAACTGAACACTTTCAAAGCACGTTAGCTAACGCCAATTCTAAATCAATGTACAGTACTATTAATTCTCTTTTGAATGCATCTGTCCGAAAGATGCCTGCCTGTGGCTCACATTCTGCTCTTAGTGAACAATTTTCGAACTATTTTTGTGATAAGGTGTGTAAAATAAGATCTGACATGGATAACCAGGCTGGTTCTGTGAATAGCCAAGATAACTGTATTCGTACATGTTGTAATGACGCTGATCATATTAATGAAGTGCAATATCATGTTTCCTCTCTTGACAAGTTTGTTGGTGTTGGTGAGGAGGAGATACGTAGAGTGATTTCAAAACTTCCTAATAAAACATCTCCTCTAGATCCAATTCCAACATGGTTGTTAAAACAGTGTATAAATGTATTTTTACCCATCATAATGTCCATTGTCAATAATTCATTTAGAACTGGGATTTTTCCAGCTGTTCTCCGTGAGGCTGTTATCTCGCCCCTGCTCAAGAAGCCCACTATTGACCCGGACTTGCTTAAAAATTACCGTCCTGTGTCTAACCTGCCCACCCTTGGTAAGATCTTAGAGTATCCTGCAGTGTCGAGGTTCAACGAACACATGCTTGAGAACAGCCTCACGGAGACCTTTCAGAGTGCTTATAAATCACATCACAGCACAGAGACTGCCCTCCTCAGAGTGAAAGATGACATGCTGAATGAGCTGGACAGAGGTAATGCAATCATGTTGGTGCTTTTAGACCTTTCCTCCGCATTCGATACAATTGACCATGACATCCTTGTTCAGCGAATGCAGAGGGAGTTCGGTATAACAGGGTTAGCTCAGGGTTGGTTTGAAAGCTATTTAAAGAATCGTTCTAGTAAAGTATGTGTCCTTGGTGAGTATTCAAATAATCGTGTATTGCAATATGGTGTTCCACAGGGTTCTGTTGCTGGTCCACCAATTTTCACGGCATACGCTCAGCCAGTTGCGGAAATCATCAGGCGTCATCAGGTTCCGTATCATGTATATGCTGATGATAGTCAGCTTTATGTCAGCTTTAATCCTAAGTCTGATGAGGATATGGCTGCTGCACAGCTGAGGCTCAACAGATGCATCGCAGAGATTCGGTCATGGATGTTTAAGAACAAGTTAAAACTGAACGACTCAAAAACTGAGCTTTTCTTATTTCCTCTCCTCGATGTGCAGCTGGTATATCCCATCTTACCTTGAATATTGGTGGATCCGTAGTCAGGCCTTCTGCTTCAATTAAGAACCTTGGTATTGTATTTGACAATAGCCTCACCATGAATAGCCATGTAAGTTCCTTATGTCGAAGTGTAAATTTCCATATTCGTAACATTGCAAGAATACGTCGTTTCATTGACCAAACTACTTGTGCACATGCAGCAAGATCTCTGATCCTATCTCGGCTGGACTATGGCAACTCGCTTTTATGCGGTCTTTCTAATCAGGCAGTACAACGTCTCCAAAAGCTTCAAAATCGCGCGGCGCGTCTAATTTTTCAAGTTAGTAAGCGTACCAGTGCCGCGCTGCTCTTGCGCGAGTTGCATTGGTTGCCTGTCCAGCAGAGGATAGATTTCAAGATATTGGTGCATGTGTACAACTGTCTTCATGACTCATCTCCTTCATATTTACAGGATCGGCTGCACAAATACAGGTGTAAACGTACTGGCCTTAGGTCCATGAAAGATCGTTCCCGACTAGAAATCCCCAAAACAAAAAGAGCTTATGGGGATAGATCATTTTCGGCCAATGGTCCTAAGTGGTGGAACAGCTTACCAAATAATGTACGCGATGCTCCTAATGTGAAAGCTTTTAAAAAGCTCTTAAAAACCTACCTTTTCCCAAATTAATTGCTAGTCATTGTGCATGTTTTTTTGTGGTTTCTTAATTGTATATTTATATATATATATATCTGTTTTTATCTTAATTGCTGATGTAATAAGTAGGTCATGTATTTTATCATGTGTCATTATTTTGTTGCATGCTGCAACTATATTGTATTTCAGATTGTGTTTTAATGTACAGCGCATTGGTCCATGGGAAATGCGCTTTATAAGTATCCTGAAATAATAAAATAATAAATAATAGGATCCCACAGACGACCAAACACAACAATAGAAACCCTCTCATAGTGTAAGACATCTTCAAAAAAATCAGTAAAAATGAACAATAAAGATATTTTCTCAGCATTTTCGAAGGTAGCCTATATAACTAAGTGCTTTTCACTTTTTTGTATTTTGGTTAAAAATCACCACCAATTGAATCAGGGAGGTAATGATTATGCATCACGTAACAAGCCTTGGTGGTCTTTAAGGTTATTTTGAATAAACATGCCAAACAGATAAGTGAAGTAAGAAGCCATCTGTGGCCTTTAAGATGAATTTTGGTAGTTTCGATGTGATCTACATCGAAACTCAAAACGCTATAAAATCCATGAATTCCACATGAGATACTGCAAATCAAGCTCTATAAATGTAGGTGGTAGTTAGTACGCATATAAGCATTACGTATGTGAAAAACACAACTTCTGAAAAAAATTGAGGGAAGAATGCATGAAGGATCTCACAGTGCCCCTTTAAAGTCAAAGTTAAACGCATATTTAGCTTAACTTAAAACCACTTTTTAATACGGCCCATAAAAATCCGACTATTTAATATAATTGTGTTCATTTATTCTATTGAAAATAATTATGAAATTAATTAAAAGTATTACTCTAAATAAAAGCATGGAGGAATACTAAGGAGGGGTCACTCTTTTAGAAATCAGGATAGATTTCAAGATATTGGTGCATGTGTACAACTGTCTTCATGACTCATCTCCTTCATATTTACAGGATCGGCTGCACAAATACAGGTGTAAACGTACTGGCCTTAGGTCCATGAAAGATCGTTCCCGACTAGAAATCCCCAAAACAAAAAGAGCTTATGGGGATAGATCATTTTCGGCCAATGGTCCTAAGTGGTGGAACAGCTTACCAAATAATGTACGCGATGCTCCCAATGTGAAAGCTTTTAAAAAGCTCTTAAAAACCTACCTTTTCCCAAATTAATTGCTAGTCATTGTGCATGTTTTTTTGTGGTTTCTTAATTGTATATTTATATATATATATATCTGTTTTTATCTTAATTGCTGATGTAATAAGTAGGTCATGTATTTTATCATGTGTCATTATTTTGTTGCATGCTGCAACTATATTGTATTTCAGATTGTGTTTTAATGTACAGCGCATTGGTCCATGGGAAATGCGCTTTATAAGTATCCTGAAATAATAAAATAATAAATAATAGGATCCCACAGACGACCAAACACAACAATAGAAACCCTCTCATAGTGTAAGACATCTTCAAAAAAATCAGTAAAAATGAACAATAAAGATATTTTCTCAGCATTTTCGAAGGTAGCCTATATAAGTGCTTTTCACTTTTTTGTATTTTGGTTAAAAATCACCACCAATTGAATCAGGGAGGTAATGATTATGCATCACGTAACAAGCCTTGGTGGTCTTTAAGGTTATTTTGAATAAACATGCCAAACAGATAAGTGAAGTAAGAAGCCATCTGTGGCCTTTAAGATGAATTTTGGTAGTTTCGATGTGATCTACATCGAAACTCAAAACGCTATAAAATCCATGAATTCCACATGAGATACTGCAAATCAAGCTCTATAAATTTAGGTGGTAGTTAGTACGCATATAAGCATTACGTATGTGAAAAACACAACTTCTGAAAAAAAATTGAGGGAAGAATGCATGAAGGATCTCACAGTGCCCCTTTAAAGTCAAAGTTAAACGCATATTTAGCTTAACTTAAAACCACTTTTTAATACGGCCCATAAAAATCCGATTATTTAATATAATTGTGTTCATTTATTCTATTGAAAATAATTATGAAATTAATTAAAAGTATTACTCTAAATAAAAGCATGGAGGAATACTAAGGAGGGGTCACTGTTTTAGAAATCGAGAACAGTGATACCGCCCTCGCAAGAATGTTGGGACAATCCAGTTTGAACTCTATAAGACTAAAGTTAGCCTGCATTGCGGTGGCGTTTTAACATTACGTGTATCATCTGAATGACAATTTCGGCGCGAGCCCGCAAGAGCGTAATAAGTCTTACTCTTCTGATTGCTGGGTATTCAGACACAGGTACAAGTTTGCCTTATGTTTACACACGGGTATTCTTGATCAAAATTTTGACAGCTATTACTTGCTCACGAATGCAATGGCCTCAACATATTGGTACAAACAGGCTACGTATGAACTTTGCGCTGTTTGCGGTTAAATGAGGGATGAATGGATCAGTCAGTCTCCGGGTCAACGCACTGTGGTCAACGCTAGGCTGGCTCGCTGCTTTATTTTCTTGCCCACGCTGGCGACCGATTTCACTGTGACCTGACACGTCTCGCGGAAAGGCTCTTTTTGAAATTGTGATTTGGGATGATAAATCACGCTTAATTATTTTTAAATATACGTTGGAAGCACAACAAATTATTCAGAAATGCGAAATTTGGTGTCTAAATTCTGCTCCTCAAAAAGATAAAATACGCCTTTGAACAAAATTCTCTATCTCAAGTTCTAGAAATCGCACATGTTCGGGAATCAGTTCATTTCCAAGCTTTATTTTTCATCTAAAAAACATTCCGTGTACGTTACCCTCTATTTTTCTTACGAAAGATATGTCCACCAAAGGTATGTGATGACTGCGATTTGCACTCTGCTCACAACCCGATCGCCATGTTATAAGCCCTTTCACTATTCCGAAAAATTGCAACTGCGCATCAACTGCGCAGAGAATTGATTAGTTGTCCTATAGAAATAATCTAATTTATCAAAATAAATTAAGTACTATTTTAGGTGCGCTGTGAAAAGCAGAATGCTGAGGCTTGAGACTAAAATATGGTAAAATACCCCCCCCCCCCCCAAAAAAAATAAAATAAAATAAAATAAAATAAATAATAAACCCTTTTTATTAGACTTCGGCTTACGCACTGTGACATTAGGTCTAGTCGTGACAATATTGAACACATGCAGTAGTGATTGGAGTGATGATATCGATTTCCTTTGTGTAAAACGGAAATAATGTTGAAGTTTATTGAAGTAACTGTTATAAAAATCGATTATTTTGCTTGAAGAGATTTATAAGGCCACATAAAAGTAAACATGTTAAGCATCCCCGCCCCCTCATATTTTTTGACTTGCTTCAATTATCTTTTTTTCTTCTTCTTTATTTACGGTCATAACCTTTTTGTTCTGATTGTTGCATGGGTTTGATAATGTTTGCTTCCACATCCGACCGTTTAGGCCCAGGCGTTTAGGCTCAAATAAACCCCAACTAGATAGGCCTGGGAAAGATCAGTGTGTGCTAGGGGGGTGGGGGGGGTAAGAATAATCAACGTAGTAGAGGGTGGTCGCACACTTAATCGCTTTCGTGGGGGGGGGGGCAAAAATGACGATGATAAAGAACATTTTTGGGACCCCCCCCCCCCCCCCCCCCTACCAAAGAAAATAAAACAGTACTTTTCTTTAAAAAGCATTTTAAAACAAGTTCTGTTGTGCACGGTGCACCACTTTTGAACCACAGCATATTTAATATAGGTCTTCTCCTCAAGGTTCGCCCGGGTTTATTAAAATCGCTATATAAATACAAGAGCGAATTTGTACTAAAAGTTTTCTAAAAAGCCTCCTTCCATTGTTTTTAGAAAGTCTATACACTAAACGTGTTCTAATGTTTGTGTTTGCCTAATCTTACCAACACACCAGCAGTTACTGTAGCACACGGCCCACTTGAGCTTCGATTTCGCTACACGACAGTCTTTTACATTAAAGTTGCATTATATATGCGCATGCGTTAACGACTGCGTGTATATAGTCTGCGCAATAACTCTACACGACAGTCTTGTATATAGTTGCGGCCTAGAATTTTGCACTTTTACAAAAAATATGCACTGTACTTGCGTTTTAATTACTGTTACATCTCTGTTTTTTCATGAACATTGCACATTTTTGAGTATTGATAATTATGCAGCAGAAAATAAATGAAATGATTACTGATGACACAAAGAATCATGGGGGTTCCGAAGGAGTCGCAGTTTATCGCAAGGCCGTCTACGGCCGAGGTGGTCTTGTTTATCTCCATTTTTTCCGACGATAACATTTCTGAGCATGCGCGGTTGTAATAGTGAACAGGCCTGGACTCGGCCGACCTTTTGACCGCGTGTGAATGGCTTGTTGATTCATCGGACGCTCATTGGCTAAACCCAAGGTTAAATATGAATATGTATATGCTGGACCCCAGCGCAGTTCTGGAATTTTGTAATGGCGCGGATTTAGCAGCTGCCAGCAAGATGTTGCTCCCACTGTATATTCGGTTTTTGACCGGATTGTGTCTTCTTTCGCTGTTTATTGTGTTCCATCTTGTTGTGGAACATTTTCTTTTCCCCGGAATGCAGCATTTCCAGAGTCAGATGGATTGCTACCAAGCGGGAATTTTAAACTGAATTCTCCGTCCGTGAGTACATATAGTATCATTCCGTACAACACGGTTTATTCCGGCCATTTTCATCTTGTTCAACCATATACCAATAACAATCAGATGATTAGCAATGGATCATTGGCCACATATTCATCTTCGGGTCAACACACTGATGACAGTGTTAAACGGTATACCCGTTCCGATCTATTGGCTTTACGTGACAAGAAGTATTATCTAACTGTTGATACTTTCAAAACTATCAAATCACTTGGTATTGATCGCCGTCGAAGGGGCCGTAGAGCAGGCTCTCACATGATTAAGAAAAATACCTCGACTACAAGAAACAATGTGGAAAACTCAAATAACTGGAGAATGCCTCGTTATAATTCAACTTCCATCGGTAAAGGTGTCCGCCGTCCCTTAACTGTTCATTGCTGGAATGCAAATTCCATTGGTAATAAAACAATAACTCTGATTGACCATATCATTGAATATGATGTTGACATCATGTTTCTTGTTGAGACTAAAATTACTGCAGATGAGATGGTGATCTTAGGAGAATGTACCCCTCCTGGCTATAAGTTCCTGCACTTTCCTAGACGTGAAAGGAGTGGGGGAGGGATTGGTATTATTTACAAAGAAAACCTTGAGCTTCCTGCTACATCTTCCACTTTCACTACTAAGAATTTTGAACACTGTATTGCTACTCTCAAGAACTCTATCCAGTTTGTTGTGATATATCGTCCACCACCATCCACTGTGAATGGACTAAAAACATCTGAATTTCTTGATGATTTCGAAGTCTTTCTCCGTTGGTCTTAGAAATGTGCTTATGGGCGATTACAATATCCATGTTGACGAACCTCACAAATCTGAGACAAAAAAGTTCAACGACATTTTAGCTACCAATGGTTTTTGTCAATTAATCAGTGAGCCTACACAAAAGAAGGGCCACACTCTCGATCTACTGATAATCAATGAGAACGACCCTATTATCCACAGACATCAAGTTCTTCCACCATTCTACTCTGATCATCGCTTTATAGCATGTTCTGTAAACCACGTAAAACCGCCTCGGGTGAAAATGGTTATTAGTTTTCGCCAATTTGGCAAAATGAAACCGGAACAGTTTACTGATCTTCTGCGTGAGCGCATGTCCGACTTCCCTTATGACTCTGAAGATCCTAATATCCTTTCTGATGCATATGAATCGATAACCAAGTCTGTGCTTGATAAAGTATGCCTATCACCACCAGCGAGCGTATCATAAGGTCCCGTCTACCTTGGTACAACGATGACATCCATATGTCGCGCCGCATCAGAAGACGACTGGAAAACAAATGGCGCAAGAGTCGATCAGAGAAGGATCATGAATAATAATAATAATAATAATAAAACCATACTTATTGAGCGCATAACACAATTAAGTCCCTATGCGCTATCACAAACAAACAAACAAACAAACAAAAACACACAGTAACATGAGTAACAAAAGACAAAACAAAAATAAATTAAACATTAACATTAAATAGATAAGTTTTTAGCAATGATTTGAACTGTTCAAGAGTTTTGGCGGATTTAACATGATATGGTAAATTGTTCCAAAGTTCAGCAGAAGCATCTTGAAAAGAACGGCGACCATATGAAGTAGAAGGTGAAGACACATGCGCAAGAAGATATTTTGAGCCAGAACGAAGATTGCGAGTGGGCTCGTATTGTTGAATAAGATCTTGCAGATACATAGGAGCAAGAGCTCGAGTACATTTAAATGTTATCAGAAGAATCTTGTAGATAATGCGAGATTTGATCGGTAACCAATGTAAGTCACGAAGGACAGGGGAAATGTGACAGCGAATCTTAGACAGAGTAACAAGTCGAGCAGCAGAGTTTTGAATCCGTTGAAGTTTTGAGATTTGCGTATCAGGGAGAGCATAAAGTAAACTATTGCAGTTATCGAGTCGGCAAGTCACAAAAGCATGAATAAGTCTTTCAGTTGTTGGCTGATCGAGATAACGCCGGATTTGACCTATCTTATAAAGAGCATGAGAAGCCGCACGACAAATGTTGTTAACATGAACATCCATCATAAGATCGTTTTGAAGGATAATGCCAAGGTTGCGGGCACTGGAAGCTGGCTCAATGTGAGAATCATTGATTTTTACTGATGAAATTGTAGAATTTTTCCTAAAGCGGGATGTAATATGGAGAACTTCAGTCTTGTCATCATTCAATTTAAGGTCATTAGCTGTGGACCAGGTTTTGATATCTGTCACACAAGCTTCCAGTCGCGAGATTGCACCTACTCTGTCATCATCATTTTTCAATACAATATATATCTGAGTGTCATCTGCATAAGTCATTTTGGAGATGCCATGAGAATCGATGATATCTTCTAATGGAGATGAATACATTGTGAAGCCTAAAGGGCCAAGTACTGACCCCTGAGGAACACCCTCATGCGGAACATGAACCGATGACTCGCGACCATTTATAATAACAGATTGTGAACGGTTGGTGAAATACGATTTAATCCATGAAAGTGCAAGAACCTGTGAATCCATATTTATTTGAGAAACGCTCTAACAGTACTTGGTGATTTATGGTGTCAAAAGCATGAAGAATGGATTGTTCAGAAAAATCGTGTAATCAAACTTATTACTGACTCTAAAATTGAGTACTTTTCTAAGAAGTTTTCTGAATCAAATGCCAAAGATATGTATGCCACTATAAATGTTCTGCTTAACAAATCTCCAAAGGTTTTACCGGCTCTTGACTGCTCTGATAAAGCACTTGCTAATGTATTTCTATCCTTTTTTGTTGAAAAAGTTGAAAAGATCAGGGCTAATGTTAGTGTTCTTGGTTCTACTATCTCTGAGGATGTTGAAGGTAGATGCACAAATAGTGTTAACATGAACGCATTTTCATCTCTCACCGAATCCGAGGTCAGTAAGATAATAATGAGGTTTCCGAGTAAAACATGTTACTTAGACACTCTGCCCACATGGCTTGTGAAAGACAATCTTCAAATCCTTTTGCCAATTTTCACTAGTTGTAAATAGTTCATTGATGTCTGGGGTGTTTCCAAACACATTAAAACAGTCTATTACCACTCCAGTGATTAAGAAATCTAATCTTGATAACAACATCTTAAAGAATTATAGACCTGTGACCAACATGAAATTCATGTCCAAAGTAATCGAAAAGGCTGCTTCATGTCAAGTGACAACACATGTTGACAACAACAATATGGGCGAAGTTTACCAGTCCTCATACAAGCGGTCCCATAGTACTGAAACTGCCCTTCTGAAGGTTAAGAACGATATCAACCAGTTCGTGGATCATGGTAAAGTTGTTTTCTTGGTGTTGCTTGACATGTCAGCGGCCTTTGATACAGTTGATCATTCCATTTTCTTGCATAGACTTAAATCACATTTTGGTATCGATGGCTCTGTTCTCTCTTGGTTTAAATCTTATTTTAATCAGCGTAATGTCAGAGTTGCAATTAAAAACGCTATGTCTAGTGGGCACACGCTTACATACTCTTTGCCACAGGGTTCCATAATTGGCCCTCAGGGTTTCATCATGTACACCACCCCTATTGGTGAGATCATCCGTCGTTACCAAATATGTTTCAATTGCTATGCGGATGATATTCAGCTCTATGCCGAGTTTGATCCTAAGATCCCTGGTGATCGTGAGCGTGTCCTCAATAACCTGTCTGCTTGCATATCTGATATTACCTCTTGGATGTTACACAACAAGTTGCAGCTTAATCAGGATAAAACTGAGTTTTTCATAATTGCCACAAACAGAGCTCTCACCAAACTTCCAGATATTGTATTAAATGTGGGAAATCTTTCAATAAAACCATCTGCCAGTGTTAGGAACTTAGGCGTTGTTTTTGACGGCACTCTAAATATGTCTACCCATGTTAGTAAGCTTTGTAAGACTTTGAACTTCCACATTCGTAACTTATGGCGGATTCGTCGCTTCCTTAGCAAGGAAGCGTGCCATCATGCCGTCAGAGCACTTGTCTTGTCTCGCATTGATTGTGCCAATTCCTTCTTGTACGGAGCTCGTGAAGCTGATCTAAAACGTTTGCAACGTATCCAAAATAAAGCTGCCAGACTAGTCTTTGCATGTGGACGAGACAGGTGCTCTGTCAAACTGTTGCGTTCCTTACACTGGCTCCCACTCAAAGAAAAAATACATTTCAAAATCATGTTGCAGGTATATAAGTGCATATCTGGTACTGCCCGGCTTATCTACAGAATCTTTTTGTCAGAGAAGCTAGGACTGTGTCTACTTTTAAGAGTCTTCTAAAGACCTATTTATTTCCAAATGTGTAACTTTGTATTATTGTATATGTTTTGTGTATTATGTCTGCCGTATACCGGGTGTCCCTAAAAAAAGGGTGCACGGGTTTATCAAACTTGTTGACCATGAAGTTCTAACATTTAGTGTAATATGTTTACACATATTGAAAGACTAAACACCAAGCTTTCAGATGCTGCTGATTTCATCTGATTCGGATTTGTCGATCCTGAGATATAGACAATTAACTAGACCTACCCAGTTGTGCCACTTTATAGTTACATAGGTTTACTTCTAAGATACAATTTCCACTTGTACGAATGCCCTTTACCAGTGTTATGCAAAATAAGATTTTTGTATTGAGATTGAATAGGTTTAAATAATAGAATGAGTGCCTGTGTATCCAAGCAGAACTGAATATAAATATGTTTCTTACATGATTCGAACCAGTCCTTTTGACGAGGTTTCACATAATGTTTATTGGGCCTACATTTTTAAAACAAGACAGACGTCCATATGGCTAGGTGGGGCCTCAATTTTTTATTAGAAGAGGGTGTTCAAGGTCTTCAAATATCATGAAACGAGAAGTCCAGCAGAAGTCGCCAGAGAGCTTATTGCCATTCATTTCCCAAACACTCACGTACCATCTAGGAATACATCTAAATGTGGCCAATTCCATGCCAAATGTGAAAAACAGCCAAAATTTCAAATTGGTTTTACAAGTTTTTCTCCTCTATTGTTGGTAAGGGGTATATCTCTATTTATCAAGTCTGATATGATCTCCCCTCAATTTGTTCGTTTTGGTCATTACATCATCGTTTGAAAATAGGTGCGCAAAAAGGATAATGCTTTTTTAATTTGGCTTGAAAAAAGCTAGTTAAGAAAGTGTATTATATTTGTAATATAAAGTATTGCTTTTTAAATGCTATTTGTGATTTAGTTATTCTAAATAAAGCTTCCAATGAAAGTAAAAAGCAAAAAAGTGATATCACTTGCGAAAGGCGCAATGCGAGTTATCATTTTTACGTTCATTTTTTCCATTGGATCGCGTAACGTCCGTAACATTTTTTATCTTTTTTTTCCTCTGGGAGAAAACTAATTGGCTGATTTTAATAACATCACACATTTACTGTTAGTTTGTGATGGGTTCAATCATTGAGCAAAAAAATAATTTAAAAAATAATTAGAAACACCTTAACGAGCGTTACGGACATTACATAAATCGTTACGGACGTTACATAAATCGTTACGGACGTTACAGCTTTTACTCAAGGCTTTGAAGAGCTTCTAAATGACACACCTTTGTGAGCTGTAACACTGAAAATATTAATTTGTCAAAAATGTGGTCTAATTTGACAAATTAGACCACATTTTCTTCAACAATGGTTTAGACTTGTGTACTGCTACATAGTCAGTGTAGCCCAATTGAGGAAAAAGTACTGTTGACATTTGCAAAGTTGACAAGTCAGGAGTGTAACACTATGTAATTCTTTGATACTGTGTTGTCTTGCCACATATTATGCTATGAACTTGAAACTTCCAGAGTAGTTTCTGATAAGCATTGTTTAAAATATGTTAAACAGTTCTGTGACAGTTACATCTTTTGTGTATGAAAACTTTTGCCCTCTAAAGTGACGAAAAACAAGTGTTTTTCATAAGAAAAATTACATTTTTTCCATTTTCAGTGGTAGAGATATACTTGATAGTGTTAGAGTGGGTAGTGTTAATAACCTTTAATATAGATACCTAAAGCACAAACAAGCTTTGTGTGAATGAAAAAAATTAGCATACTCTGTAGTAAATATGCCATAAAACATAAATAGATGTTTTCAGACTACCCATTCCATTATTTTACAACTTTAACCAACTAAGGGACCGTTCATTATTATTATTATTACAAATCCGAGACTCGTATGTTAAAATTACCTAACCCCCCCTACAGCTGAAACTGAAAATTACATGACCCCCCTGCTAACCAGTAACTTTATACACCCCCCCCCCCCCCCTCCCCGAAAAAAATCAACTTGTCACATACTTAAGGGGCTGTCTTTAACTTTGGAATTTTGTTCATGCATAACCTACGTTGTCAAATTTTGTTTGTGCCCTATCTGAACAGCCAATAATTTTATGATGCCCCTTCTTTTTATTGTGTGAAATTAGTAATGGCGAGCGTAGCGAGTTGGAATTTTTTTCTTTCTCATATTTATACATTTTGGATGGTTTTGTGAGTCTTTATAACCCGAACAAGTTAGAACATTCTGAGCAGAAACGTATAATCCAGTGAAACGTTCTACTTTTGTGAGCATTGGTGCAAAGCAGAAATGAGGTGAAAAGCATGCAACAAATCACATTTTTAAATCATGAAGGGGTCACACCACTAAATAGAGCTCCATAGGGATATGTACAAAAACACCGATATAAAACTCTGTTTTAGACCACTAAATTACGAAATTAGACCCTATAGAGTAATTTTTTCTTAAAGATTATCACATTTCCCCACCAAAAAGTGAAGAAAAAAAATAGGTAGGTTGACCTGCTCGATTTTCCAAAATATGCCCATGGAGTTAACTACCTCTCTGACGAGCTAGGAAATGTCGCCGTAATCGCCAATGTTTCCAGTAAAAAACACAAATTTGAAAGATCTCTCAACATTTACCTAGATGATATTCACAGTTTATAGTCAGGGTGCATGTAGGTGATGTCCCATTAATCACAATTAATCAAAAATCATAGGCATTTACGCAATTGTATTACTGTCAAGTCTTTTTAAATTGAGGATTTTGTGATGCATACTTTCCGATTCTAGCTTTAAACACCGTCCTTATGGGTAGGGGATACCCCATTTAGTGTAGTGCACCCTGAAATTGGATTTTGTAACATTATACACCCTGTGGCTCTAATGTCTCGACCGTTGATGATTATATAGATGTTTTTTCCACCATATCGTCGATTTGCTGTCCAGAAGTCGTCTGATAGTAAAGTTTTTGAAGTCGATAGGTTTTAAGAAAATATGCGCGAAGCCCCCCCCCCCCTGTTCAAGAATAAAAAGTTACATAACCCCCCTTTTTTATATATGAAAGTTACATGACCCCCCCCCCCCCCTATAGTTTACCCCCCCCCCCCCTTCCACCATAAATAATGAATGGTCCCTAACATCAAAGTAACACAAGAAAAACACATGGATTGTATGACAAATTAGGGACAAAATGTCCCATTTTAATATTATGAATCTTGTTTTATTATTGATTTAAATACCTGTAACGTCCGTAACGCTTCAAAATGTAACGTCCGTAACACTAAATCAACAGCGTTGGACGATACGGGAGTACTAATTTCAAACTTGCTTTTCATGTTAACATAGAATGGAGTCAGGGCTTGCTCAATATAGTTGACAGAAAAAAATAAAACAGGGAAATGAACAGAGATTTAAGGATATGTACCATAGTCAAAAAGGCACTTCCTTTCAAGGTAACGTCCGTAACGCTCGTTTCTAATTTTTGTTGCTAATTAACTAAGAAAGCTAAAACAAAATTGCTTCATTATATTAAACATTAGAGAGTTTACTACTAGCATACTAAGAAATAAAGTGTTATCTTATCAGCAAACATATGTGCTATTCAATTAAAAGTTGCAAGTTGCATGTATCTGTAACGTCCGTAACGGTGGAATTGGCCATACAAAGGAGTATTGGAAAAACTTGGTAGATGGTACAATCAACAATATGAATATTAAGAACATTCTGGAAGACTAAGATATGAAAAGTGGCAGGACACAGAAGCACATTGATAACGTGCGGCGTGCACTTCAGAGGGATCCGAGAATAACTGCTCGTAGAAATTCCTTACCACATATTCAAAGGACATCATTTTTGTACCTCAGCCTCTTTTAAACAATTCCGGTCAAATGCCAAACCCAATGTTTCAAGACGATTGATGCCCATGGATAGACATTGGTTAACATTGGTTAGTATCGTTTTGACGCTCATGATCATTCTTTCTGTAAAAGTGGCACAACGTTGATTTTGGGTAATCTTTGATAAACTGGGTATATCTCAGGGTTGACAAATTCAAATCAGATAAAATAAACGGCATCTGAAAGCTAAGTGTTTTTCACTTTCTGTGTGTATAGAGATCTTACACCAAACCTAGGACTTCATGGTCAACAAGTTGCGCAAACATGTGCACCTTTTTTTTAGGGACACCCTGTATATATATTGTTTTCGGGGCGTTGTTTAAGCGCTGTGCTTCTTATAGAGCGCTATATAAGTGCCTATTATTATAATAATAATAATTGCGGGCTATTTCATGATTATATAAATATTATGAGCATTTATTGGGAATTTGTTCTTGGGATGAAACATTAATTTAGAAGATAATAATATTATCAAGCAACCTTGATATTAAAATTTAATATAGGAGACAATAATATTATCAAGCAAGTTTGATATTAAAAAAGTCAGATCGAGTTCGCACCCCCCCCCCCCCCTCTTCAGTTGCCCATCCATTCTCAGGCGCTACTATATTACTATTGCTATGTAATAGTCAAGTACTTCCATTCTTCAAATACAAATACTTAAAGACATTAATCCTATACATATAAATCTGTTTCACATTTATGAAGCCTAATTGTAGTGCCGTATATAATCGATACGATTCAAAAAAATGTGTCAACAGGCAGTTGACTTCAACATAAACAGCTATATAATACACCAACCCACAAGACCCAGCTAGGTTTTGTCCAAAACCATTTGACCATTCAAATCCACCAACCGCCAAACCCGAGAACCGCGAAAGCCAAGAACCGCTCTAGTTTTAATTATAAAATGCTACCCTCACGCCAAATTATTCTCAAAGGACCCCATTTATCACAACATCAGGTTTTTGTTTTTGCCGGAACTTACTACCATTACACAAAACGAGGAGTGATTTAGTGCTGTGCGCCCTTAAACCATACACTGCCGCGCATAAGTGTTTGCCCCTCTGGAAGCTTGCAAGTTATCACTGTGTTGTCGACAAAGTATTAAACCATCAGACCCAATTACCATTTCATTGTGTTCATTGTACATTTTATACCAATAAATTCATGTTTCCTATTCAGATTCATGATTTAAAAGTATTACAATTCATGATTTTATCGAGCAAGTCAAAATTCCAATGTAAAATCGCCGTAGTAAATTTATCACCTCATGAATATCAATTAGCTCATTATCGGCAGTGTAACGCTATGGGAATTTTCAACTGAGATCAACTGGTGATGGAAAACTTCATGTGCAGACATTTATGAATGATAATTGGCATGCGCAGTTTATTGGAATACCTTCAGAAGGAACCATTCCAGCTTTAAAAAGTTATTTTTGTGACGACGGTTTATATTTTGGCAGATATTCATCTTTATTTAAGGCACATCTAAAATTATTTTCAATACAATCGGGCTGAAATAACATGGAGAACCATCAAAAGTATTAAGTGTGCATGGACGTAGTTCATTGACCTATTTGCTCCAGTGACCTAACAAACCACGTTATCAATAGAATGGAGTTTCCCACTATTTCATCGTCACAAAGGACCGCTCCATAAACAACATACCAAGACATAATAAATCCTTTTTTTTTACTATGCCACCGTCTCTTCTCAATCCCAAACAATAAGGAGCTAGACTATCCTATTCAAATCAGATGAATAGGATACTTATTGTGTCCATCCTCTAACAGTACTTATTTACAGTCAATGGGTTCCCGGTGCTTTTTAACTTGCCGAATTTGCGTTATTAAGGCCCGATTTGATTTGGTTTAAAAAAGATGAATTTCTGCCAAAAACATAATTCGACGTCAGAAAAATAACTTGTTTAAGCTGGAATGGTTCATTCTGAAGGTATTCCAATAAACTGCGCATTCCAATTATCATTTATAAATTTCTGCACATGGAGTTTTCCATCACTAGTTGAGTCTCAGTTGAAAATTCCCTTAGCGTTACACTGCCGATAATGAGCTAATTGATATTCATGAGGTGATTTACTACGGCGATTTTACATTGGAAATTTGACTTGCTCGATAAAATCATGAATTGTAATGCTTTTAAATCATGAATCTGAACAGGAAACATGAATTTATTGGTATAAAATGTACAATGAACACAATGAAATGGTAATTGGGTCTGATGGTTTAATACTTTGTCGACAACACAGTGATAACTTGCAAGCTTCCAGAGGGGGAAATATTTATGCGCGGCAGTGTACATCAAACCAATCTGCGGCTGAAATAGGTGTGGTTGGGAGAATTTTTATAATAATCATTTAATACATTATTCATGATGTACGAATAATGAACAGTATTATGTACATGTACCGTACGCGTACGTGTCGTACGTGTTTTACAAACACCGGTGCTATACAGAGGTCAACTCTGACCTTGAAGTCGTATCGCTAGGGGTGAGTACTTCCGGGTCGCTATTTGTGGATTAGAAATTCGACGGGATTGTGCGCAGCTGCATACTGACTGAATAAATTCACCCAGTCACCACCAACTCGGGCACCAACTTTAATAATTCAATTCAAAAATAAACAAGTTAAACAACCCTCCCTGTTTAAGAATAACACATTTCACGAGGTTCTCAATACTATTACATACCTGTCACTGTCATCCATTGTGTTAGTTACATATCGTGTAGCCGCTCCTGTATAAGCAATAGTGAAAAGAACAAACGTTATTAATACTGAACAACTTATTAGCGGTGTTACTGAATGAACTCATCCGAACTCCACGCATCCATGATTTTAACCTGGGATCTCTAGATCGAAATACGACCTCTTGTATCCCACAGCGGAGAATATACCGAGAATGTATGGCACTCCAAAAATTCATAAAGAAGGCAACAAAGTCGTATTGACTATACTTGGTCTATATCATACAAATCGTCTCGTGCCCTTGCAGACATTTTAGCCCCGCTAAATGGTACTACAGAGCATCATGCATTGAACTCTAAGCATATAGCAGACACTCTTTCTGAAGTGATGATAAACGATGGTGACATTTCAATTCTCATGACGACATCTCTCTATTTACCAACGTCCCAGTGGATAAAGCGCTCGAAATGATCAAAATAAAATTTGAACAAGACACTGACCTTCACAACAGACCGATACTTCATGTTGATGACATCATCGAGCATCTTCAGTTTGTAATAACCACTACTTACTTCCTATTCCGAGTAAAATCTACAAGCAACGGTTCGGCACAACCATGGAATTGCCAGTCTCTCCGATCATTGCAAATTTCTACATGGAATTCCTAGAGCAAAAAGCCATCGCCACAGCACCTTTGAAAGCCAAATCCCAACTATGGCGCAGATATGTAGACTATATCGAATCAAATCTGACCAAGTCGAAAAGCTGACAGAACATTTGAACATCACTGACCCCACCGGCAGCATACAGTTCACCTATGAACAGGAGATCGAGGGGAAATATCGTTTCTGGATACCCTCATCGTCAGGAAACCGGATGTAGTGTCAAATTACTCATCTACAGGAAGGCCACACACACGATTCAGTACCTCAATTTTAAATTGCATCATCCCATTCACCACAAGCTAGGACTTATCCGCATCCTATTTGACCGAATGAACACTATCATAACAGAGAAGGTAGACATCAAGGAAGAAGAAGATAAGATCACGAATGCTCTCAGCCTATGCGGTTATCCCAATGGTCTTTCAAGAAGGTCAAGGACCAAGCAGCCAACAAACAATCCAAAAAGACTGTGAAAAAGAAAGATCCTGACCAAAAGTGCAGAGGTCTTGTCGTCATCCCTTACGTACAAGGCTTATCTGAAAGATCCACCAGAATATTCCGCAAACACGGCATATCTATTAACAGCGATGCGGCCCAATACTACTCTACACAATATGTCAGTGCACCCCAAAGACAAGCGGGAACCCGGTGTGTCCACGGACTGTGTATATGAAATACCGTGCATTAATTGCAAAAAGTCTTACGTCGGAGAAACTGGACGCCGTTTTAACACTAGAATGAAAGAGCATCAGAAAGAGACGGAGAAAATAACCTCCGAACAGAAAAACTTCTCTCGGCTAAATAGGAAACAGTCAGAGACCAAGTATAGCAAGTCAGCTCTCGTTGACTACGCTGTACAAAGAACCATGTTATTGACTGGACTAATGCCAAAATCCTTTGCAAGGAGAGCAAACCACAATCGCGACACATCCGCGAAGCCATTTTGATTCGACGGAAAGCACCCGACACTATGAACAGAGTTAACGGTGCCCATTTTCTAAGTCATGTCTACGACCCACTGATTACCGTAACAGCGCTCTCAACGGGAAGCACCACGGGTCAGAAGAGGTTATTCTGAAGAAGTGTGTAGATCATAACACACGAAACTGTCAATCGTGAGTAAAATTTCTGGTTTTGAAAGATGAAAATCTCAAATATGTATACAAGACCTTTATTTTAATAAAGAAACTGGGGGCAAGGCGCAACCCGTATCCAGGATAACATGTATTAAAGTGACTGAAGTGGCTGAAGGAAAATGAATTGAAGTGACTGAAGGAAAATGCATTTTATGGAGTCACCTAATGCAGTTGTAATTCCCATTTGATGGAGTCACCCATACAGGTAATCCCACTTGATGTGGTCATTAAATATCCCATGTGGTCATTAAATATCCCATGTGGTCATTAAATTATCATTAAATGAGCCCGTATGGTCTTTAAATGTTCCCTTGTGGTCCTTGAATGATCCCCTGTGATCCTTAAATGATCCCATGTGGTCATTAAGTGATCCCCTGTGGTCCTTAAATTATCCCCCTGTGGTCATTAAATTATCCCCTGTGGTCCTTAAATTATCCCCTGTGGTCAATAAATGATCCCCTGTGGTCATTAAATGATCCACTGTAGTCATTAAATGATCCCCTGTGGTCCTTAAAAGATCCCCTGTGGTCATTAAATATCCCATGTGGTCATTAAATGATCATTAAATGAGCCCGCATGGTCTTTAAATGTTCCCCTGTGATCCTTAAATGATCCCCTGTGGTCATTAAGTGATCCCTTGATGTCCTTAAATGATCTCCTGTTGTCCTTAGATGATCCCCTGTGGTCCTTAAAATATCCCATGTGGTCCTTAAATGATCCCCTGCGATCCTTAAATGATCCCCTGTGGTCATTAAGTGATCCATTGATGTCCTAAATGATCCCCTGTTGTCCTTAAATGATCCCCTGTGGTCCTTAAAAGATCCCATGTGGTCCTTATATGATCCCTTGTGGTCCTTAAATGATCCCCCGTACTCCTTAAATTATCTCATGTGGTCCTTAAATGATCCCCTGTGGTCCTTAAATAATCCCCTGGGGTCCTTAAATGATCCCTTGTGGTCATTAAATGATCCCATGTGGTCTTTAAATGATCCCCTGTGGTCATTAAATGTTCCCCTCTGGTCCTTAAAAGATCCCATGTGGTCCTTAAAAGATCCCTTGTGGTCCTTAAATGATCACCTGTGGTCTTTAAAAAATCACATGTGGTCCTTAAATGATCCCCTGTGGTCCTTAAATGATCCCATGGGGTCCTTAAATGATCCCTTGTGGTCATTAAATGATCCCGTGTGGTCTTTAAATGATCCCTGTGGTCATTAAATATCCCATGTGGTCATTAAATGATCCACTGTGGTCATTAAATGATCCCCTGTGGTCATTAAAAGATTCCATGTGGTCATTAAATGGTCCCTTTTTGTCCTTAAATGATCCCCTGTGCTGTGGTCCTTAAATGATCCCCTGTGGTCAATAAATGATCCCCTGTGGTCATTAAATGATCCACTGTGGTCATTAAATGATCCCCTGTGGTCCTTTAAAGATCCCATGTGGTCCTTAAAGGTAGATGACCCGATCACATTCCGATTTTAAACTTGAATTTTTCTATTCTACATGAAAGGTCATCCTTAAAAAAGTCGTGTTCCAAAGTTTGAGTTGCATAGCTCTAATGGTTCTTATTTTAGACGCACAAGATGCTGTGAACTGTACCCATTGAGTAGTACACAAACTATATCGGTGGTTACCACCATTCGCGGTAATTCGACGGTATTTCATCGATTTCTCCGTAATTATACTGATTTAGGCCGTCAAATTTCAGTATGATGATGAGAAAAATACGAGCTTTCATATGATATGAAAATCTCTGTATGTTTGAAATAATTCTGTGTTACGAAAATGTGATCGGGTCATCTACCTTTAAATGATCCTTTTTGTCCTTAAATGATCCCTTTTTGTCCTTAAATGATCCCCTGTGGTCCTTAAAAGATCCCCTGGGGTCCTTAAATGATCCCCCGTGGTCTTTAAATGATCCCATGTGGTCCTTAAAAGATCCCCTGTGGTCCTTAAATGATCCCTTTTGGTCCTTAAATGACCCCCGTGGTCCTTAAATGATCCCTGTGGTCCTTACATTATCCCCTTTTGACCCTTAAATGATCCTCTTTGATCCTTAACTGATCCCCTGTGGTCCTTATTTAATCCCTTGTGGTCCCAATGACCACGGGTGATCATTCGATGACCACAAGTGATCATAATAAAGGACCACAAGGGTGATCATAATAAGGACCACAAGGGGAATCATAAAATTACCACAAGGGATCATTTAAAGAACCACAAGGGATCACTTGTGGTCAATGAATGATCACTTGTGGTCAATGAATGATCACGAGTGGTCATTAAATGACCACTTGGGTCTTTAAATGATCACATGGATGGAAATGATCGTATGTCATGAATATATTTAGTCAGACTGTTCAGTCATCTGTGATTCAACGGTGTCTATTGGTGTCCCATTTGAATGATTTCGGTTTTAAATCCGTACTCAAGCGGTGAACCAAACAAAATAAGTATAGGCTACCATACAAACAGGTGTCTACTCCAGTAGGGTGATAAGGTGCTCGGCATATTGGTGCCAAGGACGGTATATTTTAGGTTTTTCAAGATGGCAGACAGTGGCCATCTTAGATTAAGAGGTCAGAGTCACCCCTAAACATCACAATGACTCCTCTATTGGATTTGTAATACCAGAATTAGTGGAAAATGACACCCCATTCATCTTTCTAGCTCACCTGGATTGTAACAACGAATTTGACCGATTAGCAGTATTCCAGTATGCTAAATGAATTATACATTCAAGTTGATATTATACTACAAGAGTATAATATTGCTTACAAGCTTATTCATACACGATAATTCCGTATTATATTTAAACTAGCGGGTACCCTCGCTACGCTCGGGTACTCGCTAGCTGAGTATTATCTAAATTAGATACCTTCATGATTTGTAGCAAAATGGGCATAGGTACTAATAATGAGTTCAAAATTGTAGATACCTGAATAATTATTTTCATTTGAAGTAGACTTTGTTCACAGAAATCTGAGTTTTGTGATATCTTTGAATCTCGGACCCAATTTCAATACCCCATTTAGAAGGGAAACAATGTTATAGTTACCCCATACACCCCTCCCCCCCCCCCCCCAAAAAAAGAAAGAAGTTATACCAACCCCACACCCCAAATAATGTACACATGGTATAGAAGATAGTGTGCGGTTAGTCGTCAACATGATCAGCGTATAGGCTATTGTGAAATAGCAAGAGGTACTTGATACTCCAGGTGCCCTTAATCCTAATATCGGTGCCACGGCGCCCTTAATAATCCAGGGATTTTAATAAGGCCTACCCAGAAACGCTAAATATTATTATAGGTATCCCAGAATACATGAAATAACCATTTAGGTAGGCCCTAACCCATATATCCTTAAAATCCAATTATGCCCTTTATATTCCAGACCCATACTCTTATACCCAGTGTACTCTTATTAATAATCCAGACAGGATAGATTTCACAACCCTTTCGCGGATGCCCCCGCACCGGCCGCCCCCCCCCCCCCCCCCCCCCCCCCTAAAATGTGCCAAGTCTCTCATTATAGAACACGTACGTATTAAATAAATTTAGGTCCGCGACGCCACTGGTTTTATAGTGGGGTCTTTCATAGTTGGGGGAGGCGGGTCTCACCATGATCACTTTGTCCCATCCAGTTCAGTGCTAGCCATCTGTTTATTTTATTTTTCGGCCTATTGACATTAAATTATTTCTCCAGTAGGCCTAAACGTAAGTGTATATTATCTACTTGCGTATTTTGCTCTAACAATTCCTTGTTTATTTATAGGCCTATCCCCTATGTATAATATGATATTACGGTTTCTGACCCCTCTATGTTTTTATATAGCGCGCCCTGCCCGTGGCCCGCGTTGTGGATGGGTCCGCCATGGGATTGAGGCAATGTTATGCTGGATGCAGTCCTACGGTTTTCGCCATACGGTTTGCGCCGGCCTTGCTTCCAAAGGGGTTCCTGTATACCCTGGCTATATGATCATGATGATTGCCTTTTTGTTGTTTTCTCATCATACCGTTTTTTGTACTAATAGGGTTTGCACTACGGAGTAACGGATGCTTGCCGCCTTTACTCTACCACAAAACAAACGACGCTTATATTGCGCCACTAACGCGTGTGCACCTTACGGTGTGCGCCATTACGCGTTCGCCGATAGTCTCCCGATTACGCCGCGTGCGCCGATGCGGCCTGATTACGCGTGCCCCGGCAATCGCCTGATTACGCGTGCACCGGCGATCGCCCGATTACGCGTGCGTTGCGCCGGCCATCGCCATGGCGTGCTCAGCGTATACGCGGCGCGTAGCAATAACGTAGCAACGGGGTAAAAAACCTTACGCGTGCGTTGCGCCGGCCATCGCCATGGCGTGCTCAGCGTATACGCGGCGCGTAGCAATAACGTAGCAACGGGGTAAAAAAGCCCAAATATCACAAAATCTAACCTAAATTAAAAAAATCAAACATAAACTGGTTCGTCGTGGGACCCATACGCACTCACACAGAAAATTTGAAGTAAATCGAAGGTGCGGAAAGGGGAGAACATCTCCGTACAAGAATTGGCGATTAGCTGAAGTACTATAATATAAGTTGTCATCAAAGCGTATAAACATGATCTATTGTGAAATAGCAAGAGTTTATGTCCTTGATACTCCTACTGCCCATCAGTGCCACGATGCCTGTAATAATCCAGGGATCTAAATAAGGCCTACCTAAACTACGCTAAATATTATTAGGTATCCCATAATGAGACATGAACTAAACCCTCACATGTAGGTATATTTGATCAGGTGGTCCTTTCCTATACAATCCAGTTATCACAGATGCCCTTAATATTCCACCACATACTTCAGGTACCCATGTGCCCTTACTAATCCATTTATTCATACTATGTAGGCCTAGGATTTGAGTTTTATAATGGGGTAGTTAGTGAGGCGGCGGAAGAGAAGGGGTGTCAATCCAGTTATCACGGGCGCCCTTAATATTCCACTCTATACTCCAGGTACCCATGTGCCCTTAATAATCCAAGTGTTCATATTATGTAGGCCTAGGATTTGAGTTTATAGTGGGTAGTTAGTGAGGCGGTGGAAGAGGAGGGGGGGGGGGGGTCACGGGACCCTAGATTTCACGACGCCCCCATCAATAAAAGTTGTCAAGTCTCCAATAGAACACGTGTATTAAATAGGTCCGCGACGCCACTGGTTCTATTTAGTGGGGTCTTAAGTTGTATAGTGGGTCTTCTTCTTTTATATAGTTGGTGGGGGCGGGGTCTCACCATGATCACTTTGTACCCAGTTCAGCACTGTGAGCAATTCGATCCGTTTATTTCATTTTTCGGCCAATTGATATTAAATTGTTTCTCCAGTAGGCATGTAGGCCTAGGCCTAAACGTTAATGCAATTACCAAAGATGATATTTTGCTCACACCATTCCTTTAACTATGCTTTTCGTAACAATAACATAGCAACGGGCTAAAAAACCTCGAATTTTACGAAATCTAACCCAAATTTAAGAAACATAAACTGGTTCGTCGTGGGACCAATACGCACTCGCACAGAAAGTTTGAAGTCAATCGAAGGTGCGGAAAGGGGAGAACATCTCCGTACAAGAATTGGCGATTCCGTATTATTATATAGACTAGCGGGTACCCTCGCTACGCTCGGGTCCTCGCTAGCTGATGTATGATCTAAATTAGATTCCTGCAGGATTTGTAGCCAAATGGGCATAAGATTATAGACATGAGTTCAAAATTGTAGATAGCTGAAATATTAGTTCATTTGAAATAGACTTTGTTCATAGAAATCTGAGTTTTGTGCTACATGTATCTTTGAATCTCGAACCCAATTTCAATACCCCATTTTGGAGGGAACAATGTTGCAGTTACCCAATACACCCCAACATGTTGCACCTCCCCAAGATATCCCATATGCCGGTCGTATCCAGATTATCAAGTAAGGGAAGCGCGGATGTGCCCGCGCTCGCTAGAAGATATTGTGCAGTTAGTAATCAAAGCGTATAGGCTATTGTGATGATAGCAATAGTTTAAGTCCTTGATACTCCAGCTGCCCTTAATACTAATATCAGTGCCACGGTGCCCGTAATAATCCAGGGATCTTAATGAGCCCTACCCAGATACGCTAAATATTATTATAGGTACCCAAATGAGACTTGAAATAACCACTCACATGACTCGGGTAGGTGTCTTTACTCTTTGATCAGGTAGGTCATACCCCATACATCCTTAAAATCCAGTTATCACACGTGCCCTTAATGATTCCACCCCATACTCCAGGTACCCCACGTGCCCTATAAATAACAATCCAGACAGGTCTACCCATGTGTTCATACTATGTAAGCCAAGGATTTGAAAAGTGGGGCTAGTGAGGTGGCGGAAGAGGGGGGGTCGAGGGGTCGTGACCCCTAGAGTTCACGAAAATGTGTCAAGTCTCCCATAGAACACGTATATTAAATAGGTCCGCGACGCTATTGGTTTTATTTAGTGGGGTCTTTTTATAGTTGGCGGGAGGCGAGGTCTCACAATGATCCCTTTGTACCCAGTTCAGTGAGCCATCCGCTCCTTAAATTATATAGGCCTATACACATTTATGAAAGACATCACGGTTTTCTATAGCCTATATTTCTGCATCGTGGCCCGCGTTGTGGATGGGTCCGCGATGGGATTTGAGGCACTGGCATAATGCATTTTCCCTGTATTAACTGTGTTATCCTGGATGTATGCTTACGGGTTGCGCCGGCCTTTGCCCCCAGTGCCTTCAAAGGTTTCTTGTACTGTATACCTGGCTATATGATTGACTTTTTGCTGTTGTTTCATCGTGCCCCGTTATCTTGTCACATTGGTACGGTTCCATTACGGAGCAACGGATTGCTTACGTTTACCAGTACCCCATAACAAATTACGCTTTGCGCCACTAACGCGTGTGCACCATACAGTTTGCGTCATGATATACGCGTGTTCCGGTAATCTCCTGAGTACGCGTGCGCCGGCAATCGCCTTATTACGCGTGCGCCGGCGATTGCCCGATTACGCGTGCGCCAGCGATCGCCCGATTACGCGTGCGGTGCGCCGGCCATCACTATGGCTTTCATAGTTGGCAGACGGCGAGGTCTCACCATAATCACTTTGTACCCACCCAGTTCAGGGTTAGCCATCCGTTTATTTTATTTTTTGGCCTATTGACATTAAATTGTATCTCCAGTAGGCCTAAACGTAAGTGTATTTCTGCAGGCACATTTTGCTCTACGGTTTGCTCCGGCCTTGCTCCCAGTTCCTTCAACGGCGTTCCTGTATACCCTGGCTATATGATTGACTTTTTGTTGTCTCATCATGCCGTTTTTGCTATTGGCTTTACACTACGGAGCAACGGATTCTTGCCGCCTTTACTCTACCACATAACAACACTACGCTTTGCGCCACTAACGCGTGTGCACCATACGGTTTGCGCCATGATATACGCGTGTTCCGGTAATCTCCTGATATTACGCGTGCGCCGGCAATCGCCTGACGCGTGCGCCGGCGATCGCCCGATTACGCGTGCGCCAGTGATCGCCCGATTACGCGTGCGGTGCGCCGGCCATCGCCATGGCGTGCCCAGCGTATACGCGGCGCGTAGCAATAACGTAGCAACGGGCTAAAAAACCTCAAATTTCACGAAATCTAACCCAAAATAAGAAAATCAAACATAAACTGGACAATTGTGGGACCCATACGCACTCGCACCGAACATTTGAAGTCAATCGAAGGTGCGGAAAGGGGAGAACATCTCCGTACAAAAATCGTCAACTCCGTATTATATATATGACTAGCGGGTACCCTCGCTACGCTCGGGTCCTCGCTAGCTGAGTATTATGTAATTAGATACGTTCATGATTTGTAGCAACATGGGCATAGATAATGAGTTGAAAATTGTAGATCCCTGAATTATTTTTTTTCATTTGAAATAGACTTTTTTCACAGCAATCTGAGTTTTGTGATATCTTTGAATCTCGGACCCAATTTCAATACCCCATTTTGGAGGGAAACAATGTTATAGTTACCCCATACAACCCCCTCCCCCCCCCCAAAAAAAAAAAGTTGTTCAAACCCCATACCTCATGTAGTGTATACATGGTATAGAAGATAGTGTGCGATTAGTCGTCAACATGATCAAAGCGATAGGCTATTGTGAAGGTCCTTGATACTCCACCAGGTGCCCTTAATCCTATCGGTGCCACGGCGCCCTTAATAATCCAGGGATCTTAATAAGGCCTACCCAGAAACGTTGAATATTATTATAGGTATCCCATAATAAGACATGAAATAACCACTCAGGTAGGCCCTACCCCATACATCCTTAAAATCCACTTATCACTTAATATTCCATACCCCATACTCCAGGTACCCATTGTACCCTTATTAATAATCCAGACAGAATAGATTTCACAACCCCCTTCGTGGACTCCCCCCCCCCCCCCCCCCCCCCCCCCCACACTCACCTAAAATTTGCCAAGTCTCTCATAGAACACGAACGTATTCAATAACTTTAGGTCCGCGACGGTTTTATTTAATGGTTTTATTAATATAAGTTTTATAGTGGGTCTTTCATAGTTGGCGGGAGGCGGGATCTCACCATGAGCACTTTGTACCCACCCAGTTCAGTGTTAGCCATCCGTTTATTTTATTTGTTGGCCTATTGACGCGTGACGTACGTACATTAAAATTAATTATTTCTCCAGTAGGCCTAAACGTAAGTGTATTTCTACATGCGTATTTTGCTTGAACAGTTCCTTGTTTATTTATAGGCCTATCCCCCATGTATAATCATGATAATAATTATGATATCACGGTTTTCTGGCCTATCTATGTTTTTATATAGAGCGCCCTGCCCGTGGCCAGCGTTGTGGATGGGTCCGCGATGGGATTGACGGCACTGTCGTATAAACACATTTTCCCTGTCACTGTCATATGTTATCCTGGATGGATCCAGGATGCAGGCCTACTGTTTGCGCCTGATACGGTTTGCGCCGGCCTTGCTTCCAGTTCCTTCAAACATGTCAAAGGGGTTCCTGTATTATACCCTGGCTATATGATTGCCTTTTTGTTGTTGTCTCAACAACATGCCGTAAGTACGCGTGTGCACCTTACCATGCTTACGGTGTGCCATTACGCGTTCGCCGATAGCCTATCGGGAGAGTAAATGTAACCTCGCTGGTCGGGAGAGTCTCCCGACGCCGCGTGCGCCGGTAATCTCCCGATTACGCGTGTTCCGGTATCTCCCGATTACGCGTGCGCCGGCAATCGCCTGATTACGCGTGCGCCTGCAATCGCCCGATTACGCGTGCGCTGACGATCGCCCGCTTACGCGTGCGGTGCGCCGGTCATTGCCATGGCGTGCCCAGCGTATACGCGGAGCGTAGCAATAACGTAGCAACCGTCTAAAAAACCTTGAATTTCGCACCCAAAGTCTAACCCAAATTTAAAAAATCAAACATAAACTGGTTCGTTGTGGGACCCATACGCACTCGCACAGAAAATTTGAAGTCAATCGAAGGTGCGGAAAGGGGAGAACATCTCCGTAAAGAATGGGCAACTCCGAATTATATATAAGACTAGCGGCGTACCCTCGCTACGCTCGGGCACTCGCTAGCTGAGTATTATTATCTAAATTAGATACCTTCATGATTTGATGTAGCAAAATGGGCATAGATGATGAGTTCAAAATTATTGATCCCTGAATTTTTTTTTTCTCATTTGAAATAGACTTTGTTCACAGAAATCTGAGTTTTGTGATATCTTTGAATCTCGGACCCAATTTCAATACCCCATTTAGGAGGGAAACAATGTTATAGTTACCCATACACCTATAACAAACAAATCTTTTCTAACTTTCATTTCATTCAGCCAGAATGCTTATATACGCTTTTTAAGCCTGGCCCGAGCATTTTGCTTGAGCCTGGTCCCTTCAGGACCCAAGCGTGTGTCCGTACGGACCGACGGTTTAAACAAACAATCAAACCCCCCCCCCCCCCCCCAAATGTGCAGTACCAACCATACCCCATATAGTGTATACATGGTATAGAAGATAGTGTGCGGTTAGTCGTCAACATGATCAAAGCGTATAGGCTATTGTGAAATAGCAAGAGGTCCTTGATACTCAGGTGCCCTTAATCCTAATATCGGTGCCACGGCTCCCTTAATAATCCAGGATGTTAATAAGGCCTACCCAGAAACGCTAAATATTATTATAGGTATCCCATAATAAGACATAAGACAAAAATATTGAAAGCCTATGGTGTACCTGATCAGCTTACAAATGCGATAGCAGACATATACAAAGACACCAAGGCAAAGGTCATATCACCAGATGGAGAAACAGAAGTGTTTGAGATACTGGCTGGAGTATTACAAGGAGACACCCTGGCTCCATATCTTTTTGTCATTGTTCTTGACTATGCCCTAAGAGAGGCCATAGATGGCAGAGAAGAAGAGCTAGGATTCCACCTATCAGTGGGAAGAGTTGGGCTCAAAATGAACGCTGCAAAGACGAAGTACATGTCCTTCAACCAGACGCAAGTACCTGTAATTACCACAAGTGAAGGAATGCGCCTTGATAAAGTGGAAGACTTCAAATACCTTGGAGCCTGGATGAACAACACTGAAAAGGACATCAAAACACGCAAAGCAGCTGCATGGAGAGCTTGTGGCAAACTTAGTCAGCTATGAAGCTAAATCATTATCCAGAAAGCTCAAAGAAAGACTGTTCATAGCTACAGTAGAATCCGTCCTCCTTTATGGATGTGAGGCATGGACAGTCACCCCAAAGCTTGGTAAACAACTGGATGGATGCTACACTAGGATGCTAAGATCTGTGTTCAACATCAACTGGAGTCAGCATGTGACAAATAAGGACCTGTATGGGGACATGCCAAAAGTCTCGGACAAGATCAGAGAACGCAGAGCAAGATTTGCTGGACACTGCTTCAGAGGGTCCAAGGAGCTTGTACACAAACTTATACATTGGATCCCAAAGCACGGAGCAAGAAAGCGTGGTAGACCAGCCCTGACCTACATTGACATACTCAAACGTGATACAGGACTGCAGGTGGAAGAAATCAAGACAGCTATGTTGGATAGGAAGATCTGGAGAGGCATTGTGGTTCGGAAAAACCATCCGCCCTAAGTCAAGTAAGTCAAGTCAATAAGACATGAAATAACCACTCTGGTAGGCCCTGCCCCTTAAAATCCAGTTATCACAGGTACCCTTAATATTCCATACTCCAGGTACCCAGTGAACCTATATAATCCAGACAGGCCTACCCACCCCATGTGTTCATACACACGTGTAGGCCTAGATTTCACAACCCCCTTCGCGGACGCCCCCCCCCCCCCCCCCCCCCCCCCCCCCCCTAAAAGTTGCCAAGTCTCTCATATAACAAGCCGCCGCTGTATTAAATACATTTAGGTCCGCGACGCCACTGGGTTTTTTAGTGGTTTTATTAAGTTTTATAGTGGGTCTTTCATAGTTGGCGGGAGGCGGGTTCTTACCATGATCACTTTGTACCCATCCAGTTCAGTGTTAGCCATCCGTTTATTTGATTTTTCGGCTTATTGACATTAAATTATTTCTCCAGTAGGACTATTTCTGCATGCATTTTGCTCTAACAGTTCCTTGTTTATTTATAGGCCTATCCCCCATGTATAATATGATATCACTGTTTTCTGGCCTATCTATGTTTTTTATATAGCGCGCCCTGCCCGTGGCCCGCATTGTGGGTGGATCCGCGATGGGACTGAGGCACTGTCGTATAAAAGCATTTTCCCTGTCACTATTATTAACACATGTTATCCTGGATGCAGGTGTACGGTTTGCGCCTTATACGGTTTGCGCCGGCCTTGCTCCCAGTTCCTTCAAAGGGGTTCCTGTATACCCTGGCTGTATGATTGACTTCTTTCTTTTTGTCTCATCATGCCGTTTTTTTGTACTATAGGGTCTGCAGTGTATGGAGCACCGGATGCTTGCCGCCTTTACTCTATCTACCACTTACAAACTACGCTTTGCCCCACTAACGCGTGTGCACCTACGCGTGTTTCGGTATCGCCCGATTACGCGTGCGCCGTCAATCGGTGCCTGACTACGCGTGCGCCGGCAATCGCCTGAATACGCGCGCGCCGACAACCGCACGATTACGCGAGTTTTGCGCCGGCCATCGCCATGGCGTGCTCAGCGTACACGCGGCGCGTAGCAATAACGTAGCAACGGGCTAAAAAAGGCTCAAATTTCACGAAATCTAACCCAAAATAAGAAAATCAAACATAAACTGGACAATCTTGGGGCCCATACGCACTCGCACAGAACATGTGACATCTGAAAAAACACGGGATTTAAATGTTGTATTAAATGATACATTTCTAGAAAGAGTAAAGTGTACCAAATTTCTTGGTGTACTAATTGATGAATGCCTAACATGGAAAAATCACATTAATTGTATGGCGAAAACAGTATCACGCAATATTGGTGTTATGAACAAACTTAAATTCTGCATCCCAGACCGTATACTACATACTCTGTATTGTTCTTTAATCTTACCCTACCTTAGCTATGGAATACTCATATGGGGAAACACGTGTAAATCATATTTAGACAAATTAGTTAAATTACAAAAATGGGCAGTAAGAACTGTTTCTAAGAGTCATTACCGAAGTCATACCGGACCTTTATTTGCCAACAATATTTTTCTCACTGTAACTGATATAAACACACTGAACTTGGGGTCTTTATGTACAAATTTTCAATAAATGAACTCCCCACGTCTTTTAAAAATTACTTCAAAAAACGCTAGGATTCCACCTAACAAAAAGAAGCAGCAGAAGAATAGGACCAACCGTAGTAACAGACTTAGACTTTGCTGATGACATTGCACTGTTGTCTGAGGAAGTGTCTCAAGCGCAATCACTACTCAATAGAGTGGAGACTTCAGTGGGAAGAGTTGGGCTCAAAATGAACGCTGCAAAGACGAAGTACATGTCCTTCAACCAGACGCAAGTACCTGTAATTACCACAAGTGAAGGCATGCGCCTTGATAAAGTGGAAGACTTCAAATACCTTGGAGCCTGGATGAACAACACTGAAAAGGACATCAAAACACGCAAAGCAGCTGCATGGAGAGCTTGTGGCAAACTTAGTCAGCTATGGAAGGCTAAATCATTATCCAGAAAGCTCAAAGAAAGACTGTTCATAGCTACAGTAGAATCCGTCCTCCTTTATGGATGTGAGGCATGGACAGTCACCCCAAAGCTTGGTAAACAACTGGATGGATGCTACACTAGGATGCTAAGATCTGTGTTCAACATCAACTGGAGTCAGCATGTGACAAATAAGGACCTGTATGGGGACATGCCAAAAGTCTCGGACAAGATCAGAGAACGCAGAGCAAGATTTGCTGGACACTGCTTCAGAGGGTCCAAGGAGCTTGTTCACAAACTTATACATTGGATCCCAAAGCACGGAGCAAGAAAGCGTGGTAGACCAGCCCTGACCTACATTGACATACTCAAACGTGATACAGGACTGCAGGTGGAAGAAATCAAGACAGCTATGTTGGATAGGAAGATCTGGAGAGGCATTGTGGTTCGGAAAAATCATCCGCCCTAAGTCAAGTAAGTCAAGTCAAGTCAAAAAACGCTCTGATGTTCACGACTATCCAACAAGACACGTTAATGATTTTAATTTGACAAACAATAAGAAATCGTTTTCCGACCATGCTATTCGAACGCGTGGTCCCATTCTTTGGAATTCACTTTCAAAATTAATAAAAGAATCAACATCTGTGAACCATTTTCGAAACCAACTTAAGAAAAACATCATCCAAAAATATGAATAATTCGCTTTTTGAGCTCGTTCTTGTTTGTCTTGTCTTGTTTAAGTCGCTGTCAGAGTTTGTTTTATTCATGTATTAAATATGTAACATGTACTGTATTGTTTGATATTTTTTGATGTAGTGTTGTTTTTATGGAAATAAATTTGATTTGATTGATTGTTCTATTTGCTTAAAGCATGAAATTATCATCTAAATCAAAAGTTAAAAAGTAAGGGACTTTTAATGTTTAACAATTCTGAAAAGAAACTCCACCCAATGTGAAAAAGAAGTATAAGCCAGTATTAATTATCCAAGACCACTTCTTTACACATTTAAATGTTCCTGAAAATTAGCCTGGCCCGCTGTAGAAACAAAGCTTTGGATTACTCATGTGTGATGCACATCATGTACTCGTCAAAATGAGAATTATTACTCAGTGATTTGAACAAGCAGCACTATAATAACAGTTTAACTTAGAAAAGAATAACATATTATAGTAGTTGACAAGAGATTAACACGTTAAACGCACAATTCTTTGCACTTTGTCTATACACAATGGTGTGTATTTTTAGTCTGATAAATCCGATAATGATATGATCTAAAATTCTAATGAAAAGGTATTATGTAAAAGATGATGAAAAAACAATGGACCTAATCTCATTTGGTTTCATGATGAGAAACATGAATGAACTTGGGAAATGATCATTTTGCGACAGTCTGAAGACCCGTTACTGTACACTCTTTATGGAACAGGCCTCGTATAGAAGAGAAAAAACATGCGAGGATGTATGTGTCCTGGTATTTAAGGTGAAATAATAAGCATTTAGGACGTGTCTGAAAAATCAGAGCATTATATCCCCCACGAATGGCCTAATAGCAGATAACGCAGTTCCTATTGACATAGCCCATCGTCAGATATGTGGTGGCAAGAAAAATATATACAAATCCATCAAAATAAATGACCAATTACCACTAAAACGTCCTAATTCACACTTATGACGAAATGAGCCCAAAAAGCACCCAAAATCACCCAAAAAGTACCCAAAGTAGCCCAAAAATCCCCCAAAATGACTGTTATTATTATTTTTAGAGATTTACTTATCACATATTCCTCATTATACCATAAGAGGTGTGCAAATGTTTTACATGCCAAGTACTCCCATTTTATCAATTTCAATACCATCTATAAGTCAAAACAAGATGGCCGCCAAAAGTAGCCCAAAAAGCGCCCAAGACACCACTTAAAAAATCTAAATCAAAATATGAAATTTGTGGAGATTGTTTATAAAATGCCCGAAGGGACGAAAAATTGAACATAAGCCTATGTACTAATCTGTGATATCTGGATTTTAAGGGTGTATTAGGTAGGGCCTACCTGGATTATCGAGGAGACATAGGCACAAATCAAACTGGTAACTCTCTACAACGAGCTCTAATGGGCCTATCAATTAGCCCAAATAACCGCATACACCCATATAAATCCAGTTATCACGGGTGCCATTAATATTCGATTCAAGATTCCACATAGTCCAGGGAGGTCCCGTTATATAGGCCCACTAAGGACACATGGGGTATCTTGATTATAATAGTACATGGGGTGGTACCTGAATAATCAAGGGCACCATGTGTACATTGCGTATCTGTATTATCAAGGGTATGTGGTGTATCTAGATTATTAAGGTCCCGTGGCACCAATGTCAGTATTAAGGGCACCTATGATACATGGAGTATCAAGGACATACTCGTGCTGTTTTACAATAGCCTCTTACGTTTTGATATGACTAACCGCCCGTTATAATTTCGGCGCCTGCGATTTCCTTTACAAAATTGATATAGGCCTAGTACAGGCATATTGGTAAGAACATAACGGCACATGCGGTACCTGGATTGTTGGGTATCTGGATTATTATCACCACCTTTGAGGGGTAGGGCTGGCCTATGGGGCACCTGGTTTATTTAGAACACGTAGAGTACTTGGATTAGGAACATCTGGGTATCTGTGTTTATATTTAAAAGCAAATTGGGCACATGGTTTATTAACCCTAACCAGTAAAGCTATTTTTTGTGCGTATGGGGGGATGGGGGGAAAGTACTATTTTTGACCCGATAAATCACCCAGCATCCCCCGGGATTCGATCGCGGGACCATCCGCACCCAAGTCTGTCCCTCTACCAACTGAGCTAACTCCCTAGCGCATATGCGGCCACAAACTCCGTGACCACATATGCCCGCGGTAGGTGACGTCATCGCGGCAATGCAGCAGCACGTGCCTGGAGATCGTTTCTGGCAGTGAGATTTAGTGAGATTCAGTGCGGTAAGGGTTAAGGGCACCTTTGGTACCTGGATTATTTAAGGACTTGCTCCGAAATAACTTTCTGCCCGCTATATCTTCGGCACCCACGCTTTATTTACTTGATAATATGAAAGTAAGGAAACGAGAGTATCTCGATATTGTGGCACATGCAATACCTGGATTATGTGGTATCTGGATTAATTAAGGGCACCTGTGGTAACTGGATTAACTGGCTTATGCCTATGGGGTGCCTGGATATTCATGGGACAATGGGTACCTGACTATTAGGTCACATGGGATAGACCTACATAGGGTACCCTGGTACGAGAATCTGGATTATTAAAAACACAAAGGTAGGCCTACCTGGATTATTAAAGTACATGTTTAATACCTAACTAATAAAAGTACCTGCGATATTCGTATTATTGAGGGGCACTTCTGAATGATGTATAGGACATGTTCTTGATATTTTACAACATTTGCTTACGCTTTGTTTACTCACCAATCCGTAAATCTTCTAGCGGTTCCCGCGTCAAGCGCGGATGCACGCTAGTATAACTTATAATTGTACATTGGAGTCAAACTCTGAAAAAACATTACTGTCTTGCTAAAAATCGAGATATTGGACTTGGGTATACTTATTTTCCCCTCATACTCTCCTACTCATCATAGCACATACAGCATTCACTCAAGTCCCCGGTCTATAGATGTTTTGATTTCAAGGTTCAAATGTCATTTTGTATCAAAGCACTGATATTCACGCTTCATTTAGAAACTATTGTATAGAGAAAATCAAATTGTTGAACTATTAATACTTTACCGAACAACGAAATTGGAATTGGAATATCTTAGTGTACATGTAAGTGGAACATTTTGAAATATAATTCGATTATTAATAGCAATTAGTCAGCAAATATGTAATATGACGATATATAAATATCGAAATACGTTAGTAGTTCATGGTTGTGGGACCCGATATACACAACTTTGTTGATATGTTATATTTCATGGGACATGTTGATATGATAGAACGCAGTCTTAGTTTTGCTCATTATGAAATAATATTTATGATACAATACACAAATTGAATGTAAAATGTTCCCGAGAAAATGTTCAACAGTCAATACAGTATAATTAATTAGGCATCACTACTTTACTAGAATCAAGTTCTCAACAAAATAGGATAAAATAATGTATGGAGGGCTATTCAGAAGAAGAAGAAAAAATTATTTCAGAATTCAAACACTTCCTTCACTTTTTGTCCCACGTACCCCTGTGGAGACCCAATGTTGTTCACAATGTTCAAGAACTAAGTGAGCACCAAATAGTAACTTTAATGTGTCTGTGAAAAACATAATTTGAACAAATGGAGTGCTTCCGTTCTTTTGGTATGGTCCGTCTTTACAACTGTGCAATTACCATATGTCTCAGTTGTAAGGACAACTACATAAATGATTAACACCATGGCATGTACAGTTATCACATCGGAAAGTTATTCAATGTAACTTATTATTGTAACCAATCAAAATCCCATGTTAAATCATAATACTATTATAGGACGAACTGCATGCGTGTATTTTCAGTATTTCGTTCGAAATGTTTCAGGGCCCTTATTATTTGTAGACTTCACATACATATATTATAGTCTTCCTACGTCATCATGTTGTAAACGAGATTTATCAATGCAACACTGACATATCTTAACCGTTAACGCAATTCGTGCCGTACGCGTTTTACAAGTAATACTACACAGGAATGATTATCTTGATACTTACCAAATAATTAAATCCAATCATAAAACTGGTCATAGCGTTAGATTCCTGATTAAACCGTCATGCTGTATTTATATACTGTGTATTACTGTCTTTTCGTATAGTTCAAGGTGGATACAAGATACTTTCTATTACTCTCTTTTCGAAAAAGACCGACCGATTTGAACTTGTTAAGTTGCTGTTTTTGCAAAACACAATCGCCACCGTCAAGTAGCCATAGAAAATGGACGATTTATGAATAAAATCGCCACCCGCACCCATTTCCACGGTCCATTGAATACGGAGTTGCCATTAAATCCGCCTGACGAAAAGTTTTAATAGACCGACAGTTTAAGGTTGGCCTCGAAGAAATAAAAATGGCTGTAGCACAGATCGCTGGGCAACTTTCTATTATATTTGCATGACTATTAGGTAGAAGGAATATCAAGTTCACGGATTTAACCATGCATTACATTTGGCGTTCAATACCTTATACATGTAGTTTAGCAGATTGTGTGAGGTGTGGGTGGTGTGTGTAATAATGGCTCTAGCTGTCTTGTTAACGTATATGCTATAACACTGAGTGTTGTTGAAACGATAATAGTCTCAGGTACTTTTGCTAGCTCCTAATAAAGAAAACGTTTACCTTCATTAAGCTTGATTTAGTACAATCAGGGGAAATCATTTTGACGTGCTCACCAGTTGTTTATATCTCAATATATTTGTTTCAAATCTTCACAGGTTTAGCTTAGTTAACACATGGTTAAAAACACTTTCTTAAACATAAAGAAGCGGTTTGCATTATTTCAATGGTTATCAGCTCTTGTTTTGGATCTAATTTTGAGGTGACATGCTACATTCTACCCTCAACGACTACACTCGAATATTAATACAGCTTTATCCTATTTAGAAACTGAAAACCAACATGATATATCATTTATTAAGAACAATTAATTATCGTTTTTATAATTTAAAAGTTCTTTCCAAAATGTCATTACTAACTCACACGAAAAGCATGTCATTGACTGACACAATTGTATTCATTGTGTAATTGAACATAATCAATAACATTAACGTAAAATATTCTACCTGAACAATGTTAATATAATTATTTTAATGTGAGCAGAAGCACACATTGTCATCAATAATATTCATGACACGCCACAGAATGTGAATTTTAGGACACGGTTTGCTTGAACTGTCAACACTTGTCCCGCCGTGTACGAATCTTAATTACGTACGTGGGTGTCCCTAAAAAATTGTGCACGTGTTTGCGCAACTTGTTGTTCATGAAGTCCTAAGGTTTGGTGTAATATGTTTATACACACGAAAAGGGAAAACACTCAGCTTTCAGATGCCATTTATTTTATCTAATTTGGATTTGTCAATCCTGAGATATGCTAAGTTTATCAAAGCTACCCAAAATCGACGTTGTGCCACTTTTACAGAAATAATGATTATGAGCGTCAAAACGATACTAACATTGGTCTATCCATGGGCATGAATCGTCTAGAAACATTGGGGTGGGCATTTGACCAGAATTGTTTAAAAGAGGCTGAGGAACAAACATGATTATCCTTGGAATATGTGGTAATTGATTTCTACGAGCAGTTATTCTGGGATCCCTCTGAAGTGCACGCCGCACGTTATCAATGTGTTACTATGTCCTGCCACTTTTCATATCTTAGTCTTCCAGAATGTTCTTTATTCATATTGGTGCTTGTACCAAGTATTTCCAATACTCATTTGTAGATGTATTCCCAGATGGTACGTGAGTGTTTGGGAAATGAATGGCAACCTTTCTGGTGACTTCTGCTGGACTTCTCGTTTCATGATATTTAACACCATGAACACCCTCTTCTAATGAAAATCGAGGCCGCACCCAGCCATATGGACATCTGTCTTGTTTTGAAAATGTAGGCCCAATAAACATGTTGTGAAACATCGTCAAAAGGACTGGTTCGAATCATGTAACAAACATCTTTATATTCAGTTCTGCTTGGATACACAGGCACTCATTCTATTACTTAAAACTGTTCAATCTCAATACAACAATGTTATTTTGCATAACACTGGTGAAGGGCAATCGTACAAGTGGAAGTTGTATATTCATGATCTTAGGAGTAAACCGTTGAAACTGTAAAGTGACACAACATCGATTCTGGGTAGCTCTAGATAATTGTCCATATCTCAGGATTGACAAATCTGAATCAGATGAAAGAAGCAGCATCTGACAGCCAGGGGTTTAGTCTCTCAATATTTGTAAGCATCTTACACCAAATATTAGAACTTCATGGTCATCAAGTTGGGTAAACACGCCCCCATTTTTTTTAGGGACACCCGGTATACGCGGACAACAATTCAATTCAAGCCTACACGCCATGCCAGGAGGATATCATATTAATTTAGGCCATGTTATAATTTACACAACAGGTGAGCTTAAGGATTAGCAAGATGGTGGGTGCTGTATGCTATATATGAATATAAGTTGAACATTCATTTATGAATAAATAATAATGCATTATGTTAAACTTAGAAGCTTTGTCCGTTATAATTATTATGTGTGTGTGTTTTGTTCCCCCTATCCGCCATGCGAGTCATTCCCCAATGGCACGTCATAAATCTGGTTGAGAATTCCGTTCTTATTGATATTTCTATGTCAATGTCTTTTTTTGTTATTCCGGGCGATTTACCCCCCCCCCCCCCCCCCTTTATTTTTATTTTGAATACTTAGGACAGTAGCTACAAAGTGGTTTGTATATGCTGTTGTTCTATACATCCAGCATCGTCAGCTAACTCGAGCCAATAAAAAACGTGTTCAAAGCGTGTTCAAAATTATAGTGTACGTATACAGTACAATTTATTTTATAGTACAAGTTATGACCTATCCAATTTTAGGTCTTATTTACGCTGTCTATAAATGTATGCATTGATCATATCATTGCTAAACGTGGCAACGTCTTGTTGTGCTAGCCTAGCTAGCCTAGGCTAGCACTATATAGCCGGAACTGATCATCGATCGAACGAGTACGCGTTAGTTATGGCTCAGAGTGTCACTTAGCACAGAAAACCTAATTGGTATAATTTTCAAACGGGTCCAGCCAAACGATAATTTCATACGCTTATATTGATTGGACGAGAAGTGTGCAGCTTGGATCGCTGTGTATTTGTATCAGGGGTATCAATTATATGCGCCTCCAGGTCCATCCGTGTCGATGGCTTTGATTGGACGAAGGATGGATATCTTCGCCATTGAATAAATGTGTCATCGTCTTGTACTTTTTGTGAACTTTTGAAGTGGATTTGCGTTATAGTTCGCAGTTGTCTTCTTCGTACTATGGATTAAAGGACCGTGTACTAAATTGTTATATCACTTCACAGCTCATAATATTAGATCAAGTTTAGACTCGATTCAATTCATACGGTGAATTTTTTGGTGAATTTTTGCTATATGAATAATGCATTTATTTTTCGTCTTTTGAAATTCATTACATAATGTTTTGTAATTGATCAATCAGGACCACAAGTTTTATGGGCTCATATCCTGTCCGGAGTTAACTCTAGAACAGGTCTGCACCTGATTTTTTTTGTCTGTATTATTATTTGTGAGTGATTTTTGGATTTTGGCCAGTTTAACCAATGAATGAATTTGTAGTAAGCTTACTTACCATTTTAAGCTTACAACTTCTGACTTTGATATTTCTACTCCGAGATTTAACCACCCAAAATCATGTTTATGATGCTAGGGCGTTGATTTTAGGACAACAAATTTCAATATGACGTCATGAAAAATAACTGTGTCCCGGGCATAGTCATTGTTGATGGCATCACACCCCAATATTGAGAAATCAAGCTATCCGTGTCCGTGACCTGGTTTGAATCGCCCGGCCCCGATCTGACGGGATCGGACGTAAAAATACGGCGAACGATTTCGTTTTGAACACCCTGTATGTTTTTACGTCGTGATTGACAGCTCTGACCTTTGACTTTTGGCTTTTATTTATCGCAAGCATTTTGGTCTTACGTCTTTTTCTGTCCTCGTCGTAGCGTGAATGAAATCAGAGACATGGCTTAGAAATACGCATCGGTTTGTCCTCCCTTGACCTTGTTTGTTGACGAAGAAGGCATCAAAGTTGTCATTGATTCAGCTTACAGCCTAATTTTTTTTTCAATTCAATTCAAGGTTTAATAAACATATCATTATCGCAGCAAAATGCTGAATTACAACAATATTTACAATATGTAATATATAGAAAAATAAAAACAATATATTCATAGAAATAACTAAGCATGCAAAACACAACAACCCACCCCCTATTGGAAACAGAACTATAATGTATGATTTAAGAGTTTGACCATGTATGGAATTGAGCTACGAGCGTAACGCAGGGTACGTGTTTTAGGAACAGTTATTTTGTGAGCACTACGGAGAGTCATATTATGCACTTGTTCATCTCTAGATTTTGGTAACCAACCACGGAATTCATTAGATTTTAAAAGGGATTTAGCAAAGTTTAAACAAAGTTGGTCTCTACGGTTCCTGAGTTCCGGAATAGCACATGTTATTAAGGCATCCTGATAGCCTATGTAGTTAAAACCTAAGATGATTCTACACGCCCTCTTCTGAATACGCTCCAAATCATAGTGGAGATTTTCTGTCAGACCAGGATGCCATACTGGTAGAGCATACTCAAGAAGCGGGCGAACAAAACCAACATAGATTGTTACCAGGTCTCTAACACTTAGCCCATGCCGTTTTAGGATGTTAAGCATAAATAGCCGTCCACTTGCACGTTTCGTAATGTCACCAATGTGGGTGTTCCATTTCAGATCTTTAGCAATTTTTATGCCCAGAATCTTCACCGTGTCAGTGCAATGAAGGTTTTGATCATACAAACGGAGGGGGGTAAGTATCGGTGGATCCATCGCAAAGGTGACATCCATAAACATGCAATGAGTCAAGTCAAATACACTGTTAAAATCTTCACCTAGCAGTTTGCGTTTTTTTGCGGTAAGATTAAAAGTAGCTTGACAAACGCTTCCAAATTCGGAAACCGATGACAGAACGGAACAGCATTTTTTACTGTAGCGGGAATAGGGCAATCCAAATTTAAGGCAGTATTTCTCTGAAATTGAAATAGTGTGAGCTATTTAACCAAGCTATACAGATTCTTCGGACAGCAAAATATGATATCTGAAGCAAAATTTCATTCAGAAAAGTTTTAAAATATTGAGGAAAATAGGCCAACCAACTCAGATCATCTGACAGATGCTTTTGTATCGGGATTGGATTTTGTGTAGTAAAATAAATGTATTCATTATATTTTAGGATATTACCTTTACTTTACCTGGTCGGCCTCCCCTATCTGGAGCAATTAGTTAACAATTGATAGCAATTGGGGTAGGCCTATTGCTATTGCCTAATTGGTTCGGGCGTGCGCAGTACAGCGGAAAAACTAAAAACGCCATCTTTTGTCTGAACGCGTGGTACGCTGTGAGGAAAACCCGAAGAGCTGTGTAGAAAAACATCGAAATTTGGTCGAAATCGGACGTTTTTGATTAACATCCTTTCATTGTAAGTACTATAGATGTATATAGAACATTCTTGGACCATTATGATTCATGTATTCTGTAAATTGAGCGATTTCTACGCGTTTTCGTGCACAAGATAAGTGCAAGATTTTTATACATGAGTTCCGTAACTTTTAACAGTGTATGAATAGGCCATTTATTTCTAATTTTCATCATTTTGACATCGCATTTTGAGACCCCAGATTTCTCGATTTGGTTGTGTCAAATTACTTCAAAAAGTTGATTGTGAATGATAGTAGGTCGTATAGCGTCATGTGTGACCATAGGCTAGTCCTGATTTGCATGTTTGGAAGGATTTTTGGCAGTTTTTAAATATTGAATTTGTTGGAAATTATCGGGACTTGTGTGTGTAACGGTACCGCTGCGTGCAATCAATTAGTATGCGTGTCATTACGAAAACACCTGTTGGCTTTGATTGATCTTGAGAAAGTTGTTTAGAAGTGCATTCTGGCAGGTTAATACTACAGAGTATCCCAAAAAGAATATTATGCTTTGTAAAATTACGATGTATCATACTGTGACTTTAAATTATTACAGTGTGTTCCCAAAAATATTTGCTGTATCAAATTGCATGAATAGTTGGCGTTGAATACTTTGTTGTAGAAATAATTGAATGCATTTGTGATGACATTCATTCATTGATTGTGTTTCTGGGAATTTCAGTTGCACTTTCCTGAATATTAAAATATTGTTGATGATTTTTGGACTATTGCATATGATTGGTAATTTCCAAATTTTCATGCCCTAAATTTCGGTAGGGTTACTTCTGGAATAATAGTTTCAATTCAGTTCTCGATCATTTATACAGGCTTGCAATACCAACAGTAGTGTGTATGATTATAAAATTACCAGTGCACACAAATATTTTATGAATGTAAATTGAGTCATTGTTTTATTGATAAGTAATTATTATACTCTATAACAAAATTGTCACTCTATCATGATTCAGTGCTGGATTGTGTAAACATGTAAATTGAGGCCATTGTATGGTAGGAGCGATTAGTGACTTTGTTTATTATTTATTCTTAAACAACCTGGGATGGGAGTGCCGCGTATAAATTGAGGTGCTTTGTCTTTTTGAATATCACAGCTATCTAATTCAGTATTTTTGTGTAGGCTTTTTGTGGCAATATCCCATCATTCCTTATCGCGTTGATATAGAAACCAAACCATCAGAGATGATTCATGATCACTGTATTTTAAATACAGGGAACTTGCATGGCAAATTATTGTACTTTTATTACTTGTGTGTTGGACAGAACAGGTGACCCAGATATATGATTACTATGATGATGTGTATATATATTTAATGCTAGAGTTAAATAGGTATTCCGATATTCCTGAATATTTTCGGTGGTAATGATTTTAATCATTCAAAATTGCTTATAATATTGAGGGTTGTCATGTTCATAAAGTTTGACACCCTGATTGCGCTGCGGAATAGTCAGCATGTTTGTTTGTGATTGATTAGACCGTTTTGGAGACTTATTGCATTGTGTAAAGTGTAATCTGCTGATTTTGTGTTGTTTTTTTAGTGACCAAAACTCATGCTTTGTCAAACACTTAGCGCATTTTTTAATTTCTCACATTTTTTCATATTCAATGAAAAAATACTAAGTCGATTTTTGGAATATTTTTTTCAAATTCCATATATTCCAATGTGTTGTTCTGTAAAACACTTTTAAAATTTTGGAAGATCAAAATATTTGTTTTGTAATACTTAGGAGTTTTCTGTGATCCAAATTTGTGTTTTTGGGAAAAACACTTTTTGAAGTGATTGAAATTTATCACTTGGTCCAAAAATACTTTGCGGATTTTTGATTTCGATATTTTTCATGCTGTGTCAATACTCTTAGTATATTTTCGATTTCAACATTTTTGATGCTTGGTGAAAAATACTTGGCACATTTTGATAATGTTTTGACAATCAACTATCCTGTTACATGGTGACACTGTGTCATACTTTACTATGTGAAGTACATAGGTGAGCATGCTGATGCATGGGTATTATTAACTGGGGTGAGATCAACCTCGTTATTGTCCATCCACACATACAATTGTGAATGCCATGACCTTATATTGTATATAGATTAGATTATCTATTGGTGGGAATATCCTACTATCTTTTGTGTTATAGGAAGGTAGTGCGACTGATGTAACAAGCAACCGATAGGAAAGATCATAATATTGTAAGTAATTTCACTTCATTTAAAAATCATGATGATAAGTAAATAACTTCGGTATAATGGCCAATGGCGAGTAGGAGAGTTACAGGTGAGAATTAAACTGTTTGGTACAACATTGGTTCATCGTAACTTTTGGAGTTATGAAATTGAAACAGGTTATCCTTATGAAGTCATGCTAATGTTATGGACTGTTATAATACCGTGAATTTAGGACAATGTATTGAGGTGCTTTTGGTACTCGGACACTTCAAATGAACGTAGGCGGAGTTGTATTGATTCTGATATTATGGGAATATAACTGTTGTAATAACTTAAATATTGGAAAGTGGTTGTCAATTGTTCTTATTGGAATGATATGTGCGCTCCAAGCCATGGCGTCGTGCTGAGTAATGAAGTTTGAGCACATATTGATTGTAGTTTAGGAATAAGACTTGCGATATTTTGTCAGGTTATGAACACCTTTTACTTTGGTTACCTACTGCAATGTTATAATGAAAAAAATTAGTGGTGTCAGATACTGCAACAGCATTCTGCACGCTTCGTGGTAGGCTTTCGGCGCCGCCGGCTCGGTCCCGCCACACTTTCATTTTATAGCTTTCAGACAGAGAGCAATGATTCAAATTTACCCTATGCCTATCTTTTTATTTAACATTGTTCTTTCAACCAATGAAATGACAATAATCTATATATTTGGTTGTGCCTCGGGGCATAGTCTGGTTTCGAGATCACCTTGGGCCTATAAATTGTACCATGCCCCTCATTACAGTCGATACTTGTATAATATTTGCCTATTTTTTCCGGAATTGGTTTGAAAAAACACAATTATCCTTGAGATTTCTACGCGAATGTCATTTATGTTGGCAAATTGGTTACGAAATGACCGATCAGTGACACTAACATGATACGCAGCTAAAAATGTGATATCGTTTCCTAACAAGTAAATCAGGGCACATTATAAGATATTTACTTTGTCCTATTTTGTCCACAATTGGTAAGAAAAAAAGTGTTTTTCCTTGCGATTGCAACGGGAATGTCATTTATGTCGTCAAATTGGTTGCGGATTGACCGATCAATGACACCGATATCATACGTACCTCAAAATGTGATATCGTATCCTAAAAAGCAAATCAGGGCACATCATATGATATTTTTGCCTATTTTGTCCGCAATTGGTTGAAAAAAAATAGTTGCGGATTGACCGATCAGTGACACCAATATCATACGTAGCTCAAAATGTGATATCGTATCCTCAAAAGCAAATCAGGGCACATCATATGATATTTTGCGTATTTTGTCCGCAATCGCTAGGATAGAAAACTCTGTTTTTCCTTGCGATTTCAATGTGAACGCCATTTATGTCGTCAAATTGGTTGCGGATTGACCGATCAGTGACACAGATATCATACCTACCTCAAAATGTGATATCGTATCTTAAAAGCAAAGCAGGGTACATTATATGATATTTTGCCTATTTTGTCCGCACTTGGTAGGAAAAAAGGTTTTTTTTCTCTGCAATTTCAACGCTGACGTCTTTTATGTAGTCAAATTGGTTGCGGATTGACCGATTAGTGACACTGATATTATACGTAGCTCCAAATATGATGTCGTATCCTAAACAGCAAATTGTGGCACAGTATCGCCTCTTTAATTTAACCTAGATATAGCCTATATACACCTAGCACATAAAGTCCCATACCAGGTGCTTTGAGGTTGGCTAATTCAAAATAGATAATCGGTACCAACAATCTGAGATATACATTAAATGAGCAAATTCCTTCTCCGCAGTTTGATAGGCTCATTCAACAAAATCGAATGGATACTTTTAAAGTTATGGCGATTTCAATGACCGCGCATAACAACAGCAAAGTTGCATTAGGTATAGGAATATGATTTGTGTGTGATTACGCACTTAAAATGTGTGTGTAAAGACTCAAAGACTTTTATTATTCACATCTAGTCAGACCCTTTATCCCGCAACACCCCAGACCCATTCATCTAGATACCTAGGTGGCTCGTTCAGATAGCACACAGTTATGACAGTAATCACACACAAATCATTGATTTCCTATACCTAGTGCTGGTTTTAAAAATCCCTCTTTACCGTGTGAGCGTAATCACTTGGAATTTAATCGAATTCCGAGTTAATACGGTCGCAAGTTTAAAATGAAATGACGTTCTCAGATGCTGTCAATTTGGCAGAAAGGAGCATGGATAAAAAGACATGCTACATTTTGAGTCGAGAAATGCATAATTCGTTTATCTACGAGGGGCATTCAATAAATACATGCAGCCATTGTGGTTCTCCACACCTGAGTGATTCTGTGAAATCTAAGTGGGTACATTATAAAGTATGAACCTTAATCTATCATTTAACACAATCTGGATTTACTGAATATTCATAATTACGTAATCGCATTAGCATAAAATAACCCATATTTGAACAGTGAAAAACATGCCACTTAGGCAGGAATTTTGAATTAGCTTCAATTAACGTGTATTGAAATGAGCAGAACTTTGTTCCGGATAAGTGTGCAAGTCTAACATTTTGCATCGGGAAACCAGAGACCATCTTCAACGAGGTCCTAAATGGAGAGGTTCTGTCAAAGACAATTTTTGGAAATACACTGCATCTTATCTTGGTCAACATTAGGCTTTGACAGTGAGCCCCAAAATGCCGAAAATCCAAAGAAATGAATATGATAGTTATAGCAAACAATTGGGATTTCCCGAAATCCCACAGCAAATGCAGGATTTGTTATTGTATAGATGGCAGGGTATCAATAAATACATCGAGAATTGTTGAACTTGGAATAAAAATCTGCGCATGCGTAGAACGCACGGTGGTCAGAAAGCGCTCATAATGAGCAGAAATGTTAAACAATCACTGCAACCAACGTAAAAGTTACAGATAAGGAATTGAATTTAAGAAAACAAGAACTGTGGTGAACTTCAATACATATACAAAGTTAAAAAAGGTAAACATTTATTTGAAAATACAATTCAATTTAATGGTATAATGGTCAGTATAGTGAATTTACTCAAATTGGGTAAAAAGAGCTTCATTGTATTAACATTTTCTCTACAGAAAACGGTTTCAGATATTGTCTTTATAATCTCCCATTTAAATCTATAACATGTAACAATGAGGAACAAGAGGTTTAAGCCAAATCTTGCGGTTGGATACCTTGACCTTGACTGTTTATTCATTAAAGAATTTCTTTTAAGCTATGACAAGAAGATGACGTTTTAATGTTACATAATAAGTGTTTTTTCTCCATAATTTGCATCTGAAAATAAATAATGTTGAGCACATAGTACTGGTCTATCTCTGTTTCAAACGGCAACTTATTCCATGCATCGGTTCTTGAGATATTTTGAAAAAAGTAACTGTACATCAAATTGCTTGCAAATATTCTCCGCCCTGATCAGCTATTTTTCATGCAGTGTCCAGAGAGTATTGATTTTACGCATGTGCAATTACGTAATCCCACAAACTATATTGTTCATTCATGCATAGCGAGGAAAGATAAAGACCCATATTTCAAATTACCCTAATTCTAGTTGGCATACGTCGCGCATGAATGGAGAAAAACAATGGTTGCGGGTATTTATTGAATGCCCCTCGTAAACTATAAAAATTACAGTTTCTTTTCATAAAAATATCACCCAGCATTATTTAAGATAAATTGCCAGGTGTCAATTTTGTTAGGAAGGGCGTATGTTGTGACGCTGATTTATCGTAATTCTAGATATTTCAATATCTATCATTTAGTCCATGATTGACTTGAACTGAACTTGTCCCGCCGTGTACGAATCTTAATTACGTATAAGTGGACAACATTCAAGTCGACACGCCTCGCTCAGATTGATACTCTTCATGTTAGTTTAATAAAGGATTAGTCAAGATGCTGGGTGCTGTATACTATTAGTAAGTTGAATGTTCAGTTATGAATAAATAATAATGCAGATATTATGTTAAGGGGGGACTTAAATATGTTGTTTTTTTGTTGAATTTGGTGAGTGCTGTAATTATTGAACTATGACTCAAATGTATATAAAAGTATATTTTTTTGGAAAGGAAATGGATCAGAGAATCCAAATTTGGCATCATTTTTGACCAAAAATATTGATTCTTTGAGAAAATAAATTTAACCCAATTTTTTTGAACAAAGCTAACAAAAATGATTTTGACTAAAAACAGCCCGAATCGCTTGATGATGATGTAAAGACACCAATGAAATTTTGACTAAAACGTGTCAACAAAATAAAAAATAAAAATCCTTAACGTTTTTTGGCAATTTTTGTGCCAAAATTCAAAAATCAAATCAAAAACTTCCTTGAGTCCCCCCTTAAACTTAGAAGCTTTGTCCTTTATTATTATTCTTGTCTGTTTCAAATCCCCCTCTCCGCCATGATTTCCCCAAAGGCACGTCATAAAAATAATGAATAAATGCATCTATTGCCACATATTGGTTGCCATTATATTCTGATAATAAATATTTTTAATAATTATTTTATTTTTATTACACCTTCTTTTACTCACCCTGTATGTCAATAAGTGGTTTGCTTTATTTGTATACTCTCCAGCATTTAAAAAAAACGAATTTTGGAGCACCCTGTAAATATGCCTGCACGTTTTCAAAGTTGAATGAGTTGAACGCACTGATACCCATTGAAGTACTGTTAATTCCAGCCTAAAATGTGTCAACATTGCTAATACTTTTAGACTACGTCAACCTTTTTTAATTTAGATACGAAATTTTCAATAATACTTGCCGCCGAGTGAGAATCTTTAGGGTGTTTGGTGTTGGGTTTTGGTGGTAGGGGGTGGTGTTTTTCCACGAGTGACTGGGGACCCGACATGTAGAAAGCCAATCAAAAACCTCAATGTCATCGGCGATAATATGTAATCATTGTGCATGTGATTAGTATATCTTTACCTGAGGGTCCACTGTCGAATGTACCTTACAGAATGATCCCTGGTCATCTGCAGAAAACCCCAAGAACGATCCGATGGTGGCAGCTATATATATCCAAAACTTCATAAATAAGAGAAATCGAACCCGTGTAAATGTTGTTACGCCAAAAATAGTGTTATCCAGCCATAATAAAGTAGTTTAAGTACAGGTTTTGTAGCTATTGGTTACTATGTAGTTTAACCAGGTTAGCCTTTATCAAATTGTACATGGTGATACTCGCTAACAACAAAACCCGGACGCGAACTCGGACACTTGTAGGTCTACATGTAGTTTTTACTTTGAGACGAACAGCCGTAAATCATTCAATGGTGAACAAAATATTGGCAAAAGTCGTCTGAAATCTGTCTTCGATGATTTCAACATGGGTAGTGCTGTTCAGGGGGGGGGGGGGTGCTATTGCAGTTGCATAGTCCTTCATTTCGGACCAGTTGCCCCGTGGGACCAGTTGCCCCATGTTCCCCTATATATATGTACAAATATATAGAGTCAAAGTATGTATTCTTGATGAGATATGATGTGATTGCTTGATAACGAAAAACATAGAAAACCTAGAAAAACACATTGAGCTTTGATAAATTATTTACTTTTACTTAAAAGTGAGAAATACACAAGTACCAAATACAAATTTTAGGCTCTCAAACATTAGATTTTGATATATTTATTTAAAATGTGAATATATGTATTGTATTGTGATCATGCTATGCAAAAGGTGCGAATGATTGAAAATAAATTTTAAAGAAAAAAGTACCACGATTACCATATTCACAATATTAACTACTATTTTTGTGTAATTAAGTCCCTATCTGGATCATAATTAGGCAGTGCTTTCCCAAATCAATCACTCATAAAGTATAAGCGTCGTCATTATCCTGATATTTTTGTCCAAGAGTATGACTATGAACAACGTTAGTATCTCCTGTACTTTGTTCCGAGCCAGCCGCGAGCGATGAGACCATTTGTATTTGCTTAAACTGTTGATACAACTAGATCTGGTATAATATTATAATACACTCCGATAGTAACTGAACTTTAAAGCGTGCGTGCAGACGCTCCCAATATGATTACTACTGCCCATCGATGTCCAAAACCTTTTTTTTTGTCATCAAAATCAATGAGATTTAATTCCGTTGTTTTTCCATTAAAAAAAAGCGGAGGGCACTAGACGGAACCTGCTTCTGGACAGAAGAACGGTATAAACTTGCTCTATGTAACAAACTTCGGCTAAAACTCAAGCTCTGTGTAAAACATCCGACATAAACAAAGAATTAACATTTTCCAACTAGAAAACTCTAATAATGAAGACGTTGACAAGTACAAATGTCTGGTTGATAGTTGTGTAAGATTGTGTGAAGGCCGGCCGTGAGGACTTTAAAAACACACAATTAGATATTCATGACTATAATATCTCGCATTCATATATAACTGATATGAAATTATGAAGGCGGAATGACTATAAAGACAATTATAGAAAATCAAAGGCATGCGTCGTTCTTAAAAAGAACAAATAAAAGGCAATTATTCAAGACTATTAACAATATCAGGTGGCTGCTTGCCACCTATGAGAGAATATTCTGGAGAGGGAAAGATGTGTTTATTCCGTAATGAAACAAAAACACGCGAAATAGCTCAGATATTCAAAACTATGAATAACATACTGGTGAAACGAAGGCCCAAGTGCCTCCGAAATTAAATCTGGAAAAGTGCTTTATAAAATAGTTGTATAAACTATAAAATAATGTAGAAACTGAGACTGAAATTCTCAACTGAGAATGTCCTATATACATTAACTTATGTATATAGATAATCATAGGCCTACCACGTTCAAAACTATAATCGTGGAGGTTAACTAAATCAGTGCCTAACGGCGCAGATATAAGTCGAATTGGAGCATGCAGATATAGCTAGACGCGTTTCGATTCTCCACGAATCTCATCAGTAGCAGGCTACCAAAGGTCAACTGACCTAAAAATGCTACATACACAAATCAAATTCTATAAACATGTATAGGTCTAGCGTGACCCCCCCTGATCAATGTTGAATCCCACAATTTTCACGTGACTCAAATAGCGTGCCTGTTATGGTCCAATACGCATGGCAATTAGGGTCAGTGTTCTAACACCTTTTTCTATGATTGTGTATAAAAACGCTTAAGAAATCATCTAATTTCAGTTTTCGGCCCATATATCTGTTATTATATGAGCAAATCCAATGAAATTTCGCGTGCTTTTCGGAATTGTCTACAGCTATAATCACACTAAAGAAGAATAAAATCGAAAGACATTTAGGGAACGGTCATCATTACATGTACCTTGCCTTACCACTTTTGAAATGTAAAATAAGCTGTCAATTCACATTTGCCACAGGGCATGTACCAACGATGGCTTGATTGAAATCCTTGAGTCACACATGTCTGTAACCTGCATGGTCAAGAGGAAGTGTACAGATTGCCACTTTTACCTTCTTCAATTACCCACATTGGGCTCATTTTTAAAGCTAAAATCTTTTCTTAAGTATGCTACATCGTGAATTTTATTGAAATTTGACAAAATCTTAAATAGGACTATATTTTATAACAAATTCAAGTTCAAAGTTTGAATTTCTTAACCTAACAACTCTCAACAGACGGGCGTTGGGCTCATTGTTCAATCCACCCATGATCCGCCTAAGAATTGGCCAACCAAACTGCTACTGACCACATGCTGAGTGACCTTTAGCCATGGTACAATCTACACCATTGCATGGGTGTTTCCCCCAGCCTCTTAAGTAGCAACATTGGGCTATTTCATAAAACTAAAGTCTGCTCTATGGATACTATATTGCGACTTTTTTTTTAAATTTGGACTTTTGATTTACCAAATCTTCAAATACTTAGTAGCACTAATTTCTATGACAAATTGAAGTTAAAAGTTCGAATTTCTTTCCACAACAACTTTTAAAAAGTAACACTTTGGGCTACTAGGATTGTCCAATTTTAATTGAATCTAGGCATTTGGGTAAAATGTTAACATTTTCTTTCAGTTAATATTAGCTAACTTCGTTATTATCCAATGGATTTTTCTCGTTCGAACAGCAAACAACATGAATATTGACACATTATTTCCATCATTGCCTGTTTGATCAAAAACAAAACAACATAAAAAGTCCCATAGACAACTTTTGAATTTCAAGTACACCAGCCAAAAAAGACCTCCCCAAGCTCATAGACCCTCGGGCCGTTCTTAGGATTGCGGTGGAAATGGTACTCTGTGCTCTGGCAAGACACAGGTGGGGGCATAATTATGTCCTTTGCAGTAGTAGATTTATTACTGTCGATTCAATCTGAAAAAGACGGTTACTGGATCATTATTTGGTAAGGCGAAGTACGTGTAATGTATAATGCACATATCGTATAGCCCTGAATGCGTGATAGATCATGGATAGATGAATATGAATACCTTCAGCTTGATTGTATAGGCCTATTAATGTTATTAATTTCTTTCATAATGAACATCGTACCATCTCACTGATATACCTAATAGTATATTAATATGTAATAAATATAAGAGGACCTGACGTTTCGATTCTAACAGAATCTTTATCGAAGGTAAAATTTTTCATTTTACCTTCGATAAAGATTCTGTTAGAATCGAAACGTCAGGTCCTCTTATATTTATTACATTTACTTACACAGGCTATTTTTGTGGATAAGCAGTTTGCATTCAGCTTTTACATTATAGTATATTAATATATTAAAATTAAATTTTCGGACACAGACAACAGGTATAAATCGTGTTTAAAATTTTAAAATGCATGTTATATTTGGCTAATATTATTTCACTTATATTATTTGTTTTATTATGGTTACTTAATAAATATTATATTTGCGGCATTATAAATTCAATATAAATCATATCAAAACCATAATACGATTACAAACGTCAACTTACTGTTAAACATGACGCAAAGTATGTATAAACATAAAATACACGTGGGTCGATGTGGTCAATGGTAAATCGCCAATGGTGAATCGTTATGATTTTCCTACATACAAAAGCACGTGTAATCAACGATTTACCGTATCAATAAATATAATATATACCTTTTCTTTTATTTAACAATGGTAAATCGTTCCATTGCGTGCTAATTCAAAGAGGATCGGGCAACGGTTTACCTTTACCATTATGCATACTGTACCACCGAGCTTACTACTATCCTTCTGGAAAATGCGTTTTCATTGACCGATCGATTAGCTCAGTTGGTTAGCGCGTTGTATTATCTCTACCTTAATCGTCAATGTCGTGGGTTCGAATCTTTCAGCCGTCTATAATAGTCTATATTCATTTCTTTAATATTTAATTTGATAATATTACATATCTATTTATTACATTCATTTTTTCAACTTTCAATTTTTCATTGGTGCCTTTCCGATATCTCTTTATTTCTTTATATAGGCCTAATATGTTCTTTCATTCTTTCTTTCCCTTATTTTCTGATCCCATTTTTTATGTATTTCTTTATTTCTTTATTTCTTTATTTCTTTACTGTCTTTATGTGGTTATATAGTTCGTAATTATTGTAAGTAGTATCATTGTTTACTTTACATAATTATTTGTGCAACATTTATATACACATTCACCGTGTGCGTCTTATGCATATCACTTAAAACGGTATTTATGCGTTGAAATGGGCTAAAACAAGTTGACAAAAGTGACCGTTCCCTAAAAAGTAATTTGTCAAATGCAACTATCTTGTCACAATGTATTGCACATTATGTGAGTAAAAACATATGTAAATCTCGTTGAAATCGAATGAGTGGTTCGTAAGTTATGATGAATACCGTGATACATGATACCGCATACCGCATATTTAAGAAACCTCAGACAATGTTAGAAAAAAGTGTTCGAACACTTTGTAGGTGTAATGTTAAGTATTCCCCCTTCCCCCCTGATGAATGTTGAATCCCACAATTTGCCCACCATCAGCACAGGGCCTCGCAACATTGATCGGTGGGGAAGGGGGAGGGATATGAGTAAGGAGATACTTCAGGCTACCAGAAACAAGTTTCGATTTGCACGTGACTCAAATAGCGTGCCTGTTATGGTTCAATAAGCATGGCAATTAGGGTCAGTGTTCGAACACCTTTTTTCTATGATTGTAGTTGGTGCAGTATTTTCATCGAAAAACATCCACGCCGGGTGGTACCAACTTGCCCAGTATTTTGGGGGTATATGGTAGGTTTAGGGTTAAAGAGTGTCGATTTGGGGTCTTAGTAACCTTTTATCTGGTTTTTTCTTCCAAATAAATCCAAAAAACTCCCTATCAACCTTTTTAATGAAATATTTACTTGGATTTGGAAGAACTGTGGACACATATGTCAATTTTGGCAATGCCAGCGTTTTAACTAATAGAATTTTACCTTGAATGGATAAATTCCTCATATACCATACTTTTAAACAGTTTTGAATTTGTTTCAGTTTGTCATTGTAATTAGAATGTACCATCTCTGTTAAATCAAGACTAAAAACTATACCAAGAGATTTAAAGTTACTTTCATTCCACTTCAGCTTTGTTTGAATATCAAAATTATTTCTTATATTTTTCAGAATGCCTAATTTAATGACTTCAGATTTATCATAATTAATACTTACTCCCGAACACCTTTTATACCTGTCAAGAATTTCTATAACCTTTAACAGAGACGTTTTTGACCCGTCTAAAAATATAAGTGTATCATCTGCATATTGACTTATTTTTGTTTCAATACCATTAATTTTGTAACCCTTTACACTATCTTCATTCCTTATAGCAGTACTCATTATTTCTGCCTCTAAAATAAACAGGTACGGACTTCAAGGATCTCCTTGTCTAACACCACGCGAAAGTTATAAATAATTGGAAGTAAAACCATTATTAATAATACAGCTCTCAATTTTGGTGTAAAAGAGCCTAATCCAATTACATGTATCTTCTGGAAAGCCATAATATTTTAATACTTTAACTATAAAATCCCACTCAAGTTTATCAAAAGCCTTTTCAAAATCAATAGAAAAAATCATACCAGACATTTTATGACTTTCAGCATGTTCTATAATTATCAATAGTTTTTCTAATATTTTCCCCAATATAACGCCCTTTCATGAATCCTGTTTGGTCGCTATGAATGATTGAAGACAGTACCTCTTTAATACGATAAGCAATTGCCTTTGACGCTATTTTATAATCAGTGTTAAGTATTGTAATAGGACGCCAATTTTTCAACGAAAGAGGATCTTTAATTTTTGGAAATAATGTTATTATCCCTCGTCTTTGAGAAATAGACATTAAATTATTTTGGAAAGAAAAGTTAAAGGCTTCAATATTTTTTAATATCTATCCAAAAGAATTTATAAAACTCTGTTGGAAATCCGTCCGTTCCTGGCGTTTTATTATTTGCAAAACTCTTTAGAACTTGTGTACATTCGTCTTCCTGTGAAAAAACCTCTAATTTCAAACCTTCATCTTCAGATAAGCGATTACAATCTTGCGCAAAAAACAGATCATTGCAATTCTGTAGTATACAAAAGTTCATAGAACTATTTAACTTGTTCTCTTATCTCTTTGGGGTTTTCAACAAGTTCATCATTAATATTTAAGCAAGAATGAGTTTTATTTACATAATTTCTTTTTTCCAGATTTCGAAAATATTTGGTGTTTTTCTCGCCCTCTTCAACCCATCTTGCTCTGGACCTAACAATAGCTCCCTTTGTCTTTATTGCCATAAGTTGCTCAAACTCCTGCTTTTTTACACTCAAACGTTCAAAAATTACATCATTTTGAGACATATCATATTCTTCTTCCAACTTTGCCATCTCTAAATTCAGCATTGATTCCTGTATCTTTTCTATTTTCTTGTTTTCAACAGAAAAAAGAATTGAAGCCGAACGCACTTTGAAATTAATCATTTCCCATAAGAGAGATGGGTTCATGTTCACATTTTCTTCAGCTGTTCTATTTATACATTCGTTTATAGTATTTACATATCCTTGGTTTGACAGAACCGAAGAATTAAATTTCCAAAATCCAGGCCCTCTATCTTCAATGCACCTTTTAATGTTTAAACTTATTAATGAATGATCTGACCTGAAAGCAGCTTTTATATTTACGGCTTCAGCTCTTGAGACCAAGTTGTATGTTATAAGGAAAAAATCTAAACGTGTCATTTTTCACCGGCCGAGTATTTGACCTCCAAGTAAATCTTTTTATGTCTCCATATATCCATCAAATTATAATTACCATTCAAAGTAAGAATTTCATCTCTTGCTTTAAAATTTGTTCTTGGTCTTCCACCAATTTTGTCCAACTAATATTCAACACTGTATTAAAATCTCCGCCCAAAATCAAACTTCCGTTACAATTTTCGTCTATTAATTTTGCAATATCAGAAAAAAACATAGCGTCATCTTTATTTGGATCATATACATTGATTAAAGTTAATTTTTCACCATCAATTTCAATATTAACCAATAGTTTTCTGCCTTGACTATCCTTACAAATATTTATTACATCTACATGAAAATTTTGTGCAAACAAAATTGCAACACCCGCACTATTTGAACTGTAACTATTTTAAAAAAACCTTTGATCCCCAATCATTTTCAAAATATGTTTCTGTTTCAGCAGAACTGTGGGTTTCTTGCATAAATATTATATTATCATTTTGTTGTTTAAACCAAGTAAACACTTGCTTTCTCTTTACTCCATCAGAAATACCGTTAACATTCAATGACGCAATAGAAATACTAGATCTTGTATTCATATTTGACATACTATTATACATATTTTAACACATAAATACAACTGGAATAATAGGAAAGGGATTTCTGTGTCTTACACCGTATGCATTTATATTGTTGGATCACTGAAATGTATTCATTTTGTAAATATTCAGCTCTAATTTTGTACTGAACCTGCATGACAAACATTTTTGAAACAAAAAAAAGAAACCTGGCAAATACAAAATCAAGTCCAGCCTAGTCCAGCAATGCTCCAGCTTGACTAACATAAGCTACAATCCTGGAAAAAAGTCTTGGAACACTTGCGTGTGATTAACGGAAAAGTGTCCCCCTCACTCCCCCGTACAATGTTGACCAAGGCCTGTGGCTCCTGCAGCTTGCCAGAGTGTCCCAACATTGATCGATGGGGGTGGGGGAAGTAAAAATCTCATTTGAACCATTTCCGTTTATAACAGAAGACACTAAGTATCAATACATGCACACAATACCCAGCACGTGTGCTCAGCTCAGCGTTCGCGTTCCAAGGACTTTTTTCCAAGATTGTATACGCAGATTGCAAAAAAAATCATCTAAATTTGGTTTTTCTATCATATCTCGAAAACTAAATGTCACATGTATCTCAAATTGCACAGTATTTGGCAGTGGACCATAGGCTTCGCAACCCCAGTATTTTTTTGTATAAAGACATTCATTTAATACGGGAACGTTCAGTGAAACCAATTCCCTATACTAACTAATGCATTTCGAAGATGTATAATAATTGACCATTATTGCAATGCATAATGTGGCGTTTTCAGATACTCCTACGAGAGTTATTCATGTATTGTCAGATATGCAAAAGAGTATCTAAAAGTAACGGAATCTATATATGGGGTTGAAAGTAACACAAATAATTGTAAAACAACTTAGGCCTACTTGTAAATAACTATCTTCAGTAGATAGCAGTAACTTCTGTTTGACAGATTCGACAGCTATCTTTCGTATTGCATTAACGGGTTGTAATATAATAATAGATGCTCATTATTCATATGCCCATCTGTTATTATGTATTTTTTGATTTGCGGTCGTTGTTTTGCATCACTTATGTTGCAAAGGGACAATGAATCCCCCGGCCCAATAATCACCAAGAAAAAATGCAAGAAAAACACCTTTTTTCAAAACACTTTTTTTTCTGCTCGAATGTTCATAGGCCTATACGTACACTTTTTTGGCTGTTTTTATTAAAAAGAATTTTTGAAAAACTACAATTGGATTTAGTTCTACATTTCCACATATTATTATTAACCAACATATTTTGGCTCAAATTGTCAAAGGGTGTTTTTGCCTACAGTTTTTGGAAATTATTTTGAACATTTTGAAATTGCTGGTATTTTTTCCCGACACGTTATTCACAAACCCTTATTTTATGGATTTTTTCAAATATTTCTTTTTTCTTACACATTTTTTTTCAAAACTGTTGGCATTTATTTTTTGGAAATATTTGTGAAAATAATTGGAAAAACAATAGTTGGACATGGTTGGATGATGAGTAAATGTTTCTTCTTACTCCTCAAATTATAAATGATAGTCAGTAAAAGAAATTGCACATCCAGGATTTGAACCTGGGACCTCTGGATGGTTATAGACCAGCGCTCTATCAACTGAGCTAATGAGTCAGATGAGTAAGCACGACAATAATACTATCTATAGGCCTTCAGTTCAATCCCATCCTCAAAAACAACCCAAACAACTAAATAAGTGAATACATAAACCATTTAAGTAATATATAATATACGTGAATACATAAATAAACCATTTAAGTAGTATATTTTATTTTATTTATTGATTAAAATAGCGCTGCGATAAATGAATTTAGCTTTATTCACAAAGTAATCATCAGACGAGTTGGGACGGAAATGGTAAAGTGTATGGTAAAGTGTATGGTAAAGTGTTGCCTTGAAACGCGTGTTCATTGAACACTTTACCGTTGTTTCTATAGTTTAATATTAGTATACATATTTTGTTTTCATTTTAAATGGTAAACTGTTATCAAAATGCGTAGATGTGACCAATGCTGCTTATATTTCGGAGTTACAACATGCATGATTGGTATAGCTAACACATATGCATATCTTGATAACCCAAAGGCAGTATGAAAAAACGTTTAATTGCCTATTTTAAGCAAAATGTCCCAATGGTAAACTGATGGTAAAGTGTTGGTAAAGTGTGTGACACTTTGCAATAATGCATTACTATAACATGTATAATAAAACAAATCCACGCTTGTGTAAGCACTGACCGCTTGGCCTAGTGGATAGGAGCGTTCGTTGGCACCCTTTATCTGTTTATAGCCTGCTTGGCGTTGGTTCGAGTCGATTTCATGGCGTGACTTTTTTTCCCTTTTTTCTGTTATGAGCTATCTTCAATAGATAGGAATAGTATTGCAAATAAACGTTTACTGCTCGGCAAATGTTAACACTTTCAACGCGGCTATTGGTTTAACCACGGTTCAAAACAGATTTGTCTAACTTTTATGTCTATCTCAAGGATAACTGAACAAGTAATAGGCACGTTTGTACTTATTTGAATGCATTTCATAAGGTGATATCAAATATTGGTAAAATGACATTCAATAATGTTGACATTTTTGAAACATTTTGTGCAATTTTGGATTGTAGTCTGCAGACGCCTGTCGCGTGGAAAGTGTAAATGTATAGTTTCATATTTCAAATAACAAACAAATAGGCAATTTGATAACATTATTAAAAGTATAAACATGTTAATTTCTCAGCAAGAACTTTTTACTTATGATTTATTGATTTATAAACATCAGACTATTACGCGCGGGATCAAGAAACGGGTCAAATTGTAGTTAAATATGACATACATAATTGTTTTCAGCGACCACTCCCTAAATAAAATTAATTCTCTGTCATCATTTTTATTATATTTGTGATGCCCCTATTGTTTACTCAAATCGTGTGGAATATGAGATTCATACGACATTCGGTTTTTGATTTATGACAGAAAACCCAAATTTAGATCAAATATTTTGCATTCCTCTTATGTATACGCAGATTGCAAAAACAATCATCTAAATTTGGTTTTTCTATCATATCTTGAAAACTAAATGTCACATGTATCTCAAATTGCACAGTATTTGGCAGTGGACCATAGGCTTGGCAACCCTAGTATTTTTTTGTATAAAGACATTCATTTAATACGGGAACGTTTAGTGAAACCAATTCCCTATACTAACTAATGCATTTCGAAGATGTATAATAATTGACCATTATTGCAATGCATAATGTGGCGTTTTCAGATACTCCTACGAGAGTTATTCATGTATTGTCAGATATGCAAAAGAGTATCTAAAAGTAACGGAATCTATATATGGGGTTGAAAGTAACACAAATAATTGTAAAACAACTTAGGCCTACTTGTAAATAACTATCTTCAGTAGATAGCAGTAACTTCTGTTTGACAGATTCGACAGCTATCTTTCGTATTGCATTAACGGGTTGTAATATAATAATAGATGCTCATTATTCATATGCCCATCTGTTATTATGTATTTTTTGATTTGCGGTCGTTGTTTTGCATCACTTATGTTGCAAAGGGACGATGAATCCCCCGGCCCAATAATCACCAAGAAAAAATGCAAGAAAAACACCTTTTTTCAAAACACTTTTTTTTCTGCTCGAATGTTCATAGGCATATACGTACACTTTTTTGGCTGTTTTTATTAAAAAGAATTTTTGAAAAACTACAATTGGATTTAGTTCTACATTTCCACATATTATTATTAACCAACATTTTTTGGCTCAAATTGTCAAAGGGTATTTTTGCCTACAGTTTTTGGAAATTATTTTGAACATTTTGAAATTGCTGGTATTTTTTCCCGACACGTTATTCACAAACCCTTATTTTATGGATTTTTTCAAATATTTCTTTTTTCTTACACATTTTTTTTCAAAACTGTTGGCATTTATTTTTTGGAAATATTTGTGAAAATAATTGGAAAAACAATAGTTGGACATGGTTGGATGATGAGTAAATGTTTCTTCTTACTCCACAAATTATAAATGATAGTCAGTAAAAGAAATTGCACATCCAGGATTTGAACCTGGGACCTCTGGATGGTTATAGACCAGCGCTCTATCAACTGAGCTAATGAGTCAGATGAGTAAGCACGACAATAATACTATCTATAGGCCTTCAGTTCAATCCCATCCTCAAAAACAACCCAAACAACTAAATAAGTGAATACATAAACCATTTAAGTAATATATAATATACGTGAATACATAAATAAACCATTTAAGTAGTATATTTTATTTTATTTATTGATTAAAATAGCGCTGCGATAAATGAATTTAGCTTTATTCACAAAGTAATCATCAGACGAGTTGGGACGGAAATGGTAAAGTGTATGGTAAAGTGTATGGTAAAGTGTTGCCTTGAAACGCGTGTTCATTGAACACTTTACCGTTGTTTCTATAGTATAATATTAGTATACATATTTTGTTTTCATTTTAAATGGTAAACTGTTATCAAAATGCGTAGATGTGACCAATGCTGCTTATATTTCGGAGTTACAACATGCATGATTGGTATAGCTAACACATATGCATATCTTGATAACTCAAAGGCAGTATGAAAAAACGTTTAATTGCCTATTTTAAGCAAAATGTCCCAATGGTAAACTGATGGTAAAGTGTTGGTAAAGTGTGTGACACTTTGCAATAATGCATAACTATAACATGTATAATAAAACAAATCCACGCTTGTGTAAGCACTGACCGCTTGGCCTAGTGGATAGGAGCGTTCGTTGGCACCCTTTATCTGTTTATCGCCTGCTTGGCGTTGGTTCGAGTCGATTTCATGGCGTGACTTTTTTCCCTTTTTTCTGTTATGAGCTATCTTCAATAGATAGGAATAGTATTGCAAATAAACATTTACTGCTCGGCAAATGTTAACACTTTCAACGCGGCTATTGGTTTAACCACGGTTCAAAACAGATTTGTCTAACTTTTATGTCTATCTCAAGGATAACTGAACAAGTAATAGGCACGTTTGTACTTATTTGAATGCATTTCATAAGGTGATATCAAATATTGGTAAAATGACATTCAATAATGTTGACATTTTTGAAACATTTTGTGCAATTTTGGATTGTAGTCTGCAGACGCCTGTCGCGTGGAAAGTGTAAATGTATAGTTTCATATTTCAAATAACAAACAAATAGGCAATTTGATAACATTATTAAAAGTATAAACATGTTAATTTCTCAGCAAGAACTTTTTACTTATGATTTATTGATTTATAAACATCAGACTATTATGCGCGGGATCAAGAAACGGGTCAAATTGTAGTTAAATATGACATACATAATTGTTTTCAGTGACCACTCCCTAAATAAAATTAATTCTCTGTCATCATTTTTATTATATTTGTGATGCCCCTATTGTTTACTCAAATCGTGTGGAATATGAGATTCATACGACATTCGGTTTTTGATTTATGACAGAAAACCCAAATTTAGATCAAATATTTTGCATTCCTCTTATACAATCCTGGGGAAAAGTCTTGGAACACTTGCGTGTGATTAACGGAAAAGTGTCACCCCCACTCCCCCGTACAATGTTGACCAAGGCCTGTGGCTCCTGCAGCTTGCCAGAGTGTCCCCACATTGATCGATGGGGGTGGGGGAAGTAAAAATCTCATTTGAACCATTTCCGTTTATAACAGAAGACACTAAGTATCAATACATGCACACAATACCCAGCACGAGTGCTCAGCTCAGCGTTCGCGTTCCAAGGACTTTTTTCCAAGATTGTATACGCAGATTGCAAAAAAAATCATCTAAATTTGGTTTTTCTATCATATCTCGAAAACTAAATGTCACATGTATCTCAAATTGCACAGTATTTGGCAGTAGACCATAGGCTTGGCAACCCCAGTATTTTTTTTGTATAAAGACATTCATTTAATACGGGAACGTTTAGGGAAACCAATTCCCTATACTAACTAATGCATTTCGAAGATGTATAATAATTGACCATTATTGCAATGCATAATGTGGCGTTTTCAGATACTCCTACGAGAGTTATTCATGTATTGTCAGATATGCAAAAGAGTATCTAAAAGTAACGGAATCTATATATGGGGTTGAAAGTAACACAAATAATTGTAAAACAACTTAGGCCTACTTGTAAATAACTATCTTCAGTAGATAGCAGTAACTTCTGTTTGACAGATTCGACAGCTATCTTTCGTATTGCATTAACGGGTTGTAATATAATAATAGATGCTCATTATTCATATGCCCATCTGTTATTATGTATTTTTTGATTTGCGGTCGTTGTTTTGCATCACTTATGTTGCAAAGGGACGATGAATCCCCCGGCCCAATAATCACCAAGAAAAAATGTAAGAAAAACACCTTTTTTCAAAACACTTTTTTTTCTGCTCGAATGTTCATAGGCCTATACGTACACTTTTTTGGCTGTTTTTATTAAAAAGAATTTTTGAAAAACTACAATTGGATTTAGTTCTACATTTCCACATATTATTATTAACCAACATTTTTTGGCTCAAATTGTCAAAGGGTGTTTTTGCCTACAGTTTTTGGAAATTATTTTGAACATTTTGAAATTGCTGGTATTTTTTCCCGACACGTTATTCACAAACCCTTATTTTATGGATTTTTTCAAATATTTCTTTTTTCTTACACATTTTTTTTCAAAACTGTTGGCATTTATTTTTTGGAAATATTTGTGAAAATAATTGGAAAAACAAAAGTTGGACATGGTTGGATGATGAGTAAATGTTTCTTCTTACTCCACAAATTATAAATGATAGTCAGTAAAAGAAATTGCACATCCAGGATTTGAACCTGGGACCTCTGGATGGTTATAGACCAGCGCTCTATCAACTGAGCTAATGAGTCAGATGAGTAAGCACGACAATAATACTATCTATAGGCCTTCAGTTCAATCCCATCCTCAAAAACAACCTAAACAACTAAATAAGTGAATACATAAACCATTTAAGTAATATATAATATACGTGAATACATAAATAAACCATTTAAGTAGTATATTTTATTTTATTTATTGATTAAAATAGCGCTGCGATAAATGAATTTAGCTTTATTCACAAAGTAATCATCAGACGAGTTGGGACGGAAATGGTAAAGTGTATGGTAAAGTGTATGGTAAAGTGTTGCCTTGAAACGCGTGTTCATTGAACACTTTACCGTTGTTTCTATAGTATAATATTAGTATACATATTTTGTTTTCATTTTAAATGGTAAACTGTTATCAAAATGCGTAGATGTGACCAATGCTGCTTATATTTCGGAGTTACAACATGCATGATTGGTATAGCTAACACATATGCATATCTTGATAACTCAAAGGCAGTATGAAAAAACGTTTAATTGCCTATTTTAAGCAAAATGTCCCAATGGTAAACTGATGGTAAAGTGTTGGTAAAGTGTGTGACACTTTGCAATAATGCATAACTATAACATGTATAATAAAACAAATCCACGCTTGTGTAAGCACTGACCGCTTGGCCTAGTGGATAGGAGCGTTCGTTGGCACCCTTTATCTGTTTATAGCCTGCTTGGCGTTGGTTCGAGTCGATTTCATGGCGTGACTTTTTTTCCCTTTTTTCTGTTATGAGCTATCTTCAATAGATAGGAATAGTATTGCAAATAAACGTTTACTGCTCGGCAAATGTTAACACTTTCAACGCGGCTATTGGTTTAACCACGGTTCAAAACAGATTTGTCTAACTTTTATGTCTATCTCAAGGATAACTGAACAAGTAATAGACACGTTTGTACTTATTTGAATGCATTTCATAAGGTGATATCAAATATTGGTAAAATGACATTCAATAATGTTGACATTTTTGAAACATTTTGTGCCATTTTGGATTGTAGTCTGCAGACGCCTGTCGCGTGGAAAGTGTAAATGTATAGTTTCATATTTCAAATAACAAACAAATAGGCAATTTGATAACATTATTAAAAGTATAAACATGTTAATTTCTCAGCAAGAACTTTTTACTTATGATTTATTGATTTATAAACATCAGACTATTACGCGCGGGATCAAGAAACGGGTCAAATTGTAGTTAAATATGACATACATAATTGTTTTCAGTGACCACTCCCTAAATAAAATTAATTCTCTGTCATCATTTTTATTATATTTGTGATGCCCCTATTGTTTACTCAAATCGTGTGGAATATGAGATTCATACGACATTCGGTTTATGATTTATGACAGAAAACCCAAATTTAGATCAAATATTTTGCATTCCTCTTATACATGTATACGCAGATTACAAAAAAAATCATCTAAATTTGGTTTTTCTATCATATCTCGAAAACTAAATGTCACATGTATCTCATATTGCACAGTATTTGGCAGTGGACCATAGGCTTGGCAACCCCAGTATTTTTTTGTATAAAGACATTCATTTAATACGGGAACGTTCAGTGAAACCAATTCCCTATACTAACTAATGCATTTCGAAGATGTATAATAATTGACCATTATTGCAATGCATAATGTGGCGTTTTCAGATACTCCTACGAGAGTTATTCATGTATTGTCAGATATGCAAAAGAGTATCTAATAGTAACGGAATCTATATATGGGGTTGAAAGTAACACAAATAATTGTAAAACAACTTAGGCCTACTTGTAAATAACTATCTTCAGTAGATAGCAGTAACTTCTGTTTGACAGATTCGACAGCTATCTTTCGTATTGCATTAACGGGTTGTAATATAATAATAGATGCTCATTATTCATATGCCCATCTGTTATTATGTATTTTTTGATTTGCGGTCGTTGTTTTGCATCACTTATGTTGCAAAGGGACGATGAATCCCCCGGCCCAATAATCACCAAGAAAAAATGCAAGAAAAACACCTTTTTTCAAAACACTATGTTCATAGGCCTATACGTACACTTTTTTGGCTGTTTTTATTAAAAAGAATTTTTGAAAAACTACAATTGGATTTAGTTCTACATTTCCACATATTATTATTAACCAACATTTTTTGGCTCAAATTGTCAAAGGGTGTTTTTGCCTACAGTTTTTGGAAATTATTTTGAACATTTTGAAATTGCTGGTATTTTTTCCCGACACGTTATTCACAAACCCTTATTTTATGGATTTTTTCAAATATTTCTTTTTTCTTACACATTTTTTTTCAAAACTGTTGGCATTTATTTTTTGGAAATATTTGTGAAAATATTTGGAAAAACAATAGTTGGACATGGTTGGATGATGAGTAAATGTTTCTTCTTACTCCACAAATTATAAATGATAGTCAGTAAAAGAAATTGCACATCCAGGATTTGAACCTGGGACCTCTGGATGGTTATAGACCAGCGCTCTATCAACTGAGCTAATGAGTCAGATGAGTAAGCACGACAATAATACTATCTATAGGCCTTCAGTTCAATCCCATCCTCAAAAACAACCCAAACAACTAAATAAGTGAATACATAAACCATTTAAGTAATATATAATATACGTGAATACATAAATAAACCATTTAAGTAGTATATTTTATTTTATTTATTGATTAAAATAGCGCTGCGATAAATGAATTTAGCTTTATTCACAAAGTAATCATCAGACGAGTTGGGACGGAAATGGTAAAGTGTATGGTAAAGTGTATGGTAAAGTGTTGCCTTGAAACGCGTGTTCATTGAACACTTTACCGTTGTTTCTATAGTATAATATTAGTATACATATTTTGTTTTCATTTTAAATGGTAAACTGTTATCAAAATGCGTAGATGTGACCAATGCTGCTTATATTTCGGAGTTACAACATGCATGATTGGTATAGCTAACACATATGCATATCTTGATAACTCAAAGGCAGTATGAAAAAACGTTTAATTGCCTATTTTAAGCGAAATGTCCCAATGGTAAACTGATGGTAAAGTGTTGGTAAAGTGTGTGACACTTTGCAATAATGCATAACTATAACATGTATAATAAAACAAATCCACGCTTGTGTAAGCACTGACCGCTTGGCCTAGTGGATAGGAGCGTTCGTTGGCACCCTTTATCTGTTTATAGCCTGCTTGGCGTTGGTTCGAGTCGATTTCATGGCGTGACTTTTTTTCCCTTTTTTCTGTTATGAGCTATCTTCAATAGATAGGAATAGTATTGCAAATAAACATTTACTGCTCGGCAAATGTTAACACTTTCAACGCGGCTATTGGTTTAACCACGGTTCAAAACAGATTTGTCTAACTTTTATGTCTATCTCAAGGATAACTGAACAAGTAATAGGCACGTTTGTACTTATTTGAATGCATTTCATAAGGTGATATCAAATATTGGTAAAATGACATTCAATAATGTTGACATTTTTGAAACATTTTGTGCAATTTTGGATTGTAGTCTGCAGACGCCTGTCGCGTGGAAAGTGTAAATGTATAGTTTCATATTTCAAATAACAAACAAATAGGCAATTTGATAACATTATTAAAAGTATAAACATGTTAATTTCTCAGCAAGAACTTTTTACTTATGATTTATTGATTTATAAACATCAGACTATTACGCGCGGGATCAAGAAACGGGTCAAATTGTAGTTAATAATTGTTTTCAGTGACCACTCCCTAAATAAAATTAATTCTCTGTCATCATTTTTATTATATTTGTGATGCCCCTATTGTTTACTCAAATCGTGTGGAATATGAGATTCATACGACATTCGGTTTTTGATTTATGACAGAAAACCCAAATTTAGATCAAATATTTTGCATTCCTCTTATACAATCCTGGAAAAAAGTCTTGGAACACTTGCGTGTGATTAACGGAAAAGTGTCACCCCCACTCCCCCGTACAATGTTGACCAAGGCCTGTGGCTCCTGCAGCTTGCCAGAGTGTCCCAACATTGATCGATGGGGGTGGGGGAAGTAAAAATCTCATTTGAACAATTTCCGTTTATAACAGAAGACACTAAGTATCAATACATGCACACAATACCCAGCACGTGTGCTCAGCTCAGCGTTCGCGTTCCAAGGACTTTTTTACAAGATTGTAGTCCAACCACAAACTAGTCCAGCAGAACAAATCAAGCTAGTCAGGCTGAGCCAGACTAAACCTTAAGCTAGTCAAGTCCAACAAAAACAAGATAGGCTCGCGACCTGGGCTGACCTCGCCAATCAATATGTTGAAGCACGTGACGGATGGTGGGTACTTCATCTAACCCGATGAAAAATAAAGGTAAGGTAAGTTCAACAAATAGGCCTAGTTCAAGTTCAACGGAATCAGCGGTCAGGCAGAGGACTGCGTGTTATATTTTTCAAAAAGTGGGTCACCATGCTTGTGACCTTTACAGGCATAGGTCTAAATTCTGCCACCCCCCCCCCCCCCCCCCCCCAGGAAAAACGCAGTAACTACATATTTTGGGATTTTGATTTTTTTTCTTTTTTTTGTGCATAAATAGGTACTACGGACACAAATGCAGTATCTACATACATATTTCTACTTCCCAAAGTAAAATGCAGTAACTACAAATTTGTATAATACTCAAAGTAAAAACGCATTATCTACAATGATCATATATCCACATCATCATCATCATTGGTCGTCCGTGGACGAAACGGAGGAAGCAATCACAACGTACTGGGCCCAGACTTTCCTATCATTCATGAGTTGGCGGATCTCTGAAGGATCTAAACCCATATCATTCTTGACGGTATCAGGATACTGAAGGTGTCTTCTTCCACTGTTAGCTTTCCCATCAGGAGGGGTCCAGAAAATTAGACGGGAGATAGTTGTCTGCTGCAGACCCTGAGACCATGCATCATAACTTGCGCCCTCAGTTGAACATTCTCCCGTTGAATTTAGTGGCATAGCGAGGCAGGGGGCAAGCAAGCCCAGTTCAGTGACGTAGCCAATGCCAGGGGGGTGTGCGGGTAGGGTGGAGTGCACAGATGGAGTACACAGTTGGACCAGCGGTGGTGGTCATGGGTTATAGCGGTTAAAAAGACATAGGAAACCCGTTTCATGGTCATTTCATGGCCGGTAAATTTCAGTATAATTTCGCGATAAATTCTTGTCAAAATTGTACTATTTCCACCATAGATTCTTCTTAATTTCCCCAACTGGCTAATCAGTTCGATTGGTCGTAAAATCATTTATGGTAAAACGTGGCCGGCACATCGTTATATCATTTAAAGAAGTATTAAACTTTAAAGTCTGGCATTGCCAGCTTTAAAAAAAAGGGGAAGGGGAGCATAACATGAAGCTTGTTGTATCGACGAAATGCATGATGTATTGACGATAAATACGGCTTTGGGTTCGGGCACCACTAAATAGAGCTCCATAAGGATATGTACAAAAACACTGATATAAATCTCTGTTTTAGACCACTAAATTGCGAAGTTGGACCCCGTAGTGTAATTTTGTCTTAAAGATGATCACCATGATCACATTTCCCCACCAAAAAGTGAAAAAAATAGGTAGGTGAACCAGCTCGATTTTCCAAAATATGCCCATTGAGTTGACTACCTCTCTGACGAGCTTGGAAATGTCGCCGTAATCGCCAATGTTTCCAGTAAAAAGCACAAATTTGAAAGATCTCTCAAAATTTACCTAGATGATATTCACTGTTTATAGTCAGGGTGCATGTAGGTGATGTCCCATTAATCATAATTAATAAACAATCATAGGCATGTACGCAATGGTATTACTGCCAAGTCTTTTTAATTGTAGATTTTGTGATGCATACTTTCCTATTTTAGTTTTAAACACCATCCTTAAGGGTAGGGGAAACCCCATTTAGTGTAGTGCACCCTTTAATATCAAGGACCCCAAGAAAATTTGGAAATTAGATGCTATCTGAGGTCATAACCGTATCAAACGTCATATAACCATGCGAAGTTTCATGCACTTTTTTGAACACTAAAAAAATGACACTTTTCGTTAATTTGTGGAATAAGTAAGTCGGTGACCCCCATTTTTTATTTAAGAAATAAAACGGACATATAGTTGCGCATCTTTTAATCCGGCATAACATTTTGGTCTAGTTTTTTTTGTATGAAGCAAAACGTGTAAAAAAACACAGTATTTCCCATAGACCTCCGTTTTATTTTGCTCGAAAAAGTGTTTTTTTTAAATGATTCTCGTAGAGAAACGAAGTCGGTGACCCCTATTTTTTAATTTTAGAAATGGGTTGCACATCGATGGAACTTCATTTATACGCGATTTTCAATAGATTCTTATTTGCACCAAACACCTTAAATACCATCGTTATTAGTCGGAGAGTGCTCATGAATTACACATGCGAGGTTCTGGGCCCGCTCAAAGGCCCTGAGAAAATGTTGAATTTAGGTGCTATGCTCGCCGATAGCAATTCCTTCACATTCCAGGATTTGTTTGACGTTTTTTGCTTGAAATAACTGGGTGTCAAAAGGTGATTTTCGGGTGCCCGTTACTAAATAGTCCCATGGTGTTTGGGTAGTGGGCCCCGTGAAATTTTGAATTTACTGGCTCCGAGCAGTGGCGTAAACTAGGGTCCTTAAAGGGGGCATGTCTGTGATGGTGGGGGTTATACCGACTATGTTTTGTTGATTTACATAGAGTTAAATAGAGTTTGTCATTTCATTTGGGGGGGGGGGGCAACAGGGCGCAAGCCTTCTAATAGGACTATGGGTCAAGGCTCACAAACTTATACCATTTTGCCCGGCATTTTTGCTTAAAGCCATTTCAATACCTCATTAACTGTAATTTTAATTTTATAAGATATAAGTGTCTGGTTGCTCAAAAAAGGTGTGGGGGTGTTGGGGGGCTAGTTGTATATATTTGTTATTTCATTCCCTCCCTGTCTCTCTTTTTTATCATCTCGCTCTTCCCTCCTTATGTTATTGAAAAGCCTTCATTTTAAATCAATTTATTGTTATTTTAACACTAAAATGGTCCTGAAACGTTCATGAAGCCATCTTGTTCCAAACGCGCAAAAATGTCTACTTTTATGTCTAATTATAATGGTCCAGAAAACGTTCCTGAAATATGTTGTATAAAGCTTGAATAATAAAAATTGAAACCAATTCGCGTGTCAGAATCATTTTTTGAATTTAATCCGGTTGTTAAGTGTTCGTCCCATTCATCTGAGCACGTACATTATGTAACCTCGTACCGTACGCATAATTTAACCTTGAATATTCGTGAATACGCATGTGTCCAGCATCGTCTGCATCTGCCACTTCTGCGGTAGATTACAGCACCCTCTGTAGGTTGAAATAACTAACGCTTCGTAGTTATGCATATTCTTCATGTATATTTATAGAGGACGCACTGCAAAATACGCTAATTTAAATTTCGGATTATAGAACCTTTATTTTGATTCGGATTAAAGAACAGTGACACCTTTTCGGACTAGAGAACCCTTTATAAAATTCGGACTATAGAACCTTTTTTTTTAATTCGGACTAGAGAACCCTTTTTAACTATCGGATTAGAGAACCCTTTAACAGTTTTCGGACTATAGAACCCTTTGCAATATTCGGATTAAAGAACCCTTTTATTATTCGGACTAAAGAACACCCTTCCTATTTTCGGACTAGAGAACCTTTTTTAACACTTTTAAAAATTCGGATTATAGAACCTTTTTATTTTCGGATTATAGAACCGTCGGACTGTAGAACCCTTTTTTATATTCGGACTAGAGAACCTTCGTAATAGAGAACCCTTTTTATCGGACTAAAGAACCTTTTATCTTATTCGGACTATCGAATGGTAAATTACGTGCGTCGGACTATAGAACCTTCGGACTATAGAACCTTCGGATTATAAAACCTTCGGACTATAGAGACGTCCCCCATTCCCCCTAATGTTATGGTTAGCTAGCCCAAATAGTTGAATCTGTCTATCCATCGTGATATTTGTTTTGTTTTCTTTAATCCATTTTATAATATTTTCCCATAGTTTTAATATGATCGGGCATTCACAACATAGGTGTAGTTATGGTTTCTTCTGTTTCTTTACAAAAAGTGCATACATTTGAGTTTTCCGTCCTATCGTTTGACGTTTCCAAAACAAAGTTTACTCCTTAAATTCTATGAGTCAGGTGAGATTGGAACCATCTTAATTTTGTATCAACGGTACATTTGAATGGTATAAGAACAAAATAACCGACCATTTTTTTCAAACTATAGGATATGTCTAACTTGCTTTCCCATTTATCTATACATTTTCGTTTGACATCGTTATACCATAAGACACTTGCCATGAGTTCAATGTTGTTTGTAGGTTGGCGGCTTTTAACAACCTTACTCCATACCATAAAAACTTAAAGGGTAAAGTTAAAATTAAGAAGGTGAGCTCGGATAAAAATAGAGATTTTACGATAAAGTGGTCAAAATTTCAATACATTTTAAATTGGGTTTTAAAAAAAAATCGTACCTTCATTAGTGTCTTAACATCATTATCAAGTGCATGTCGGAACCAGGCCACGGAACTTCATGTCATCTCAAAGGGTGCAATTGGATCCAATTGCTCCCAATCAATCAAAAAACTACTCCTCCCACTACCATTGTCATAATTGTAAATTGTTTACTATAAGGATTCATGTCAATAAAACCCAAGGCCGGGCGTCGAAATTTGCATACTCGAAATGACATGAGTTTGCGTGTACTGATTCTAGCATGCTCGGGAGGGATGTGCGTGTGTGTGTGTGTTGATTATAAAAGTTCTCATTAATGGGAAAGATTGGTTGTAACCAAAACAGGCAATATGTTCATTGTAGACTAACCAAATAAAGTCATTATTTAGGGTTTTTTATCCTTTTTTTTTTTTTTTTTTTTTTTTTTAAAGAAGAAAACCGCATATTCCCTGCCCAAAAAAGTTAATTTGAAAAAATATCATTTTGATTAATGATTTTCTGTCCGAGATATCGACGATAATGTAAATTTTATTCCATAGAGCTGTGTATAAAAGCACATCTTTTCCACCCCACTGTCTTTTAATACAAGATTGTGCGACATTGGCGCTTCTCGGACACGTGCCATAGACATAAATGATTGCTTTAAACAATTTAAAGTTTAACATGTATATTGATCGAAATGACCAAAATATGAGGGTCTAATTTTCGCTAATAGGAACAAAATTCGGGAAAAAACTTCTTTTTTTAAATATCAAAAATATAATTTTAAACGTATTACGCTCTAATGAGAACATAAAAAGATTTTGAATGTATGTTTTGCATACTTCCGTAAATCCCCCTCTCCGAACGGCGCGGGGTCTAACATGATCTAAATAGTATTTAAAAAGACATTTTTGATTCTAAGACACGTGGAGTAGACACTAATGATCTTTACCAAATCAAATCTTTTAGGTTGAATTCAAGTTTTGCAATCTTCCGTAACCCCCCCCCCCCCCCCCCCCCACTCTTGATTCTAAGACACGTGGAGTTGATAGACACAATTTTTTAAAGAGATTTTGAAATAATCTTTTAAAAAGATTTTGAATTTAAGTTCTGCTAACTTCTGCCGCCCCCCCCCCCCCCCCCCACCCCCTTCCCGGTCTATTCGCCGCCGCCGCGTAGAGTTGACAGACATAATATTTTTAGAAGATTTTGAATTCAAGTTCTGCATACTTCCGCACCGACCCCCGGCCCCTCCCCAGTCCCGCGTTCGCCGCCGACGCTTAACCTGGCACACAAATCCACGTCATCGATTCTGCTATAGTAATGGGCCGTATCGACTGCTGAGCATGTCGGAACCAGGCCACGGAACTTCATGTCATCTCAAAGGGTGCAATTGGATCCAATTGCTCCCAATCAATCAAAAAACTACTCCTCCCACTACCATTGTCATAATTGTAAATTGTTTACTATAAGGATTCATGTCAATAAAACCCAAGGCCGGGCGTCGAAATTTGCATACTCGAAATGACATGAGTTTGCGTGTACTGATTCTAGCATGTGATTTGGCTCTTTTTTTTTTTTTTACACTTTTTTGTCAAAATTGCAAAAAAAATTGGATTAGGTTTTTTAAAAAATCATCCCTTCTTTACATCATCATCATCAAGAGATTTGGCCATTTTTACCTCAACATTATGTTTGTTAGCTTTGTTCAAAAATATTGGGTCAAAAAATCAACATTTTTGGTCAAAATTGATGCCAAATTTAGATTCTCTGATCCATTTCCTTTCCAAAAAAGTATACTTTTATATACATTTGAGTCATGGTTCAATAATTACAGCACTAACCAAATTCAACAAAAAACTTCCTTAAGTCCCTCCTTAAGTTAATTTTTACTGATAGATAGATAAATGTGTTACAAGTAAATTAAATTAAAATTATTATATACAGACGTCGCCAGTGGGACTCGAACAAACTCAACCAATCACGTTAGATTGGAAGTCCAAGGACTGGACCAATAGGCCATGTCGCCAGCTGGCAAATGGAGCGACTTGTTTTGTCTTTGAGAGTAAAGTAGTACCGGAAAATGATAAGTGTAAACCTTCAAAGGTTATCATGCAGACATTTGGTGTATGTCGATTATCATTTCACATTTTTCTTTTCAACATGGGAGAGAATATGACGGGTAAAGAATGTGAGCCGTATTAATTCATCGAAACATTGGCATACCCAAGTCGATTTACGAAGCCAGTGTTCCCTCTCGTGCTGAAACATGCGCCTAAGAAGTTGATTTTTCAGAAACCCCTGACACATGTAGCTTTGTGATCATGTTCAAGTTATTATTCAAACGCATAACCTATGTCATTAATGACGGTCAAAATGTCATATTTATATGCGGCATTTGAGTTGACATACTAAACATGTCTTCCATTCAATAAGTCACCATTAATAATAATAATAATAATAATAATAATACCGTGTTTATATAGCGCCTTACAAATAACACAAAGCGCTTTACATGAAAAATATCACAAAATACCAAAAATACATGATAAGAATGCAGACAAACACCATTAAAAAAACTGAACGAGAACCTACCTGCACATGACATTGTGCGAGAAAGCAATTACCGGCACTGCAATTTGTGGTTCGGACTCCCCAGACATATCGGACGAACGCACACAACGGATCATGCGTCCGAAATGGATGGAAGGTCCGAATCAGACTGAATTGACACACAATATTGCACGTTAGAATATAAAAAGTTTGGAAAAAATAATAATAATACAGAGTCATATATAAATTAAACATCTGGCATTGTAAAAAGATGTGTTTTCAGTTTTGATTTAAAAAGACTCAGTGAGCGGATGTTACGGACTTGCACCGGCAATGGGTTCCATAAAACTGGTGCAGAAGCTGAAAAAGCACGGTGTCCATATGACGCGGTCCTGAGCAGTCTTAGGGGTGGATATTTCAGTTGGATATCTGATGATGAACGAAGAGAGTTCCTAGCATTCACAGCCTACTTTGTATTTTTCTTTGTATAAATAGCAGGAATTTTACTGGCAAGTAGCTTGCTGACCTTATTATCTGTGATAGTAATAATATACATTGTAGTATGGCGAGACATGGCGCTCAACTAATATGTTCCTACTTACATTCCACTTTTAATTCCTGGCTCAGCCTACCAGTTACAACTCTTTGTCCCTTGTACAAATATTTATATTACCAAAACCAAAAGTCACCTCTTCCATCTCTACACCAGACAAAAATGTCACTAAATCTAGCCTAGAAAAAAGGCGAGATCTAGTCAACATATCGCTCAATTTCCTTAGTTACCGAGCTAAATTAACCTAAATCATGCCTTTAACCCTTTGAACCCTGACCGCGCCAGGCAATGTGTACCGTTGACCCTGGCCATTTCGGGGTAACGCACAAAATATTGATTTTTGCAGGAAATGGATAAAACAATACTAAACTCAACGAATCATCTGTAATATTATACAATCATATAAAAACAATAACAGTTTACTTGGATTGTGCTTTCAGGACAAAAATAAATTTTAAAAAAGGCGACATTTTGGACCCCAAAACCCACCCGTACACCGATACTGATACTGATACTGATACTGATACTTTACCGCAAATACATGAAAAGCTTATGACTTCCATCAATGCCCATTCAATGCCCGGGTCTCAAAATCATCTGAAATTCCGGAACTATCATTTAAACAAATCCTAAGCAGTATCACTATCGTCTATCATGTCCAAAACACGCCACATTTCAATGTAATTTTGATGCGAAAAGACACGAAAAAACAGCAAGCAAAATGCGCTGATAGAAACACTCGTTAATTGATAACAACAAGCCTCTGAACTTTGACCCGGCAATTTTTAGATGCGCAATAGTCTTATCTATGTAATCACACCACTTTGGACATCCTACACTGAGCCTATAGTCCGTCTCATATGGTTGATTGCATACATACCTGTAAGCCGTTACACCGTCTCACCGGGTATACGGTACACATATGCGTAAGCCGGTCTGGCGGCTCGTCGGGTTCAAAGGGATCTCGTCTTTGCCCAAATTTGTCTCGCCTTTGCCCAAATCTGTCTTGCATTTTTACCCTTTTCTAGCTAGATCTTAATACATTTCTCGTGTGTTGTAATCGCGGCATATTGCCTTTGTATTCTTTCTCGTCTTTTTAGCGTTTTCTAGGGATTATCGTATGGATTACCTTCAGGGGGAGGAGTCAATATAATGTGGAGTTTTCAAGTAGGACGCCCTCGTAACAATATCTTTTCACTCGAAGGCACCAGTCTACATGACTACATGTACATGTACTTCAGTATCGGTTGATGCTGTGCCAACCCGCCAGTTCTTTGTTCGCTGTCGTCGACAACATAGGCCTACATCATGTACATTGTACCATTACACTTATACACGGAATCGTTGACATAATCGCAACCGACGGTTGGAGAGCCAAACGCATCCCGACTAGCATGACTAATATTAGCGTTCCTAATAGCTACGAATTACGGGACTAGGTCTATCGTTTTTAATTCGTCAGTGTGTCCATAGTGAGTGCCCTAAACCATAGCAGTAACACTAAACCATACAATCCTACGATAAACCCCGAATATCGGGAAACTCTGAATAAAAATGATTGGCTTACGTTGCTGCTAGTCTAACGTTCAACTTGTTTAATTAATCGTACTTCCCAGTTACATTGAATGGAATCAATACCCTTCACACTCTTGTTTAGTACTCTCTAAATGTAAAACGAGTGGAAAGAGTGGAACTTCACAACAACCCGTTTTTAAAATTAGTGTGAAAGTTATTTTTTGACTCTCAATAGAGTGGAACATTGTCATATAAAATCCCCTTTCACTCCTTTTAGAGTGTTTTTCCACTCAAAAACGTGTTGTCCTGCATTTAACTCCTTGAAAGAGATTTCGAGAGTACTATTATTGTAATGTAGGTGTGGAGAGGAATAACTCTATTCACACAACCATTAATTTATTATTTAAACATAACATCTAAAATTAATAGGTAAACTATTACGAACATATACGCGTAGTACATCAACTTAGCTTAGTGTCCTAACAGCCACTAATATGAAAAGGGGTGTAAATGCGCAACTTTCAGCTTTCCTTTCCTCTATTGCTTTCCCACCTCGCATTCCTTCATGCACACTATCACTTCTTCTTTCTGCTCATTCTTCATTCTACTCTATCCCAGCTGGTATGTACAGTTGGCAATTCCATCAGCCCATCTGTCCATAATCGCCTCCTTACATCCAACCCATCCCCACCCTCTCTGCTAGGCAGTTGGTGCTAAGTGTTACGCTCAGGCTTTGCGGCCTGTTCCACTAACGGGGCTCTGAGTTAAGGAAGGAAAACCTGAACATAAACCACCCAGCTATGGGTAAAATAGCTAAGTAAGGTAGTAGATCTAGAACTATTGGAGTAGTTTGAAGGTCTACTGAACTTTGCTTAATATGTTTCAATCTATATCACTGAGACTCGGGGAGAATATACTCATTAGCCTTGGCCGGCAAGTATTCTAGAAGAAGGACAACTTTGATTACAAACCATACTGTAGGATTTGCGGCCGCAGTATTATTTAGCAACAGAAAATCTATGATGGCACAACTACACAACACTAGGGTTAAAGTCCCTACTAAATCAACATCTCCTGGTGCAGACATTAATTTACAGAAATCACATGACGGCGTGTCCTTAAATCCTTCTGGAAGGGGCAAGCCTGAATATGGTGCCTGCATGAGGAGAAACCTGATCAACTGTAAGAAAGTAATTAAGATATCCACCATGAATGTTAGGACAATAAGGGAGCAACGATGCAGAGAGGAGCTAGTTTCAAATCTCATAGAACAGAACATTGAAGTGCTGGGTATACAAGAACATCGTATCGTCCATGATGAAACAGTCAGATATGAGAGCATCCCAGGAAAGACACTCATCACAACATCAGCCACCAAGAATAGCACAGGAGCAGCAACTGGAGGAGTTGGCCTTGTATTGAACAATAAATCAAAAAGCTCATTAGCAAATATACAGGCACATACAGAACGAATACTTATAGCAAACTTTCAGGGGAACCCAGCAACAACAGTCATAGTCAACTACTGTCCAACTAATGTTGCAAAAGAGGACATCATTGAGGAACACTATGACAACCTTCGGAGAGCAATAGATTCTATCCCCGCTCATAATGTGCTTATGGTAGTTGGTGATTTCAACGCCAGGGTAGGACCGGAAGATGCTAAGTGTACATACCACAGTGAAACCAACCGAAATGGAAAATACCTTGTTGAGCTTGCAGTAGAGAAGAACCTTATCATTTCTAATACTCGGTTTCAGAAAAGGAATGGAAAATTGTGGACTTACATAAGTCCTGTTGGGAGCAAATACCAACTAGACTACATACTTGTTAGAAGGAAATGGCAGAACAGTCTAATGAATGCTGAAGCATATAACACCTTCGCTAGTGTCGGCTCAGATCACAGAATTGTATCGGCTCGAATCAAGCTAAGCCTGAGGATAAGTAAAGTAATTCCTAGACAGAAACAGTATGACTGGAAAGCAATAAGCACCGACACAAGCCTGCAGGAACGATACTCAGTTGAAGTACGCAACCGGTTTGAAGTATTGGAAAATGAGGAGGAATCTGCATCTGAGAAGTATGAGCGATTCATAAAGGCCAACAAGGAAGCAGCAGAAAAGGTTGTACCAGTTAAGAAAAGAGCCCATAAGACAAGCTTCTCAAGTGATACTAGGGTCATAAAGGCAAGGAATAACATCAAGGATGCATATGATAAGTACCAGAACAACACCACTGATGATAGAAGAGAGGGTCACAAGTCTGCAAAAAAGAAACTAGAGGACACCTACAACCTAGTTATGTCAGAGCATTTGAATGGCAAGATTCAGGAAGTAGGGACTGCACATATCAATTCCAAGCATGGCTTAAGTTGGAAACTAATCAATGAAATCACAGGCAGAAAGGCATCAACTAAAGGTCAGCTGAAAGGAGACACGCAAAAGGAAAGGGTCTCCAATTGGTTCAACCACTTTCAGAACCTACTGGGAAAGCCACCTGATATATGTGAAGAGGATGAAGAAATAACACCAATCTTTGTAGATCTTGATATCAGAATAGGGCCTTTTGACCAAGATGAATATGACAAGGCTAAGAAGTCACTGGTAGAAGGGAAGACCTGTGGAGAGGACAATATACCGCCAGAAGTATTAAAAAGATGTGATCTAGATGATATTGTGCTGGGTTTCTGCAATGATGCAATTACAAATAGAGAGAAGCCGAGCCAATGGTCCATCCTCAACAGTGTGCCCATTCCAAAGTCAGGAGACCTCAGCCTGGGCGGCAACTATCGTGGCATAAGTCTTAGCTCTATCGTAGCGAAAACCTATAACCGGATGATTCTAAATAGAATTCGTCCTGAGCTGGATAAACATCTAAGAACAAACCAAAATGGCTTCAGGGTAGGAAGAACTACTATAGGGCATATACTGGCACTGAGAAGGCTGATTGAAGGGGTGAAAGCTAATAACCTACAAGCAATAATAACATACATAGACTTCAGGAAGGCCTTTGATACCATCCATCGTGGCAAAATGCTAAGAATTCTGCACGCTTATGGCATACCAGGACAGATCGTCGATGCTGTTGGAGACATGTACGAGGGAACTATGGCTAAAGTGATTTCTCCACATGGAGAAACAGATCTGTTCGAAATCTTAGCTGGTGTACTTCAGGGCGACACCATTGCCCCATATCTGTTTGTTATTGTACTAGACTTCGCCCTGAGAATGGCTATAACAGGAAAGGAAGAAGAGCTTGGATTCCACCTTGAAAAGCGAAGAAGCAGAAGGATTGGACCTGTAGCCGTGACAGACTTTGACTTTGCAGACGATATTGCCCTGCTGTCTGAAGAACTACACCAGGCACAAGATCTGCTTCAGAGGGTCGAGACATCAGTGGCTAAAGTTGGCTTGTCTATGAATGCAAAGAAGACAAAGCTCATGGCATACAACCAAACAAGTGCGGTGGAAATCAGAACAAATGATGGAACCAAACTAGATGAAGTAAACGATTTCAAATACCTAGGTGCCTGGATGTCAAGCACTGAAACAGATATCAAGCAACGCAAGGCAGCAGCTTGGAGAGCCTGTGGGAAGCTGAACAAGATCTGGAAATCCACCCTACCAAGAAAATTCAAACTTCGCCTGTTCGCCGCAACTGTTGAATCTGTGTTACTATATGGCTGTGAGGCATGGACCACCACCCCTAAGCTAGCAAAGCAACTTGACGGCTGTTATACTCGTATGCTGAGGGCTGTCCTCAACATTCACTGGAAGCAACATACAACTAACACAGAGCTGTATGGAGACCTCCCCAAAATCACCCAAAAGATCAGGGAGAGAAGGACAAGATTCTCAGGCCACTGCTTTAGGAGTCAAGAATGTGTGTCAAAGCTGGTTCATTGGATACCAAAGCATGGGAGAAGAAAACCTGGAAGACCTGCCCTAACTTACATCGATGTGCTAAAACAAGACACTGGTTTGGATGTACAGTGTAGGAGACTTAAAGACAGCAATGCAGGACAGGAAGGTGTGGAGAGCCATTGTAGGTCGAGAACACAACTCGATTAAGCAAGTAAGCAAGCAACATCAACAAGCAGAGCTAGAACATGATGGTAGGCTATTACGGTTTAAATTGTATAAATAAAACGAAATTTGATAGATAGACCCAAACAATTCCATAAATCATCGAATTTCTTATGGACTGGACTTACAGAATACTACTTGTCTGTATGTCCCTATAAAATAAAGTTCCCTGCTTGAATGGTTTATCCACGAACCATGTTGATCAAGTTTTTTGAATCATGATGATGAATGTCAATTGTTCTTGCTTAGGATTTCTTTGTTACTCGAACCCCTGTTTGGATATGGTTTTTTTAACTAGACCAGTTCAAAAACATGACCGCAAAGACAATATGAACTCTTTTCCTATTGTAGGTGACGTGAATATCAACACCCCTTTGAGTTATAAAGAAGGCGTGCGTTAAACTTGTACATCCATACTTGTACATCCATCTGTCCATAGGTATCCCTTAGATAAGTTGGAACAGATTTAATTTCACAGAATTTGGGAAAAAGGACATAACCCCGTTTCGAATCACCAATTTGAATGAAATAAAATTATTTAGATTATAGCTAATAATGCCATCTTGCTATGTATGCCATTAAATACATTCATTTTTACAATTTAACTGGTTTCAAAAATCGGTCAAATCGGGATCTGAATAAAGCAAATCCACAAGATCTATCAAGCATATAGGCAAACATTGACCAACATTGGGAAAGAATGATATGGGTTTAGATCCTCCAGAGATCCGCCAACTCATGAATGACAGGAAAGTCTGGGCCCAGTATGTTGCGACTGCTTCCTCCATTTCGTCCACGGACGACCAATGATGATGATGATGATGATGATGATATGTATCTGCTGAATGGGGATCAAAATAGTCAGAGTGACATAATTTTAAGCGATGACGATGAGCGTCAACCAGATGAGAATTCTTCCACATCTAAACATGCTAATATTGTAAGTGCATCTAAACTACAAAACTGTATACTTGACATCAACATCTGGATGAGTGTAAATAAACTGAAACTTAATGACTCTAAAATCCGAATTCTTCATCGCCGCTTCTCCTTATTATCATAAGCGTCTACCGGAAATCAATTTGATGATTGGAAACTCTAGCATAAAACCATCACAAACTATGAGAAACATCTCCAGCGATTATATAATTATGGGATAAGAAACTCCTAAGACAAAATCCAGATTCTCTTGACCTTAATAGTTTGTCGCAACTGGTCTAAGTGGCGCGCTATCATTTCCAAATATTATTATTATTATAAGGATTTATATAGCGCATTATAAAGACCAATGCGCTGACCAATATGCATACATTAGATAAAAATATGTTGGGGGGGGGGGGCTAAGAGATTATTTGGTTCACATTCTTCTAAAGCACCAATTGGATCCATATGTTGCTCATACCATACTCTTTTGATTTTTGATAAATGCCAAAATGGGAGCCTTCTGGGTGGGACGGCCATATTAGCCAATTCCAATATGGCAGCCATACTGGGGAATCAACAATTCGAATTGCTTCATTTAAGCTGACAAGCATACAAAATTGTTTGTCCGAGCACAAGGATTCTAAAAATGTATAGTTTGCTCCACTTACGATGTGCGGTTACTGAGATATTGAGCAAAACGTGAAAAGTTCGTTAACCTTTGCTTGGGGGTCAAAATTTGAACGTGCTCCGATTTTGACAAACGATATCTCAAATTGTTCGTCAGATCACAAGGGTCAAGAAATGGTAGTTGTTACCACCTGGAGTCGTTTTTGTGCCTTATACCGGGTCAACAGGTCACAATCCCTATATACGCCCAACAGCCCCAACCCCAACTATGATTGCTTAATCGCGTGTCGCAACTGTTATAGAGTGCGCTATGTTATGGGCCAAATCTAAACAATGCACAGATTGTGAGATTCAATCACCTGACATCTCTCGCATTCGCAGATTCCTTAACAATGAAAGATTATGTATTAATGGAGGACAGTGAAACCCAGTAGCGATTATTTTTCTCGTACATCAGTTTAACCAAATTTATTTATCCCGTTTTAATACGAAATAAAGCAAAATTCACTGAATAAAATGATTTTTTGTACATTTTTAAACAAATTAACTGATTTTGGTTAAACTGATGTACGAAAAAAATTAATCGCAACCCGGTAGCTATCTTACTGGTGTAGACTAAGACAGATGGGACTGTTATGTGACTGTTATGAGATTCACCACCATCCATGGGGTTAACTGTAATGATACTGTAATACTCCTGATCAACAACATTTCACTGGTATGTCTGTAAATATTCAAACTCGCTAAATAAATCATCACAATTCATTCATTCATTCATTGTGAGACTAGGATTATAGTGGTTTGCATAGTTACTTTCATTTTGGTGCTTAACTTGATCTACCAACCTAATATGCATCATCATAATTTGCCCTTAAATCATGATGAAGGAAACGTTTAAGATTACTGTGTGAAACATTTAAAATAAGCCAATGAATATATTTTGCTGTGGTTAATTTGTAGTATAAATGTGTTTTAACTTATAAAAAGGTTGGACTATTAAGATCATTACTTTATATATACAATCAAATTAATTATGCGCTTGTTTTTTGAAAAATAACAATAAAGCTAGTATAATTGAGTAATAATTTTACATTAAAGTTTGCATTAATTTCTACACACTTGGATTTCAAAAGAAATTGCAAAGGGTGTAGTTGAGAATTGATCCACCAACCTCGTGATACTGAAGTTGGCGCTTTACCGGGCACTTTACCAATTGAGCAATTCGTATGTCCATGAAATTATTTAGATAGTAATACAACTTTATAGTATTGAATATCGAATACACTAAACTCATTCGTGCTAATTTCTCTAGATCGAAAGAGGGCGCTCATACCTTTTTATCTATTTTCAGCTTATTAACTATTAGTCAATGTGGGCTTATAGATGAAGTTTAACGGTAAATACTGGAACAGTCCACGAAATGCCTGTTGAATTGGTTGGGATGACGCTCCTCTAAATGAAATAATATATAAAAATGCTTCAAAAGTAGTGTTGTTGGCCACACTTTTGATCGGATAATTATTAAATGAAGATTATCAAACAATAGCAGTGCACATTTTCTTCTTTGACCACTTTTGTGTGATTTTATAGTCATTTTAGAGACTTCAAATAATTGATTAGAATTGCTTAGACCTAGGCTACGCCTGGGCAGTCTACAAGCATGCGTATCTTCGACGGTATATATCTCGAACATTTTGCCTTGACCTTATATTTATTGTTGTTTGCAGGACAGCCAAGACCATGATCTTCACACAAAATGCAAAGTTGAAGCAACCAATTGCTTTATAAGCGAGAAAATGGCGTATAATTATGGTCCATTTTAGAATGGCTAACCGTGTATATAGGCCTAACCCAGGATTTGGAATGTTTCAAAGATCTTCGTTTAAGGATTGAGAAGCGTGTAAAGAAAGAGGAATTGGCAAGCCACTGCTGGAAATGATTGGGGTGCACAAATTATTAAATGAAGATTATCAAACAATATCAGTGCAGATGTTCTTCTTTGACTACTGTTGTGTGATTTTATAATCGTTTTAGAGACTTCAAATAATTGATTAGAATTGCTTAGACCTAGGCTAGGACTGGGCAGTCTACAAACATGCGTATCTTCGACGGTATATATCTCGAAAATTTTGCCTTGACGGATCGATAGCCCGTCAATCCTGGCTATACACATACACAGAGAGACCCCAATTGGTCCTTTCTTCTCGTGCTGTGTATTGGAAATGAGACTTTTGAAAAATAAGATTTTTTTTAAATGGTGCTAATCATGGTTCATCTTTGTTGTTAGGGGGAAAATTTGGTATCAAATTATGCCTACAAGATTCATCTAAATGCCTATCTAGCCTGTTTGGTCAACGACAAAAATTGAATGTTACTCAAAGTGACATAAACAAAATGGTTTACTTTCTTTTGTTGAACCCTTTATAATAAACACGCACATTGCATATGAAAATATTCTTTTTGTGGCACATTTTATTCAAGCCTTATAATACATAAACAACGACACGTTGAGAATATCGTCTTGGGAATACAGTATTTTCTGGTAAGTGACAACATTGTTTTAACAAGTTTAAGTATTTGATAACAAATGATAAATTCCAATTTACAGACTGATAAAATGGCTTTTCATGCCATTCTAAAATGGTGACCAATAATGTTACTAAAATGATGTCTATGCATTCCCACGATTATTTAAAGATTGTCCAACACTTAATTTTTACTTATAAACTTGTTACTCCGGAGTTGGCCTATTTATGTTGATTACAATGTAAACAGTTAACTATTGTAAGTGCTAATATAGCAACGCTACATTTTAATAACAAACTATTTGGAATGAGTCTGTATACCCTCATGGGTAACATGAGAAAATGGTATTTTATAATGAATTAAATTGCAACAGTGTGAATTTGGTGTAAAGGGTGTAACAAAAGTATATGTACATGTATACCTAAGTCTTAACAATCATAGCATAATGGTATGCCCCTCTCGAACTGACTTATATAACATGCACCCGTAGGATTAAACTAATTGAAGCAAAAATACCTTATACTAAATTATACCAAACGAATTTGTCCACAAAGCATTTTGTTTCACCATTAAAGCACATTTTTGTTAACAATTAGAACGCTTTATGTTCTTGAGTTCTGATTGCCCGGGTTCAAAAGCCAGGTATTCCAGGTGATACAAGTTGAAAACCTACCCATTTGTAGTCCGATATTCAAACACTGGTTTTAAATGTGTTGAGTTGGGCGTTTCAAAATTATATAGTTCAAGCACCAGTTCTTAACTGGATTGAACTGTGTTTAAGCATGTTAAGTGGTCCAGTTGACCTCAGTTGAAACCAGTTCAACTAGGCTCATTCTCTCAAGTTGTATGGACATGGGGTCTTTATCTTCCATAATTGTAATTACGTCTCACACAAACATATTTTTAGAAATTCAAACAATTTTAAGATCATTTATTTTTCAACAACGAAAAAAGAAAATCACACTTTGTCTTGATTTACTTTTTTTTTGAAAATATAATATAAATAAAACAATCTCCATCGCAAACTGTTGGGTTGCGGGTCGGGATTGCATTAACAGGGTTTGTTTTGTTTACAAAAATAAATGTCTTATAATTGATAGATTTTTAAAAAGCTGTCAAATGGTAAACATGTACTTACTGTAAAAACATGCAATATTTACACAAATGCAAATCTACTCACACTCATGATATTGGCATGTGTTGAGTAGCGAGAAGTAATTTTAAGGAATAATATTCAACACATGAACATTGTGAATCCATTTGGATTAATTTAAATGTTTGTTTATATTCACTCATATCATTTAGGCCCGAAAGAGGACACTCATGTACAATGCTGGGGAACAAATTCAAATCAAATCAAGTCAAATTTAAAACGCCCAGTAAATTAGTATTACCTTTCTTAACTTTAAACAAAATTGTTTTTACCTATAATTTTGCACACAAACAGAATGTTGGTCTAGAAAGAAAAAAATTAAATAATGAATATATATTTTGAAACTATTACATTCAACGTAATGAGAAAAAATACCCTATATTTTATATCCCTATAAATTATTATATACACATGCCTTGCATGTATTATACCACCTTGTTGTTTAAAACGCAACCTATTTTATTAAGCTTTTATCTTGTTGTGTTCATTGTTCACATCGTTTATTCTATCAGTTCCTATTTGGATTTTTGAAGATAAACAAAAGCTTCAAACTTTCTGAGACTGTTATAAATACATTATTTACAAAACAACTGTCTATTCAAACGATATCTATAATTTATAAATACGTCTACATAATAACAAACCTATACTTCCAAAAACATGCAACATTTACAACAATGACAATCTAATACATTCACATGATATCGGCATGTGTCGAGTAGCGAGAAGTAATTTTATGGAATCAAATTCAACAGATGAGCATTGTGAATCCATTTGGATTAATTAAAAAAGAAAAAGTACACACGTTTTACGGAGCATGTTTTAGGTCTACAATGTATACAAATACAATGATCATAATGATAACCTTTGTGTACTCATGCGTGCGATCACTTAAGTGTATCTTAAAAGTGTTAAAAATCATGAATACCATTAGAAATAGATATTCAAAGTACAAACACAGATTGTTTTTACCCACAAATATACACACAAAACCATGTTGTTGGTCCGGAAAACTTTTTTTTGTAAATTGTATACACATTTTAAAACTAGTTAAAAGTATTAAATGAGAAAAAAATACCAATAAGTTTATATCCTTATTCTGTATACACGCGTCAGGCATGCTTATCATCTCTTCATTGTTAAAAATCACATCGTTCATTTTCTCAATTCAACTACAAGACAACTACCAAATGTGTGCGATCATGATGATAATTATAAATTATCAGCCTAATAATAATATGTATGAATTTCCTTGGTCAGCACCAAAATATTTCTGTATTGAAGGGGAAAAAGACATATCAAACTTAAATTAAGTTGTAAGATGATGTTTATATATTTTTTATATACTTATGGGAACAGAGTTTGATGGGTCATGGTGTCCACTTTACAAGATAATAAGACGGTACCGTCTATACAATTAAAGACACGGAGTTGTTTGAGCTTAACACTTTCCACGCGGCCATTAGTTTTACCATTATACTAAACAGATTTTTCAGAAACCTTTCCCAACTTTCAACGTTTGTCTCATGTATTACTGAACGCTTATTAGGCATGTTTGTACTTATTTCAATGCATTTCCCCTTACTGAACCAATACCAGGCATGTTTGTATTTATTTCAATGCATTTCCCCCTACATGATATGTTGTCCATTAATGACTCAAATTTCCCGCCAAATTGGGCCACTAAAAACATTTTTTTAAAGACGTTTATTTTCAATAATAACTCTTATCATGTTGATGGTGTGTCTATGTATTATCTTTTCTGATTAAGGTATTATAATATGTGCCTATGTTAGTCAATACTTCATCAAACTATGAATAACGGAATATAATTGTTTTCACAAGTGTTTATTAGAAGTTCATGAATTTTTTCATGTGTAAAATATTACCATATTGTTATATTAATTTTACCTATTTTTAAGATAGGAAACCTAAGTTTTTCTGGTTTCTCAATATCAATATAGACAGTCAGGTGATACTAATATGATAACATGTGCACCATACTTTTATATTCTTTTTATAAAACAATACTAGTATAGGAGTTTCAAACATGGGTTTTATTTTGTAATCGCTATTTCAAATGAATATTAGAAACATTGCCATAAAATAAATCTGTTTCTAATGCATTACATAGCATTTTAAAAAGATAAACCCATCCCACCAGCATTCCAGTGATAAAAAACCTTATTTACAATGCTATGAACTATTTGCCTTTTTCTTTAGAAAATGGCTTGGGATTTACGAAATAGTTGAATAGGTATTTATTTGACTTGCAATCTGGTAACCGTTAAGAGTCAGTTTGTGTATTTTTTAGAATTGATTCTATCCTTCAAAAATATATTTTTCTCATGTAGCTTGTGTATTGGTAGGCCCTTGGGCACTAACAACCAGGGTGACTTTCAAAAAATAAAAAATCGATCTGTTGCCATGGTCTTACCGTCTTACCGCTCCCATAACCCTCCAGGGTCGTAGGGGCACTGCATGACGGATTTCTTTACCACCTCCCTCCATCTGACTCGGTCATGTGCTAATGCTTGGGTTTCTGTGAAAGCTTTCTCAGTCCATTCTGTGATGTTGCCCCTCCAACTTTTCCTCTGGCGACCTCTTCTTCGCTTCCCCTCTACGGTGCCCTGCAGGATGGTCTTGGAGAGGCCACTTGATCTGGTTACATGGCCATACCATTTTAGTTTTCGCTTTTTCACGGTGGCCAGCAGGTTTGTATAGCTCTTCATGTGTTGCGCCACTCCTCGTTTGTGATGTGGTCAGTATATGCAAGGAGGCGTCTTAGACTTATCATCTCTACCGCTTCGATCTTTCTCTGTAGTTCTGCCGTCAGCGTCCATGACTCGCATGCATACAAGAAGATGGAGAGCACAAGGGCATGCAGAAGCCTTAGTTTGGTGCCGAGAGTGATGTTTTTATCTCTCCAAATGGGTTTTAACTTCGCCAAGGCAGCTGTTGTAAATGCGATTCTTGAAAGGATTTCTGGTTTGGAACCTTCATCGCTGATGATGGCCCCAATGTATTTTAACTTCTTAACTGTCTGTAGTCTTTGGCCATTGACTATGATTGGTGTTGTTATCACTTCGTCTTTGTTACTCATCAGCTTGTTTTCTCTGCACTTATTTCCATCCCGTATCTGGTCGATGTTTTGTCCAGTTGGTCAACCAAACTCACAAGCTCTTCTTCGCTACCTGCAAGTCCGTCGATGTCGTCAGCAAACCTCAGATTGGTGATGTTTCTCCCTCCTATGCTGACTGTTCCATTGTGATCTGTTAGTGCATCAGTCATTATTCTTTTTAAGAAGATATTGAATAAGGTAGGGATAATAGGCAGCCTTGTCGGACTCCAACTGAGGTGTGGAACCATTTACCAACTTTATCTTGTGCAAGTACTGCGCTGCTGGCTTTGCTGTATAGTTGCTCGATGGTTTGAATGAGCTTTTGGCCCATGTTGTATAGCTTCATCGTGACCCACAGTGCTTTGTGCCACACACGGTCAAAGGCCTTTTTAAAGTCAATAAACACATGGAAGATGTCTTGCTGATGTTGGTTATTTATCTCGCACAAAACTCGCAGGTTGAATATTTGCTCCATTGTGCTTCTTCCACTTCTGAAACCGGCCTGCTCTTCAGCTATGATTTCTTCCGCCTGTGGTCTCAGTCTGTTTAGTAGGACTTTGAGCATGATTTTGCTGCCATGGCTGATTAGACTAATGGTTCTGTAGTTCTGGCATTGCTGTAAGTTGCCTTTCTTAGGTAGAGTGATGATGAGTGACTTGGTCCAAGGTGTTGGCCATTCACCAGTTTGCCAGATCTTATTGCAGATGTTGGTGAGGAGGTTTACCACAGCTTCGCCACCTTGCTTAATGAGCTCTGCTGGAATATTGTCCACACCTGGTGATTTTCCATTTTTCAAAGATTTTATGGCTTGTTCCACCTCTTCCCTTAAGATGGGAAAGTCATCATCATTTGAAGATTCGTGGCATACAGTTACATTGGGATCGCCTCTAGTCTTGGTGGTTATAAAGATCTGAGCAATACTCTGTCCATCTCTTAAGAATGTCTTCCTCCTCTGTGAGACAGTTGCCATTTTTGTTGTGAATGGTGCTGACTCGCGCCTGTCTTGTTTTTGCGAGGTCTTTGACAATCTGAAATGCTCTTCTACTGTTGTTTTTCTCCAGGCTTTCTTCCATATCTATGCACTGTTTATTGATCCACTGATCTTTAGCCCTGTTCATACGTTTCCTGACCTTCTTGTTGACTTCTTTGTATGCTGTGGCACCTGTAGGCGTATTCTTCAGTTTCTTGAGGTCTCTTCGTTTGTCACACATGTCAAGAATGTTGTCTGTAACCCATGGCTGTGTTTTCCTGCGATGTTTCCCAAGTGACTCTTCTGCTGTCTTGATCATTATCTCGTTAAATTTCGTTGTCAGCATTTCTGCACTATCATCAAGCATCAACAATGGAGCAAACTTTCGACCCACTGTTGCCATGGTAACCCACAAAAAACCAATTTGGGCCATTTTGGACCATATTTGCCATGAAATTTCCTCAAAATTGTCTTATGTCAAGAACTCACCATACCAAAACGGAATAATACTGGAACCTTACAATACAATCACCTCAAAAGACAACTCTTCCCCTACTGACTGCATCATTTAAAGGTAAATATCTTACTCCTAAAGGTAAAAGTATTTAAAAATAATTCTGCCAGGGGTGCCAGACATTTGTCTTCACTGGTGTGAGTAGTTAAATGTATTGCCCTTTCAAATCTGTAAAAAGTAGCTTGGGCAAATGGTATTCCTAAGTACAGTGTTGCCAGGAACAACAGCCTTTTTGAAATCTGAGCATTTTGACTAAACAAGCCTTTTCAACCCTATTTGTTATAAAAGCATTTGTTTTTTAAATGATATTCATTCAAAACATATTCTAATAACTCGGTTATATTCTTGTGGTTGATTGCAAAGAGTAATCTGTAATACAAATTTGACCTGTTGCCAGGGTAACAACCAAAAATCAATGTTAGCCATTTTGGACCAAATTTGCCCTTAAATTGACTCAAAATTATCTTATGTCAAGAACTCACCATACCAAAACGGGATATAACTGGAAACTTAGAATACAATCACCTCAAAGGACACCTCTTCTCCTACTGACTGCATCATTTAATGGTGAATATCTTATTCTTAAATGTAAATGCTAAGTATTTAGAGGTTGCTTATTTGCAGTTTTGAAAAAAGGCGACTTATGACCAAAAGTATTGCCTTAAAAATCCCCCTTCCAGGGGTGCTAGAAATGTGTCCTTGCTGGTGTAAGTAGTTCAATGTATTGCCCTTTCGAATCTGTAAACAGTAGCTTGGGAAAATGATATTCCTAAGTACAGTGTTGCCAGGAACAACAGCCTTTTTTTTAAATCTGAGCATTTTGACTAAATACGCCTTTTCATCCATATTTGTTATAAAAGCATGTGTTTTTTCAATGATATTCAAACAAAACATATTCTAATACATACATTCATTTGGTTGTTTTAAAGGGTAATATGAGTGTTGCCTGGGTAACTGGAAAACACCCAATTTCATACACATATACACAAATCCAGCAGCATTCAGCTCCTTGATAGAAATTCCCACACCCTTCCCATTTAAGTGGGGTGTGAACCCTCAGGTATAGCCTCCGTAAAATTGCCGTAACTACTTCATTATTCATTTAATCTATATAAAAGTATACATTTTCTTGAAGAAAAGGGTTGAATATAATGATTTATTTTTTAAATATTGACCAAAAAGTGCCACAAAATGTGATTTTTTTTTTGACCTCCAAAATCATAAACATAACATACACAAATCCATGGTAAAAAGGACACAAAAAACCAACCCTAGAGAATTTTATTAGGATTATAATAAAACTCAAACGACAAAATTTGACAAAATATATTTTTAGTTATCTTGATAAAACCTAAAATGTGTCCAAAAACGTGTTGTTTTTTTTAATTTCTTCAAAATAGCCAATTTCATATTCATGGTTGGATTCATTGACCTCTTTTCTTCATGAAAATGTATACTTTTATATAGATTAAATGAATATTGAAGGAGTTACAGCAGTTTTACGGAGGCTATGCTGAGAGTTCACATAAGACATGTTAGTTTTAGAGTTTACTGGTACCCCTGAAAAGGAGATTTTTAAGGCAATACTTTTGGTCAAAAATCCCCTTGATTTTCAAAACTGAAAATAGGCAACCTTTAAATACTTAGCATTTACCTTTATAACAAATAGGGTTAAAATGCTCAGATTTCAAAAAGGCTGTTGTTCCTGGCAACACTGTACTTAGGAATATCATTTGCCCAAGCTAGTTTTTACAGATTTGAAAGGGCAATACATTTAACTACTCACACCAGGAAAGAAACATTTCTAGCACCCATGGCAGAATTGTTTTTAATGCAATACATTTGGTCAAAAATCTCCTTTATTTCAAAACTGAAAGTAGGCAACCTTTAAATACTTAGCATTTACCTTTAGGAGTAAGATATTTACCTTTAAACTATGCAGTCAGTAGGGGAAGAGTTGTCCTTTAAGGTGATTGTATTGTAAGGTTCCAGTATTATTCCGTTTTGGTTTTTTAAAATTGGTTTTTGGTGGGTTACCATGGCAACAGGTCGATTTTTTTATTTTTTGAAAGTCACCCTGGTTGTTAGTGCCCCAGGGCCTACCGATACACAAGCAGCTATGAGAAAAATCTATTTTTTGAAGAATATAATCAATTCTAAAAAATTACACAAACTGACTCTTAAGCAGCTAATGTTTGAATGGAAGATGGTTCTTGTTCAATACACCCCATGGGCATTCTCCTGTGCAACCATAAGCATAACACAATTCACAAAATATAATTAAACCGATAATTTTATTGAAATACATGTACATTATTTAGTGTTAACGACTCCTGTTATAAACTTTAATAATATTATGCGAAAATCTTCAATTTAATATTTGCGGATGAGGGATGCACACTAAATTGTGTGGGTGTGTGGGGGTTGAGAGCAGGAAGTTAAAAATAAAAACCTTTCCTACCAGGCTTGAGAGACCAGGGACAATCATTTTTTGGGGTATGTGTCCAGGCCATGTAAGTAAGAAGAGGCCGCACACTCACATAGGGTTGCTCTGCTGAATGGGGTCTAACATTGAGATTGACCTATTTCAGTCATGAACATTATTTTCGCAAAAGTGCCATGTTTGCAAATCCGCTTCTTGAGGGGTTGTGAAATTATAACCGCACCACCGTACAAGAAACAGCTACAAGCCTACACTAACTTTTCAAAAATATTCCAACGTTACAAGGCCTCAAACAGTTCCATACATTAATCACCCTTCACCTTACGATACAAATGCACATCCCCTGGGCACTTCTCCACCCAATCATCAACACCACCTTACTACTTTACCTGCTCAACCACTTTCAAAATACTCTTGTACAATTGCTGTTATCAATACTATTTTTTTTATTAGAGCATAATACCATGGACTTACAAACATGCTATTACAAACATTCAGATTCACTCGAGCAAATATCTCTTTTGTCAGTTTATTTCACGGTGTGTGCTAATCAACAATGCACAGATCTTAGCCATCCAAACAAGCCAGGGTATAGGAAATCCTACAACAGCCGGGGTGTTTCTGAATAAATACATCAGGTTTGCAAGAATAGATAATTGAGATTTTCATTTTTCAAAACCAGAAATTTACTCACGATTGACAGTTTCGTGTGTTGTGGTCTACACACTTCCTCAGAACATAGAAATAGTAGATACAGAAGGAATAACAATGATCCATGATCAAAGCTCCAATCACATTGCCGAGCTATACGTTGATTGTTATTCAAATCCTATTAGAGAGCATTATCAAGGAGTATATATAATAGGAGGGGACACTTAGCTCATTTGCATATTTGCTCATTAATATGATTAACCCCGCGAACCCAGTCAAAGGTCGCAGATAACGCCCTCTGGAGAGTCAAGGGGACTTTCTTTTGTTCTCTAACGACAGCGTTGGGACAGCGCATGAAGTTTCTTGTACAGAGTTGGCGATGAGCGATTGAGAAGTATAACAAAAGCATACATAAACAGATCGTAACATGAATAATGCAATGCAACAGGTCACACAACGTTCAGTCGAGCGACCGTATAAACAGTATACAAGATGCCATTTATTGTGTTCGAAATGTCAACGCCTTTACCATTCTTTCCAAAATAAGGAGTATAATCACATTACAAACACATTTTGTGCGAGAGTAACATATAAATATGGTTTAAAATGTCAAAAATGGCACGATAAAAATCCGTTCGTTATAAATAAAAGAATCAATGGTTAAATAATAAAACTGACACAATTACACTCGTCGATCTCTGTGGCGTGCACACGTTGGCCGTATCGTTTGCAATCGGCAATCACGGGTTCGAATCTCCGTGTATTCGTTGTTGTTTTCTATTTTTTTTTAAATAAAAAAACTTGATTGTGGATGTATGTAACATCATTTTTATGTCAATTTTTATAATTTATAAAGGCCGCCAATGCTTTTATAGTTTTTTTCTATTCTTTTTTAATCTATTTTTCTATCTATCATTTATCTCTGGATTTATTTAACTTTATAATCTAAACAAATTAAAATGCGTAAAACAATATACTATTGCTCGATAAATAAGTGATTGAAGTTGAGTTCACTTTGAAAATGATAGCATACCAGTGTGCCCAACCATTTCTCCTTTGCACACTTTGTTTAAAATACATTCAGAGATATGTCATTTTTATAGCTTGTTATAGCTAGGCTAATATACAACTGTAAGCTATTTGGATACACAAAGCAAACACATTTCCAAAACAGGCCATAGCCAATCGTACAATGAGAAAGGAGACCGTTTATACCAATATTAAATCTACCATGATTACCATTTTTTTTAAACCTGTACAACCGATGAATTTCTAGAAAATCTTTGGTACAACTTTATTTCAAGAAAGTTAGTCCTTGTACCAAATGTAGCTAGCTTTAATAAACGAATTGGGAGACGCAATATTCATGTCGAAATATATGTGGAAAGGCAATCAGACAACTATTGATAGACGCGATCAAGTCTTGTACCTTTGAAGGGTGATTACGGGCACGTATGAGTAAAGTGGATTCCCTCTATAATGAACCAACATTTTAATTTCAGTGCCAAAGATCTTGAAAAAGGTTACAGGGGACATTCTCGCTTCGACGATGCTCCTATGCGTAGGTCAACTGAAAGCCCGGTCCGATGGTAGACTCCGAATCTCCAGAATCTCAGGAGATATGTACACATTTTCTCATAATACTTGATACTGCTACGCTTCCAATCATTAGATGGTTATAGCATATGCACCGCGCAAAGTGCACGGTGTCTCATTTAGGCCCACAGGCCGGGCGGGCTTGTGAGTGCTCAGAACCGGGACTATAACAATACACTCAATTTAAAAAAAAATCAAAACACCGGATTCTACTGTCGCTTATGGTCGTATAGTCGGCCCCCGGATTCCACCGTCACTCTGTTGCAAGTAAGTGTAGGCCTTATATTCGCCACAACATGTGGGCACTACCGTATAGTTTTATTGACTGTACATCATGCCTTTCGTCGGTATACAACTCGGACTTTTTACTGTCTGATAAGTCCACCCCTCCCCCCTCCCTATGGCCCTGTTTAAAGCTGGCTACGCCAGGATTCGCGCATGTTGGATGTGCCGGCCCGCCGCGCGCCAGTCGGGTCCGCATTGCGGCGGCGTTATTAGTCACTCTCGATCATAGTTCGGCGTGGCCCCTCGCTACACGGCTCGATCCTCATGGCGGCGTGAGTTATTATCACATCAAACCACTTCTGGATGTTATCATCAATCAATGCATTGTCGGCTGTGCTTTAGTCAAAATTAAATATTATATACCAAGGGATATATAACTGTCACTGGATATACCCACTTTGCCTATCTGTGATATACCATTGAACTGAACCGTCAAAGAAAGACACGCGCATGAACCTTTTCCGTGAACTTTTCCTGATTGAGTTTTTCCACCCCAAACTGGCCGGAGCCCGGGGGTTAGATCTACGGTTGATTAGCGCATTACAAGAAGTTGTGTCACTTGCCATGCAGCACATACTCATTAGGAATTTGTCCACAAATTTGATGGACAAATCCAAAGCGATCGGACGCATGCGTAGAAAAAAATGTTGTCCCCTTGACTCTCCAGAGGGCCTTTTCGATATTCAGACGATGGCGGATATAGGTTCGTGTGACGAATATTCTAGGTGAAATTCGATGTGGGAACGCTCGGACTGTAGGGAACGATGATATTTCTGACTTCAACAGCGCCAGGGCATCGTTCGGGGACCGTTTGATTATCCCTCAGGTCGTGTCAGTATGAAATTAGGTAAAACACTCCGACATAACATTGAAATCAACGGAGATTCAAAGATTACGGTCGTTCGTGTCCACTATGGTCTGGTACTTTTCATTTTCGACTTCACAAATGACGTATATTCATTGATATGATTATTCATTGTATATTCATGTACGTACTGAGGTTCATTGTTCTATAACAATAGGTGTCTGGGCCCTGGCATTATCCTAGCTTAGCGTAACGTGATAATGCCACATTTGAATAGCCATGGGATTAGTAGCATTAGTAGTGTGTCCATTTGCGCGAGTTTTAAACAGGTGTATCAATAACGTGGTTGAATCTGAATACATTAAAATGATATAGCGATAGTATCATGATGCGTTTGTCCTTGCTCATGTCGGTCCTATAAGAAAACCATATTGAATTATATGGACCTGGATAATTGTGGCAGAGTCTTTTTGGCTTATAAAAAGTGATTGTCTTTGATGCATTAAATGAGGAAGGGGCAGTCTGGGGCACTCATATGGCAAATTTGATTGTTTGTTTTATTAATTTAGGTATAATTTGCGAGCAATTTAATTACCCGCATGTAATCGGAATATTTAATTATTATTAATTAATGAAATTTTGTCATATTTAATTTGTCAAAACAGGTCAATATTATCGTATTGTGTTATTCAAGGAGTTATACTTGTTGCGATTTGTTTATAATACATTTAACAAATTAACATTTCCAATTGCAATGTGTCGGCACGTTTCGTAAGTTTTTGAGCATATATTTCACATAGAAATATATAAAGCAAAACGTGTATGTACAACTTTCGAATTGATTATAGTCGGCAATATGATTCAACACAGGGTATGTAGCAATGTTCAATCCTTTGTAAAGTTGAATAGAAAATCGGATTAGGTTATCTCGTTGTTATTCCTTCTCCCTCTACTAATTCCATGCTCCGAATAACCTCTTCTGATCCGTACTGCTTCCGGTTGAGGGCGCTGTTACGGTGATCAGTGGGTCGTAGACATGACTTAGAAAATGGGCAATACGACCTCTTGTATCCCACGGCGGAGAATATACCGAGAATGTATGGCACTCCTAAAATTCACAAAGTAGGCAACAAAGTCAGACCTATTGTGGACTACACCGGGTCAATATCCTACGAAACGTCCCGTGCCCTCGCAGACATCTTAGCCCCGCTGATTGGAACTACAGAGCATCATGTATTGAACTCTAAACATTTAGCAGACACCCTTTCTGAAGTGATGATAGAGGATGATGACATCTTCAATTATCATGACGTCATCTCTTTTAAAGCGCTTTATCCACTGGGACGTTGGTAAATAATATTTACCAACGTCCCAGTGGATAAAGCGCTCCAAGTGATCAGGACTTTACTTCAAAAAGACACAGAACTTCTCAAAAGGACGCTACTTCACGTTGATGACATCATGGAACTTCTTCAGTTTGTCATGACTACCACTTACTTCCTATTCCGAGGTAACATTTACAATCAACGTTTTGGCACAGCCATGGGATCTCCAGTATCGCCTATTATCGCGAATTTCTACATGGAATTCCTGGAACAGAAAGCCATCGCCACAGCACCGTTGGAAGCCAAACCCAAACTATGGCGCAGATATGTAGACGACATCTTGGAGATTATCAAATCTGACCAAGTTGACAAACTGACAGAACATTTGAACATCACTGACCCCACTGGCAGTATACAGTTCACTCATGAACAAGAGATCGAGGGCAAAATACCATTCCTGGATACCCTCATCGTCAGAAAGCCGGACGGTAATGTCAAACTACTCATCTACAGGAAGGCAACACATACAGATCAGTACCTCAATTTCAAATCGCACCATCCCATTCACCACAAATTAGGAGTTATACGGACACTATTCGACCGAATGAACACAATCATTACAGAGGAGGAGGATATCAAGGCAGAATAAGACAAGATCAAGAGTGCTCTGACCCTTTGCGGATAGCCCCAATGGTCTTTTAAGAAGGTCAAGGACCAGGCAGCCAGCAAACTAGCCAAAAAGACTGTCAAAAAGAAAGACCCTGACCAAAAGTCCAGAGGTATGGTCGTCATCCTTTACGTACAGGGCCTATCTGAACGATCTACTAGGATCTTCCGCAAACACGGCATAGCTATAAAACAAACGTTATTAATTATTTTAAAATATATGAAAAATCCACAAAAATAGTTATTTCACCAAATATAAACAAATTCAAATTGTCCCATACTTCTTTCTGTCGTGGTGGGGCAGTACAGCGATGCGACCCAACACCACTCTCCGGAAGATGTTGGTGCATCCTAAGGACAAACGGGACCCCGGTGTTTCCACGGAGTGTGTGTATGAAATACCGTGCATCAACTGTAAACAATCATACATCGGAGAAACCGGCCGCCGCTTTAGCACCCGAATGAAAGAGCACCAGAAAGAGACGGAGAAAATTACCTCCGAGAAGAAAAATTTCACTCGTCAGAATAGGAAGCAGTCAGAGACAGAATACAGTAAGTCAGCTATCGCTGACCACGCAGTACAAAAGAACCATGTTATTGACTGGCCTAATGCCAAAATCCTTTGTAAGGAGGACAAACCACAAACGCGACGCGTCCGCGAAGCCATTTGGATTCGACGGAAGGCACCCGATACTATGAACAGAGACGACGGGGCCCATTTTCTAAGTCATGTCTACGACCCACTGATCACCGTAACAGCGCTCTCAACCGAAAGCAGTACGGATCAGAAGAGGTTATTCTGAGGAAGTGTGTAGACCACAACACACGAAACTGTCAATCGTGAGTAAATTTCTGGTTTTGAAAAATGAAAATCTCAATTAACCGGGGTGTTGTGTAGAAATAATTAAATGAGGTTTAACCCAGAGTGGGTTAGTAATGTGGACTTGTTTTGGAGGAAATAATACGTAATTTGAGCAGATTGTTTGATCAGAGAGATGTTATTTTAACACCTCCCTGGGTTGATCGGGTATTGAAACGCATTTTTATTTATTGTATACGATACCAACAAAATTACCTTTCATATTTAAATATTAAAAGGTAAAATACTTTTGTTCATTCGCCCTAGACCAAATACAGTGAGGCTTGCCTCTGTGGGATCGCTTGGTGGTATATGTTTACCGGGCACTGGTATTCAAATAGAAAACAGATATATCAAAGTCCAGGCTAACCCCGAGGCTAGCGGTCTACCCTAACCCGTACCCTAACCCTTACCATAAACCCTAACCGTAACCCTACATAGACATTAAGTTATGACTAGCGATCCTAAGATGAGTATAATTAACGGGTAGACCCCGCGTAAAGTAGTGAACGATCCGAAAACAAACCGGCATTTTGGAATCTTGTTGGGACGTGCGAAGGATTATGTTTTACGGTAGCCTATTGTTTTATCATATCTATACTGCAGTTGGATACAATTACAATGCCAATGAGATCAGGGGCGTTCCAGAGGGGCGGCGTTGTGTAACCCCCCCCCCCCCCCCCCCCTCCCCCCAACAAAAAAAAAACCCATTCAAATCTGTCAACAATATTTTGAAGTTTCCAAAATTTGGTTGGAGACGTCAACTGTGGTCTTATTTGAGTGAGCGTGCCAATTCATTAGACCACGGCGCTGAATGACATTTGATTGATGATTTTCAATGAATACAAAACTATGACACAAAACCGGACGCGACTTAATTGCCTTATTATTTGACACCTTTTTCAGACTTTGACACCTTTTTAACCTAAATGGCCGCCCATATTATCGCGTGTCGCAACTGTTATAGAGTGTGCTATTTATTCAAGAGCCAAATCTAAACAATGGGCAGTAAGTTTTGCGAAAACGATCGTGGTTATCACGTGATATGTATCGTTGAAAAAATAATTTTAACGAAATGCATTATGGGATTGTGTTATCAGCCGGATATCAAAGAGGTCGCAAACTTGCTTACAATTGTATATTAGTCTAGCTATAACAAGCTAAAAGTGACATCTCTCAATGTAATGTATAAACAAAGTGTGCAAAGGAGAGTGTTGGGCACACTGGTAAAATGGTTTTACAACAAGTTTTGCTATCATTATCAAACTGAACTCAAGTTAAATCACTTATTTATCGAGCAATAATAGTGTTTACGTATTTTAATTGTTTAGATACAAAGTTGAGTAAATCAAGAGTTAAATGATAGATAAATAAATAAAAAGAAAACTATAAACGCATGTGGTCAACTCTCATGAATATAGTGCAAATGAGATTTCAGAAGTTAAAAAAAAAATTGTCTCCAATTTTATTTATTACACTATTTTTTAATAGTAGACATGTACTGGATACTAGATTTAAAATTTTGTGAACAACACTCATTGCATTTTTGTACAATATAACGTTGAATTTATATTATAATATCACTTGTTTGCAGATTTTGTTCCATGTTTATTACGTTATATACTTCCTATCAGCTCTAAATCAGAACGAGTTTACAAACTGTGATGCCAAAAACACAAAACTGTAGTTACGAAAGCATACTTCTACCAATTACAGCGAACAAAATGCAGTGTAATTTTGTAAATTGCAAGTATTATGAATCGTTTTTGGTCTTCACATTACTGTTTGAACCTCAGCTTTAAAACTAAAAAAAATGCACGGTTTTCCAAAATGAATATCTTTGTGCAAAGTATAAAATATATCTTTAATCGTATCTTTTTCCAATCGTTATAATGTGTTTTTAAAAGCAAGCTCAGAAACAATAAATATTATGCTTTGCTAATAACGCTGGCATTGGTATTCGGACTTTATGGGGTGGGTAACGTAATAAACATATACAAACACATGTAAACAAATATATTCAACATCGACCAAGTCAGTTTATTTTGTACACAAACATATCTTGTAAACGGTATTTTAGTAAGTTAAGTTGCCCAAAGTCCACTGAAAGACAGTTCTATATAATATTGTCGACTTGCGCTTTTGATGTAGGGTAAATATGGTGAATAACGTAATAAACATGGTCACTAAATTGACAGATGTAACATGGTACTTTACAGATATGTTGTAAGACCATGACATTATTACCTTTATGTAAATTTTAATAGCACTAAATATTGAATAGCCTTTTATCTCTTAAAATTAGTAAGATATTGATTTGTTTTATTTAAAATGATGGTAGTAGAATTGTTAATAATAATGTTGTGACGCCGTTTTACTATCTATTCTGGATATTTCAATTCCTTTCATTTAGGCCACGATTGACTGGAACTAGCAACACTGTCGGCCGTGTCGAAAACCGATTTCGATAACTGGCTCCGCTAACACTGACTAGTTTCTGTCGACGCATCACGCTGAGAAAGTCATGTTTTAATTTACTCTATTCTAGATTATTTCCACGTGCGGGTTTTCTGATATTTACACAGAAACTCAGATTGCAGCGATGTCACTTTAGTTATGATTTAGTAAAAGATTGCTGGGTGTGCCATGTATGATATCTGAGTAAGTGAACCGTTCATTTATTAATAAATAACATTATATATATATATATATAGTAAACTTAAAAAGCTTGTCCGTTATGATTATTCTGTGTGTTTTGGTCCCCTCTCCGCCTTGCGAGTTATACCCCAGTCACGTCATAAAAATAATGATAACAAAAACAAAACAAAGTTGATGACAAATATTGCAGCTGTTTCAGCTAGGTATACCGTATTTATTCACACAATTATACGAATTGGTTTATTACGTTATCCAATAGCCATAGAACTATGCATCATTGAAGCATGCAAACAAATGAGATTGTGTCAGTATGTGAGACAATATGTATGTACACTAAGTTAACATTCATAAACGCATAATAAATGTTGAATCACTATGAACAGGGTGCAATTATATTTATCAAAGGATGAAAAGTTTATTACGTTGTCCATTATAAGGTGGTTTCAGTCCTCACATAGAATAGTCCACATATTAAAATTAAAACATTGGATACAATGTATGATACTCAAGTACATCAATCATGAAAGCTACTGAATTGATGCCAACATTAACATGAGAATAGACAATGAGGTTGGTTACGTTATCCTGTTTATTACGTTATTGGCGACAGCAAAATTGCCAAATGCTAGCTTATAACATATACAACGCAATCAATGTACACGTTAGCGATACCTACTGCATTTCTTCACATTATAAACCCCATTTCGATATCATAGGTCCATTTGCAATGTTCCTAAGAGATCTATATCACTTCAACTTTCATTCAGCTTAATTTTCATATTACTAACAAGAACAAATCAACAAGTATTCCCAATGTATGCCTGCGAAAAGGGCCTGCCACATTTCTTTGCTTAATACAGTCGTAGAGTGTGGCTGTCTCTTTATCGATTTATTTGATAACGTAATAAACGATAACGTAGTAAACGTTTTTCGTACAAATAGTACCATGTAGACGATCTGGAAAGAGCTAGCGAGTGCTCCAAGTAACCACAGAGTCTATGTGTATGTATCAAATAGTTTTTTAACAAAAAATTGTGTTTTGATACATAGTTCGGGAGCAATTTGAATAACGTAATAGACATCATTAACAAGGTCGCATACTTTGCAGAATTTTGATTTATTCTCAAGGTCAGACATGCTGTTAAAGAATTTTAAAGATATTATTTTCAAATACCAATGTTCTTTTAGATTAAGAATATGTACATTTAAATGTTTAAATGGCAATTTTGAACAACTTTGATATTCTATATATCGCAGGTAACGTAATAAAGATCAATATCTCGGACAGAATATATTAAATTGAAACAGGTTAACATCGTAAAAAATGTGCATTTTTTTCCTAACCATGGAATATCGGTATATGTTCCCTACAAATTAGGACACGTTTTGTAGAAAGTGTTGTACTTTTCGTATTGTAATAAATAAAGGCAACATTTACTTTTATATTTGGACATGGACATTTTGCTAATTTGGGGTATATGAGCGCAATTCTTTTAGTGAAAACACGATCAGAAGTATAGCAAAGTATATATGTCCAAATAGAAAACATCGAGATCTATCCAGAAAATAAGTTTTTCAAGCAAGAAAACATTGTATAAAACGGTATTGGACCAAAGACATCAAAAAGTTAATTTTGCACTGTTTTCATGAGAGTTAACCATGTGCGGCCTTTATAATTTATAAAAATTGACATAACAATGATGTTACATTAATTCAACATCAAGTTTAAAAAATAAAAAAATAAAGGGATAACAAGGAATATTCGGGAATCGAACCCGCGATTGCGATTGCCAACGAGATGGACCACGTATGCACGCCACAGAGATCGACGAGTATAATTGTGGTAGTTTTATTATTTAACCATATCCATTTATTTATAACGAACGGATTTTTATTGTGCCATTGTTGTGTTTCTCTCGCACAAAATGTGTTTGTAATGTCATTATACTCCTTATTTTTGAAAGAACGGTAACAAACGTTGACATTTTCGAACAAAATATTGCGTCATTTATACGGTCCACAATCATTGCTCGATAAGCTTCATGACTGAACAATGTGTCGTGACGTGCGTGTTGCATTATTCATTTTACGATATGTTATACAGAGCGAACATGCACTGGGGTTAATGCGCTGTAGTGTAATTCTACATTCCCAACAGACACTCTGTTCAAAGGCACAAAAAGTGGACTTGTTTAAAGCATTGTTTTTGCAATTCTGAGGTGTGCAGTTTGATTTTCTTTCATGAATTGTTTAGAAAACCATCCATTTTAGAACATCTAACATTTAAAATGAACTGCACACCTGGGAAAGTATGATGCCAAGGGCATATTTCTTGCACGTAAATCCAATACAAGAGTTCTGAAAATCGACAAAAATATGACGTCATAACCATTGCTTCGGGACAAATAAAATGGCGCGGTACCCCCCACCTACCCCTAAGGGGGCAGATTAAGAAGTTCATCTGCATATCTGCTACCACTTACTACCACCAAACGTTCAACGTGTACAGGGTGTCCCTAAAAAAATGTGCACATGTTTGCGCAACTTGTTGACCAATAATTCCTAAATTTTTGTGTAATATGTTTATACACACGGGAAGAGAGAACACTCAGCTTTCAGATGCCGTTTATTTTATCTGATTTGGATTTGTCAATCCTGAGATATGGGAAATTAACTAGAGCTACTCAGAATCGATGTTGTGCCACTGTACAGTTTCAAAGGTTTACTCCTACGATACAACTTCCACTTGAACGATTGCCCTTTACCAGTGTTATGCAAAATTTGTTTTTTGTATTGAGATTGAATAGGTTTAAATAATAGAATGAGTGCCTGTGTATCCAAGCAGAACTGAATATAAAGATGTTTGTTACATGATTCGAACCAGTCCTTTTGACGAGGCTTCACAAAATGTTTATTGGGCCTACAAGACAGACGTCCATATGGCTGGGTGCGGCCTAAATTTTCAATAATCATGATAGAAGAGGGTGTTCATAGTCTTAAAATATCACAAAACAAGAAGACCAGCAGAAGAGTCACCAGAGAGTTTGCCATTCATTTCTCAAACTCTCACGTACCATCTAGAGGAATACACGTATATAAAAAAGGAGCATTGGAAATACTTGGTAGATGGTATGGTACAAGCACCAATGTGAATAAAGAACATTCTGGAAGACTAAGATATGAAAAGTGGTAGGACACAGTAACATATTGATAACGTGCGGCGTGCACTTCAGAGAGATCCCTTACCACATATTCCAAGGACATCATTTTTGTTCCTCAGCCTCTTTTAAACAATTCTGGTCAAATGCCCACCTCAATGTTTCAAGACGATTGATGCCCATGGATAGACCAATGTTAGTATCGTTTTGACGCTCATAATCATATATTCTGTAAAAGTGGCACAACGTCGATTTTGGGTTGCTTTGATAAATTGGGTACATCTCAGGATTGACAAATCCAAATCAGATAAAATAAACGGCATCTGAAAGCTTAGTGTTTGCCCTTTTTGTGTGTATAAACAAATTACACCAAACTTTAGGACTTCATGGTTAACAAGTTGCGCAAACATGTGCACAATTTGTTTAGGGACACCCTGTATATTCATTCATGTGTGTATGGGTGCTTGTTATATTGTCCCTTTTCACATGGAATTTGCTATTTCATTACAACTACTGCATGTTCTGCGTAGTTATTAATTGGATATAAAGCCATGTATGCGTAGGCTTACGAATTGAACACTATAATGCAAGAGCTTGTTGGAGAGGCTAAAGCCCGGACGAAACTGTGTTCAAGTTCTGTGTAGTAGCCCTAATCGAACTGTCTGAGTTTATGCCCGGCAAACCTTTCCGGATTGTCCTACATTCGAGGGCGGTAGACACGATGTTTTCACCATAGTTATTGATACGGTGGACCAAGCAAGCTTGGGACCGGGCTTTGGGTGGATAATATGATGTGCCGGTATACACAGTGGCGTATCCAGGGCGGGGCAGGGTTGGTGAGGGTGCCGCCCCCCTACCCTTTTAAAATTACCCCGTCGGTACACAACGCATGCTGTCGGTACATTCGTGATTTTGACCATGCGATTTTTTTTCCGGTTTTGAATACAATCACATCGCAGGGACGTTTCTGCGTGAAAATGGTATTTTCTGAAGAAGACTTTTTGTTCATTCCTTAACAAAATAAGGTATATTTCCCGTGGCCCTGACCCCTGTCTTACTGAAAGCTATAAATTGATAACCCTTTGTAGGAGCTCTGAAGCCTTGAACATCTCCTACAGGGATACTTTAACTAGCTTCATTTAACTTTCCTTGAACGCGAAACAGCCTTTCGTAGATTTCACAAGCGTCGGGTCAATATGGACCATTTAAGTCAAGTTTACACCCCACAGACACGAGCCACCACACCATACTTCTGGATTTCAAGCAACGATGATCTGTTTAATGAATATTACATGGTTTCTTAATCACATACCAGGTGCAGACACGACAAATCCACACTTTCACGACGCGAGAAAACTTGTCTCGCCACCATATCGCCATGTTTACTTCAGAAGAAAGAGTAACGTACGGGCCGTGCAAACAAGCACATCCTAAAAGGGAACCACACAAACAAGGGTGGACGATCGGATAGCGAGGCCAAAACACAATGCACCGATACAAAATAACTATCCCAAATGATATAAATGGCACTAACATACCGGCGCCTAATTGTTATGCGACCTGCGAACAATTACCTTGCATACAATAACAGTGTCATTTTTACCACTATACTCGCGCTTAACGTTCCAAGATTTATAACTCGCCATTATTTAACTCACATTAATTGGTAACTCGCAATGTAGCTTGCAATTTGAAACTTCAACTTGTAATGTAAAATGCGCAACATGGAGCACTCTATTATGGACAAACAAATTACGTATACGTACACAAACTATGCTTCAATAGAACTTAAATACCATAGCAGGCTAGAGGTTATTATAAATTGATACCTGTCTTGAAACTGAAGCAACTATTAGAGCGGTATACACATTTGCTTAATATAGATAAATAGCATAGCAAAGACATCTTACAAATTGGCACAAATCATGACCTGACACTTTAACTTGACCGAAACGTCTACTAAAGATGTTAATTTACACAGTAAAATGACTGATTTACTTGATCATATAACAACACACTGATTCCAAAGAATTGTAATCTCCAAAAATAGCACTCTGAAATTAAGGAATTTTGCTTAGATCCAAAATCAAAATAAGAGTTTAGCTTTAAATTTCTGAAGAACTAATTTCATTTAGCTCCTGACAAACGATAAGTCATGCTAATACCACTCAGTTTGACTTGGTAAACAACAACAACACAAATGATCGTAAACCACCTGCTCAAACTAGTGCAAGAAATGCACTTCAAAAATTGGCACCTAAATTTGGTAGCAAGAAACGCAGACAAGATTACCAAATCATGCTGGTCTGTGGTAAGAGCATAAATATTCTTAATAAACAATATATCATAATGCAACTTAGTATACTTAAACTTTACATGGAATAAATAATCCAACAACAATGACTTGTAATGTCTTTTCAGTTCCGATTGGACTTGTTGATTTAACTAATGTCTGCTTAGTAGACACTGGTGATATATTCACCTTATAACGCTGACATGTGATATACCTTGTTCAACATAAGATGGGCAACATATAGCTCTATAGGGCCAAACAACTACCAACTACTACAAATGAGCATCTAATGAGATGCTAGACTGGGTTAAAACCAGACTATAATGCACACACTCATGCTAAATACACTGCCCAGAGCCATCTTGCACAGCATGAATTGATCAAAGTATAATTGGTTGACATTTAAAACTGGTGATTGCCTGTTCAAAGACATGACAATGCCAATTGTGCCATATACAAGACAACTCGTTCCCATCCAAAGATGAAAACACTGGCTGATTCAGCTGAAATATCCTCATAGTTATACTAACTCATGACATAGATCCTTCGTAGTTTGTGGCAACCAGTATATTGTTAGGACTGATGTTTTCAACAGCTATGGCAGCTATATTTGTATTGAAAACTATTGTTAAACACTTGGAAGTGGCCTGAGCATAAATGCTGTTGCAATGGCATATTACATGATTTTTATAATAAACTAGAATATTTTCAACCGCACATACCAAGTCAGCTTTATTACTTTATTAGTGCTTTATTAGCACTTTATGGCACCCTAGATGAGAACAATCTTGCTTCTTGCTGGAACCTATTCACGAGGCTTGATCAGTCTATAAACTGCAACTTGTCTTGACTCTTTATATAGTAATGATGCACCGGGCCTGTTCTTACAATGTTATCTCCGGCGCCTGTAAGACCACAACTTGTCGATTCGTTGTCCTCTGCTTCTACACTCGGTTCTTTTTTGCTATTGTGCACTGTCGGATGACCTCTGGTGCACTCGGTCTTTTTTGCAGACCAGTCTGGCTTTGCACTCCTTGATGAAATAAGTGTCCTTGGCGTTGTAATAACCCTCTTCCGGGTTCTCATAATGTGAACAACTGTTGACCAATTTATTATTAATAATACATTGGCTTCTACTGTGGTATACTGGTAAAGGTACGCTAACCCTTCTCTGATATTGTGTGTCTTATCTTCGACGCCATATTCAAACGCCTTTATTAATGTTGGGTATTTCAGAGGATCTCCATCACATTTACTTATCCTTTGCTTTGGTAGAGAGGCTCGTACCTGCTGTTGTATAAGCAGCTCTGTGAGTTTCCTCATATCTTGCTGTTGTTGAATATGGTTGTGATGCACTAGAAAGAGCGTTTGCGAATAATGCGCTTGTGGATATCGCATATGATCTTGATGCACTTGTTGTTGCAAACCTTGTTGTTGCGATCTTTGTTGTTGCGACAATTGTTGTTTCAAACCTTGTTGTTGCGACACTTGTGGCTGTAGACCTTGTTGTTGCAAACCTTGATATTGGAACGCATGTTGTTGCGCCACCTGTTGTTGCAAACTTTGTTGTTGCAAGCCTTGATATTGCGACGCTTGTTGCAACGACTGTTGTTGCAAACCTTTGTATTGTGACGTTCGTTGTTGCGACACCTGTTGTTGCAAGCCTTGATATTGTGACGCTTGTCGTTGTGACGACTGTTGTTGCAAGCCTTGTTGTTGCAAACCTTGTTGATGCAATGATAGTTGTTGCAAACCTTGTTGTTGCAACATTTGTTTTTGCGACGCTTGTTGTTGCGACGACTGTTGTTACGACGATTGTTGTTGCAAACTTTGTTGTTGCAAAGCCTTGATATTGCGGCGCTTGTTGCGACGACTGTTGTTGCAATGTTTGTTTTTGCGACGCTTTTTGTTGCGACGACTGTTGTTGCAAACCTTGTTGTTGCAAACCTTGTTGTTGCAAACCTTGTTGTTGCAAACCTTGTTGTTGCAAACCTTGTTGCGACGTTTGTTTTTGCGACGCTTGTTGTTGCGACCGACTGTTGTGGCAAACCTTGGTGTTGCAATGATTGTTGTCGCAAACCTTGTTGTTGCGATGATTGTTGTTGCAAACCTTGTTGTTGCAAGCCTTGATATTGCGGCGCTTGTTGCGACGACTGTTGTGGCAAACCTTGCTGTTGCGACGATTGTTGTTGCAAACCTTGTTGTTGCGATAAGTGTTGTTGCAAACCTTGTTGTTGCGACGATTGTTGTTGCAAACCTTGTTGTTTCAAGCCTTGATAATGCGGCGCTTGTTGCGACGACTGTTGTTGCAAACCTTGTTGTTGTAATGATTGTTGCTGCAAACCTTGTTGTTGTAACCCTTGTTAATAAATAATAATAATAATATTACCGTTCTTATATAGCGCTTTCTACAATGCAAGCACAGTCCCAAAGCGCTTTTTAAATCAATTATTATCGCTGCCAGTTTATATATCAGAATCCTTTGGTCGCTACACTTAGGCGGCTACCAGTCGACAAGTGCACAAGCCTATCAGCACTACTTTTAGATTTTGATATCCTAACAGCTCCCCAAATATCGCTTGGGTCGACGAAGCAATTGAGACTAAGTACCTTGCCCAAGGATACAAACATGTTAGCAGTAGCGGGGCTCGAACTCACAACCTTTGCATCGTGAGACCGGCGTCTTATCCACTAGACCACACACGCTCTCTCTCTATATATATATATATATATTGTTGTTGCAAACCTTGTTGGTTCTGGAAGACCCAGCTTTGTACTCTTTGTGATTTTACCTCATATAAGGAGTCTTTATTATTGTCACATATTGTGCGGATTCTGGCATTGGCCATGGCCAGTTCCATTTCTACTTCCATGACTTCTCTTTGCCACTGTAATTCTAGTAATTGACTTCTTTGTAGTATTAGTGCTTCTTTCCTTTCTATTTCTTGTTTCCTTTTGAGTGCCTCCATCTTCTAAGGTAACTCAGCTTTTCTAGCTGCAGCCTCTAATTTTAACGCCCTTCCAGAGCTGGAGCTATATAGGCTGGTTACTACATATTTGCTGGCATTTTCCTTGGAGGAAGCCGATGGCGAAATGCCGCGAGAAGCCATGCTATTAAGATACATGCTAAAGTCACGATCAGACCTATGTATTGTTCTGCATAAATATAGAGTTCGAACAATCGTGAACAGCAGCGTCTGGCGTAGTGCTATATAGCGCCATCGTGCTATCGTAATATCATAGACGCAAGAATGTTTACACCGTGCACTTGATGCTCCTTATTTGTAGGCGTACCTGCTAAATCCTTCTTAGGCTTTCTTATATTTGCTTATTGCAAACTGAGACAACTTGATTACAAATCTAACCTGCAGCGACACCGTTTTCACTTTTAAAATACAATTTAGAAAATCGATCGGTTCCATTTGGCTAAAATGTCGTCATATTTGCATTATAATCTTCTTTCGCAATTTTATTATCCACGGTATTAAAGATATTTAGATAAACTTACCTGTATACTAAGACTGACGTCGTATCCACTGTGCTAACGAAGTAGTTTATATGTGGCGAACCGCCGGTTAGTGATAGTAAACCTAACCTGCGGTTACGCGAGTGATCTAGGCTTGAAGGCCGTGAGTAAGCGGTAAAAATGTGATTTACCTTATGATTAAAATGTGACAACATATAACAAAAGCACTAATATTTCAAATGTACAAATCACGTTTAATTGTGAACAACTGGATAAAATGCAAATTTATTAATCACTCTAACATATCTCAGACACGACCCTCACATTACTCACACATACCATACTTAATCATACTACAGGGAACACTTTAAGATCATCTAAATATTACTGATGCACAGGAAATATTTCTCCTGTGTAAATACTACAGTGATTACTTACTAATTAGACAGTGTGCGCACAGCACATAGGTTACGTTCTTATGTTTTTCCTATAGTTATACGCACTGCCCTCAATAGTCGAGAAATGGTAATAATGTTACCGTTGATTGCCACATCCGGGTAATTTGAGTGTAACGCTATGGGAAAACATACAATTTCTTGGTGGCTTTTTTATGAAAAAATGCCGGACATTTCATCCATAAAATGCATAACACTTTGAAGAGTGGGAATAAGGCTACCGGCTAGCTGGCATACTTTGGGGATAGCATACCTTTTAAAAGGTCAGTAAGGTGGGGAACACCGATGTCATGCGAAATACGTGAAACTTCGTACTTGCAGATGGCATTTCTCAAAGAGAGTAGTATAAGTTATTGTAGCTGATAAAATGTGTTTCAAGCTTTCCATTGATATTAAATATGTGGTATTTACCAGCCAAATAATGTGTTAAAAAAAGTAAAAAAAGGTATACCTTTAGATTTGACCTTTAGTAAGGGATGTACAGCAATGTACAGCTATGCACAGTCTCACGGTAAACTATAGGGACATGTACATTCCTATGCACTTTATGTTCTAAACAGTAATGCAAACCTCTTTCTATAGGATGAGTGTCACTTTTGAAACTGGACCCACGATCATTGAAATGACAATAACTCCGCTCCGCAACATCGTATTTCAACGATCGAGGTGTCAAAATACGCAGAACAAAATTATGCACTTAGTTATTTGCTTCGATTAATGTATACCCTTTCGAGCCGTTATATATTGGATCATTTCTAAGTGTTTCGATACTTTTTGTGAGCAGTTTATCATCGTTCCCTACAGTCCGAGCGTTCCTACATCGAATTTCACCTAGAATATTCGTCACACGAACCTATGTCCGCCATCGTCTGAATATCGAAAAGGCCCTCTGGAGAGTCAAGGGGACAACATTTTTTTTCTACGCATGCGACCGATCGCTTTGGATTTGTCCACTAAAATTGTGGACAAATGCCTAATGAGTATGTGCTGCATGGCAAGTGACACAACTTCTTGTAATGCGCTAATCAACCGTAGATCTAACCCCCGGGCTCCGGCCAGTTTGGGGAGGAAAAGCCCAATCAGTAAAAGTTCACGGAAAAGATTCAGGCGTTGACGGTTCAATGGTATATCACAGATAGGCAAAGTGGGTATATCCAGTGACAGTTGTATATCCCTTGGTAATAATATTTAATTTTGACTAAAGCAGCCGACAATGCATTGATTGATGATAACATCCAGAAGTGGTTTGATGTGATAATAATGCCGCCATGAGGATCGAGCCGTGTAGCGAGGGGTCACGCCGAACTATGATCGAGAGTGACCAATAACGCGCCGCAATGCGGACCACTGGCGCGCGGCGGGCCGGCACATCCAACATGCGCGAATCAGTGGCGTAGCCAGCTTTAAACAGGGCCATAGGGAGGGGGGGGTACTTATCACACAGTAAAAAGTCCGAGTTGTATACCGACGAAAGGCATGATGTACAGTCAATAAAACTATACGGTAGTGCCCACATGTTGTGGCGAATATAGGGCCTACACTTACTTGCAACAGAGTGACGGTGGAATCCGGGGGCCGACTATACGACCGTAACAGAGCGACCGTAGGATCCGGTGTTTAATTTTTTTAAAGTTGAGTGTAGTGTTAATATAGTCCCGGTTCTGAGCACTTCTCTAGCCCGCCCGGAGTGTGGGCCTAAATGAGACACCGTGCACTTTGCGCCGTGCATATGCTATAACCATCTAATGATTGGAAGCGTAGCAGCAAAAAGTATTATGAGAAAATGTGTACATATCTCCTAAGATTCTGGAGATTCGGAGTCTACCATCGGACCGGGCTTTCAGTTGACCTACGCATAGGAGCATCGTCGAACCGAGAATGTCCCCTGTAACCTTTTTCAAGATCTTTGGCACTGAAATTAAAATTTTGGTTCATTATAGAGGGAATCCACTTTACTCATACGTGCCCGTAATCACCCTTCAAAGGTACAAGACTTGATCGCGTCTATCAATAGTTGTCTGATTGCCTTTCCACATTTATTTCGACATGAATATTGCGTCTCCCAATTCGTTTATTAAAGCTAGCTAAATTTGGTACAAGAACTAACTTTCTTGAAATGAAGTTGTACCAAAGATTTTCTAGGAATTCATCGGTTGTACAGATTTAAAAAAAATGGTAATCATGGTAGATTTAACATTGGTTACGGTCTCCTTTCTCATGTTGTACGATTGGCTATGGCCTGTTTTGGAAATGTGTTTGCTTTGTGTATCCAAATAGCTTACAGTTGTATATTAGCCTAGCTATAACAAGCTATACAAATGACATCTCTGAATGTATTTTAAACAAAGTGTGCAAAGGAGAAATGGTTGGGCACACTGGTAAAATGGTTTTACAACAAGTGTTGCTATCATTATCAAAGTGAACTCAACTTCAATCACTTATTTATCGAGCAATAATATATTGTTTTACGCATTTTAATTCGTTTAGATTATAAAGTTAAATAAATCCAGAGATAAATGATAGATATAAAAATAGATTTAAAAAAGAATAGAAAAAAACTATAAAAGCATTGGCGGCCTTTATAAATTATTAAAAATTGACATAAAAATGATGTTACATACATACATCCACAATCAAGTTTAATTTTTTTTTTTTTTAAATAAAAAAATAGAAAACAACAACGAATACACGGAGATTCGAACCCGTGATTGCCGATTGCAAACGATATGGCCAACGCATGCACGCCACAGAGATCGACGAGTGTAATTGTGTCAGTTTTATTATTCAACCATTGATTCTTTTATTTATAACGAACGGATTTTTATCGTGCCATTTTTGACATTTTAAACCATATTTATATGTTACTCTCGCACAAAATGTGTTTGTAATGTGATTATACTCCTAATTTTGGAAAGAATGGTGAAAACGTTGACATTTCGAACACAATAAATGGCATCTTGTATACTGTTTATAGAGAGTATGCAATGCTACGTCACTATGTCCTCATTTGAACTGTGCCTCCAAGATGGATGCCACGGAACAATATGATTTGGTCAGTTCAGATCACTTGGAGCGGGAAATTTAATTGTCAATCCGAATAAGTGACTAGCCCGACCTCCATAATGGCTGCCCGATCCGTTGTTATACCGTTCCGGTTGGTTCATTGCATACCCTCTATACGGTCGCTCGACTGAACGTTGTGTGACCTGTTGCATTGCATTATTCATGTTACGATCTGTTTATGTATCTTTTGTTATACTTCTCAATCGCTCATCGCCAACTCTGTACAAGAAACTTCATGCGCTGTCCCAACGCTGTCGTTAGAGAACAATAGAAAAGTCCCCTCGACTCTTCGAGGCGACCTTTGACTGGGTTCACGGGGTTAATCATATTAATGAGCAAATATGCAAATGAGCTAAGTGTCCCCTCCTATTATATATTCTCCTTGCTAATATACCTAATGAGATAAGAAGCACGGTACAGCTATTCATCGCTGTACACAAGATCCGATGCGGATATTGTTTAGTCAATCGCCAATCGATTATTATCATTCAGTTTAATTTGTAGCACGGCCTCATTATTTAAGTAAGCGCGCTATTTGAATCCAGTATTATCCATACGTTCATTACATTTTTGAAATAACCTGAACGCACTTTAGCATGGGATGGCTACCGACATACAGAACGTGATAAAATGAATATACATTTATATCGCTATATTTTTGGCATTTCAGAAGAGATATGACAATTAAAACCTATTGGGTACATTCATGGGCATATACACAAGGTAGTATGATAACAAAGTTCATGGATCTGGATCTGGATCTGGAAGAATACTGTCCAACGCTCCTGATGGAGCCAAACGGACAGGGTTTGTGTGCGCATGTAATGATGTGTTTTGCTTAGTCTTGCTTGCTTAACTCTTGCAGATGGTTTGCAAGGGTTGTCTTGAATTTCGGTAGGGAATCAATGTTTGTGATGTATTCCGGGAGTGAGTTCCAGTCACGTATTGTGCGGGGGAAGTATGCGTGTTTGAGGCAGTCTTTGTTGGAGACAGTAATGTGTTTATATTTGACATGAATTGAGAAACAAATGTTATACTTTAATTCATAAACAAGTTCTCCAGGCCCGTAACCAGGTGGGGCGGGGCTGGAGGGGGGGGGGGCATGTGGGGGGGGGGCATGTACCTTTTTTGTACCAATGTACTTTTTTTTGTACTAATGTTCCTTTTTTGTGAAAACGCCCCACCTCCACCACCCCCTATTTTTCAAAAATCCCCCTTTCAAAGCATTTTTTCGGACCGTTTTGGACTAAAGTATGTCCTAACCCCCCCCCCCCCCCCCCCCCCCCCCCACCTTTTACGAGTTTTTTGGTACCAATGTACCTTTTCCAAAAATACGCCCCCCCCCCCCCCTAAAAAAAAATCCTGAGTTCTTCAAAACATCACTTTTTTTTAGTTAAATGACAGTCAGTCGTTAGCGCGATCACTAATGAGAGAGATGAGCTCTTTCTGTTATGAGGATCCCGTAGATTCTCGTTGTTCATTCTGTTACATTAGATGCTCGATCATAATTGTTATTTTTATTTCAAATAACATATGAGTATCCCCAAAGTTCCCCCAAATAACTCATTTTTGGTCGATTAAATCGATAAATCACCACTGGCTTATTATCTATTGAACACGACGGTCATTTCAATGAGTAGTTATGGCCGAGCGGTTAAGGCTATAGACTATAAATCTATTGGATTCTCCCCGCGCCGGTTCGAATCCTGCCTGACGAAATTTTGTTACAATAAGCGATTTGGTCTGTGTATTGGAAAATGGCGTATATTTTTACTCCGCAAATTTTCATTCATGGATGTAATCGTCTACCTCCAGAGTATATTACTGCATTATTTCCAAGATGTGTCACATGTTAATGTCGGGAACCTTATAACCTTTGACGAGTTTACATTTTACAAATGTGTTATTTTTTCTTTGGGAGAAATTTGCTATCAAACACGATGATAATATGTGGTAATTGTGCCGGTTTATCGAAAGGTAGGAAATACTGTTATTATATAAGAAATATATTGTTATATCCATTATCCTTTTAATTACCTGGAGTTCATGGGTTTTCTAAACCACAGTTCAAATTTTAGCATATTAGACAATACCATGACGAAATGAGAAGGGTTTGAAATAAGCCGCTCCTAAACTAATTAGTATGCACATCCAATCGGAGTGCGTGTCTTCAACCCCTGGACACTCATTGTTCTATAACAATAGAAGGCAGTACGTTCATGAATATACACTGAATAATCATATCAATGAATATTAAAAAATACACGTCATTTGTAGAGTCGAAAATTGAAAATACCAGACGATGGTGGACATGAACGGCCGTAATTTGTAAATCTCCGTTGGTTTCAATGTTATAATGGATGGATTTTGATTATGACCAAAGAAAATTCATCCCATGTTGTAACTAAATTAGTATCATCCTAAAACCGATGGAGCTGGATAACAAATTCAAGTGTCAGTATCGTCAATAATTTGAAGTTATATATTATGACATTGAAACTTGCAACATAAAAGGAGCAGGCCTGGTCACTTTGCGCTAATATAATCATTAACTTACTGGAAACTAAAAGATGGACAATAGCAGTTTTTATGTTTTGTTGTTACAAACTATTTTTAAAGACCTCGAGCAATTATAGCTTTGGACGTGGACCCGGGGTTCTCACTATATAGTGGTACTACGTATTAACGTGCCTGTCTTTTGGAGTGCCTTTTCGCGAAATTTGGTATATCGATTGGTGGTAATCAAAAAGGTTTTCATTATACCTTCTCTTTGATGGTATAGAATGGCCCGTACTTTGTTAGATAGGTTTATTGATTAAAATACACTTTGAACCCAATTTTGGTTAAAATTACACTTTTTGAGAACCCAATTTTCTACTTACCTTCTGTTTATTGTTTGTATATACAAGGGTTAATACAAGGGTATACTGATCGGTAAACATTTCACTTTGGTCCCCCCCCCCCCCCCCCCCCCCCCCCCCCCCCCCCCCCCCCGCTTTGGACAACTGATTTGCGGCGATCCAAAGACTAAATAGTTTTTTATTGGAAATTTAAATAGCAGTTAAGCTATAACCATTATCGGCATCGGTTATTTGAACCATGGATTGAACATAGTATGAAGCCAAAATGTTGACTAATTAGTATTATCGGCACGGAAAAGTTGAAAATTATTGATACAAATATAGTGACGCGGACCTCTTGCATTTACCGTGTAGTTAGTGCTCAACAAGTCAATTATGAATCTCTTCTGACCGGTGTCACGTACATGTATAGAATCATTGTACGCACAAGATTCAAGAGTATAAAATAATCGCACTATACCTGACATGATGTGTTTTAACATTTTAAACTGGGAGTGAAATGTGTTCGTATAAACATTGACGAAACCGTACGGTATTCAGTGGCAGACGGATCCTAACGTCCTCCTATCGAATGTAACCTATAAAATATTCGTACGTCCGGCATCATCTGAAAATCGAAAAGGCCCTCTACTGCCCTCTAACCTAGAAGGGGACTTCATTTTTTTTCTACGCATGCGTGCGATTTCTTTGGTTTGTCCACCGAAATCGTTGACAAGTTCCTATTGAGTATGTACTGCAATGCAAGTGACAGAACTTATTGTGATGCGCTAATCAACAGTATATCTGTCCCCCGGGCTCCATAAAATCATTAGGAAAATGTCCCTATGTTCTAGCCGGCCGCGGAGTCATTCTTTGGTATCCCATGGTAAGATCAAGCAGACCGACAATATTGATATTGACGATACACATTATCCCAAAAAGTTTGATGTGATTTGATTTTAATGTTCCCGGACTGGATGATAACAAAAAACCCAATAATCATGATAATACCACACGTCATAGCGCTTTACGAAACACCTCACCTGTGAGACGTATATTTTGTTTAAACTGCTTTATAACTTGTCATAATTGATGTTTTATTGACTTTTAAATCGCAATGTTTTTATCAATAGCAGCTGATTGTATTTTTCTCCTATGGCTGTTTTAACAAATTTGTTTGTATTTTTGAGGTGTTCTTTGCATTGTATATATTTATAATCTTTTCATCATGTGTTTTAATGTAGGCCCGTATGTTTAGTTTTTTAAGATATTGATCATTTGTTTGTAAAGCGCATTGGTGCCGTTGCTTTATGCGCTGTGTGTTATTATTATTAAAATTTATTATTATTATTATATGCTATAACCGTCTCTAACGTTAGTATTCTACTGAATAGCACTCATTTATGCCACGTAATGCATGCGCTATCTAACTGAAGGAAACATGTAGCACACATTGAATTAAAAATTCTTGCACACATAATACTAGTAATGCCACATGTGATGCATGCGCTGTCTACTAAAATAGCACATTATAGTAATGCCACATGTGACTATGCGCTATCTACTGACAATATAGCGCGGCCATCGCATACACATGTGCTAACTTAGCACACATAGTAATGCCTCATATGAATGTAGCGTGACCATGCGTATAATCATTAATAGCACACATAGCCTGCCACACGTAACTATCATGCGAGATCTCATGCGCTATTAGCACTGCCATCACGGTTATACATGCACTTATCTACTGAAGTAGTGCCACATGTGATAAATGCGCTATCTACGGAATGAGACAATGTGCACATCTTCAAAAGAAAGAACAAAATCACTTGTTTCTGATGGTGTTCCGAGTGCTGGCTATGGCGCCTCTGAGCATACCATCGGACCAGGCTTTCAGTTGACGTACGCATATGAGCATCGTTGAAGCGAATGTCCCCTGGTAACCTTTATTCCAGATCTTAAATAAGAAATCTTGTTTTATTATACAGAGAATCCACTTTACTCATGCGTGCCCATAACAAAAGGTTTTCGCTCCCATATTATTCGTTGTTCAGATCAAGTCAATGCACGACCTTCAAGCAACCCTTTGAATACAAGCGTTAAAAGAATGATCTACATGTATACACTGGCGGGTTATTTTCAAACGAGTATCCATCAACATGTGTGTTGCACAGAGTAAGATATATTCTGGTGGTGTTGCTCTTTTTATATTCTGAAACAAACTTTAGCTCCCCATCGCCGATACGTGTATTACCTCTAATCACCCTTCAGTGGTACAAGACTTGATCGAGTCTATCAATAGATTTCGACATCATTGCGTCTCCCAATTCGTTTATTAAAAAGCTAGCTAATTGTTTTGCTACAAGATCTGACTTTTCTGAGTGAAGTTGTATCAACGATTTTCTAGAAATTCATCGGTTGTATAGTTTTCCAAAAGAGCCTCAAATTGGTAATCATGGCAATGGTATTAAATTTAACGTTAGTAACGGTCCCGTTTCTCATGTTTCTCTGTTTTGGAAATGTGTTTGCTTCTTGTATACAAATAGCTACAAATAGTATATTAGCCTAGCTATAACAAACTAAACGTGATGTACACAAACTTGGGTTGACTGGTAAAATGGTTTTACAATAAGTTTTGCTATCATTATCAAACCGAACTCAAATTAAATCATTAAATCACTTATTTATCGCGCTAATATACATGTACAGACTGTAACAAAAAAAAGTTATACAATCGCAATTTTATTTTTAATTCAATGTTAAAATCATGCAATGTCAAAATCTCTTATACTCTGTGTTAAGTTCCGTTTTGGCTACCAGAATAATTTTATTTGGTCTTTTTTTTTAACTACTTGCATTTAAAAGTTATGACCAATCTACTAAGTCGTCTTGAAATCGGGTTGGGCCACTTTCACAATAATATCATACAATCTTGCTTGTATAAATTAAATGGTTAGGGTATCATGCAAGGAACATTAGGGAGAACAATATAATTCTTTTTTCAAATAATTTTATTTCATTTGAATAAAAAAATTCATAAAATAAATAAATAATATTTGTAAAGACCTAACCTTCTTTGTAATACTTTTAACCACTTGAAACGAACCATTGTTGTCTAACAAGGGCGCTCTACTGCTATGTTCCTGGTTCGATTCCATTCATATTCATCCCAGTGATTTTACCATTGATTAAACCAAAGTGGCCCAGGTGATTTCATGACTACTTTAGACAATTGATCATATCTCTGCTTACCGACCATCGATTGTCATGAAACAAAGCTTATTCAAAAGCTAAAAAAATTCCCCTTGCAGGCCATTAAAACTCGAAACAGAAATTCTACAGGAGATATTTTTAATATTTTTTTCAAAACTGTATAACTTTTTTTGTTACAGCCTGTACATGTATATAGTTTACGCATACAATTGTTTAGAAGTTAAATAAATCAAAGCAATAAATGATAGAAAAACAACAACTATAAACGCATGGGCCTTTATAATTTACAAAAATTGAACTAAAAATGATGCTACATTAATCCACCGTCAAGTTTTAAAAAAAACATTAAAAAACAAGGAATTTACGGATACACCGGGGATCGAACCCGTGTTGCCGTTTGCAAACTACTTGGCCTACGATGCACGCCACAGAGATCGACGAGTGTGGTTGGTGATAGTTTAATTATTTAACCATTTATCCATTTATTTATAACGAACGGATTTTTATCGTGCCATTTTTGCCATTTTATACCATATTTGTATGTTACTCTCGCACAAAATGTGTTTATAATGTGATTATACTCCTTATTTTTGAAAGAACGGTAACAAATGTTGACATTTTCGAACACAAAAAATTGCGTCATTTATACGGTCCACAATCAGTAGGCCGTTGTGTGACGTGTTGCATAATTCATGTATTCAAATTACTGCTTCGAATCGATCTGTTTTATGTACGCTTTTGTTATACTTCTCGGTCGCTCATCGCCAACGCTGTGCATGAGAACAATAGAAAAGTCCCCTCCCAGAGGGCGGTATCTGTGACCTCTCACAGCAGGGCATAGGGTCAAGGCAGGGTTAATCATATTAATGACAAATATGCAAATGAGCTAACTGTCCCCTCCTATTATATATACTCCTTGGTTTCTTCCGCAAGAAATCGTGCATATTTCATTTCACAGTGAACGCTTTTTGTGTGTGCTAACGACTGACTGTTTAGCGTGTACATAATCTATCAAAATCAATACCTCCGTCAGCAACTCATTAACATACGGTTGCTAGTTGTTGGCAAGTGGTTATCACTGGTTATATAACATTGGGGTCAATCCAATATGTTGGAAACTCCCATTAACTTTTTAAGGGCGATAGAGGGCAGGGGGCACAATTTATACTTCTAATCTATGTGACAGGCATGTTAATTGAATACTACGCCGGTGATTAATTACTAATTAGATGGTGTGCACACAGGAATGTTAATTTCTCTTATGTGAATACTATGGTGATTAATTACTAATTAGATGGTGTGCACACAGGAATGTTAATTTCTCCTGTGTGAATACTACGCCGGTGATTAATTACTAATTAGATGGTGTGCACACAGGAATGTTAATTTCTCCTGTGTGAATGCTACGGTGATTACTTACTTTACTAATTGGACGGTGTACACACAGGATGGTTGATTTCTCCTATGTGAATACTACGGTTTAATTACTAAGTAGATGGTGTGCACACAGGAATATTAATTTCTCCTTAGTGTATACTACGCCGGTGATTAATTACTAATTAGACGGTGTGCACACACATAAGGTTGATTTCTTCTGTGTGAATACTACGGTGATTAATTATTAATTGGACGGTGTGCACACAGGAAGGTTAATTTCTCCTGTGTGAATACTACAGTGATTACTTACTAATTGGATGGTGTGCTCACAGGAAGGTTATTTCTCCTGTGTGAATACTACAGTGATTACTTACTAATTAGACGCTGTGCACACAGGAAGGTTATTTCTCCTGTGTGTAAATCACTGTAATCACTGTTTGAATCAGTTATTTGACGTTGTCATACATGACACTAAACAGGAATGATCATGTTATTATATTATATAACCCTGAAAGAGGACGCTGTTCTGCTGCGACCAACATGTCACTTTTTCATGTCTCCGTTTTATGTCGTATTTTCTCAGTTTTCGTCGTCTACAATTATTATTTATGTCACCGTATTATTCACCGTGAGTACATTAATAAGAACAATGAATCGGATGGTCCAGCTATGCTTGGTTATTCTTCATAGAAAAAGCATAAATATAATGAAACTAGTAAATGATAATGCTCCCTTGACGTTGTCTTTGAAATGTCGATGATTTATAATGTGCAATTAATTATTTTAATATTTTAATAAATAAATTGATCAAATGTTACAATGATTTGATAAAAAAAATAATAAAAACTGAAAATGCTTAAAATCGCAGGGTGAGCGTTTTCTACATACAAATGTATACAAAACACCACCGATATTTTGAGACACCCGAAACTCAATTGACCATAACGTCAGAATTGAAAATCCAATTGACCTCAAACAAAAAGCATTTTAAAGCAGACTTGTTCTAATATCTCATTTTTGTCCGAAGCACTGAATTTTAATATCTGACCATCCTAGACCCCCCCCCCCCCCCTCCACCTTAATTAGTAGGGAGCTTTCGATTTGCACGAAGGAAGAATCTAGGACGGTTGAATGACACTTTGAGTCATGTGCGCATGCGTCAACTTTGTCATCTGTTGGTCCTCTAAATGCTACAACATGTAAAGGGACTAACAACCGTCGTGGTGACGCCGGCAACGTTTTGTGTTTTACCGCCGTAAAAGCGTCCGTCGTGCAAATCGAAAGCCCTATAGAGTACAATTATATATTAGGATGCACATGTATAACACATACACTACATTATTAAAAGTAAAATGTTTTTGCAATCTCAGATTACTAATTAGGCTCTACTGTTTCGCCCAGATTTCCCATATTTGTCCGGCCCATGTTTATCTTGATTCCAAGTTCTAGAAACTCTTATGCAGGTCAACTATACCAACAACTCTCTCTATGTAGTCACTTGGTACTCTATACCGGGGTGTGGTGGTGTATGGATCCTCAGATGGTCAGTGACTAATACTATTATTAGCTCTACTGTTTCGCCCAGATGTCCCAAATGTGCCCTCCCCATGTTTATCTTGAATCCAAGTTCTAACAACACTTATGCAGGTCAACTATTACAACAGTCTCTTTATGCAGTCACTCGGTACTCTATACCGGTGTGTAGGGGTGTGTATGGATACTGGAAAAGTATACCAACACCACGGTTGCACAATGTCCTGTTTGCGGTGTAACGGGAAGTTATTCAAATTTCATGGTGGAACACAGTCTACTGAACTTCCTAAACCAAGGATGTTATGAAGAGATAAGAAACATATAGTCAGAGCATTTGGTCAATATGGTAGTCAGGGGAGGGACGTGCAGTCAATGTTACATTCCATGGACCATCAAAAAATGAGCTCACTTTTCCAAGTTCACTATCACTCAATGGCCCTATCTGTACTATGCGTAAGATTCAATTCAAGTGCTTTCCTTCAGTTTTGAATTCGAGCTAAACACACCTCCTAGGTTCCTACCTATAAGCATTTCTTTTATTGTATATTTTGAGTGATTAGACCCAGGCAGGCAATAACTTACATGAAACATGCGGCCAACGGATTTATTTTTGTGTGCATTTTTTTCTGAATTGAAAATATTGGAAACAAACACATGGAACTCTGCTTTATAAAAACAGAAAGCAGACAACTTAATAAGGCTCTACAAGTTCTACTACTGGTTTTCATGACTTATTACATAATATGCTGGAGGATCAAAGCTCCATTAACTCAACTCCAATCTGACTCTTAAATGACTCGCCCTAGTTATCATGTCACCTGTTGGGCCACAGGTGCTTGATGGCAAAAAAATATTAGTTATGTTTTAATATACGAGTACGCCCCCCCCCCACCCCCCCCCCCCCCCCACACACACACCCCCTCGTTGAGGTAAGAAATGGCCCACGTGGCTCACGTGCGTACGTTAGGCGTGGCGTCGAAAATATATTGCTGACGTACGCAATCACATCCTCAAGTTCATTTCCCCAATATTTGTTTGTTGGAATCCTCAAATTTGTGGTATAGTGAACTTTCATACTCCACTTTCCACACGGCCATTAGTTTTTTACCATATACAAAACGTATTTTTCAGAATCATTTCCCAACTTTCAAGGTATAATAGTAGCAGAATAATAAGCAACGAGGGACTATATCTGCTAACAAAATAATAATGATAAACATAACTAAACACAGTGTACAATTTCACAACAAGAACCACCTTGTCAATGTTATTCAATGTAACTTATTATAAGTATCAAATCAAAATCATTATTTGACCAACTGCATTACGTGTTATTTTCAATATCTCTTTCTACGTACATGTATGCATGTCAAGCAGGAAGATATTTATTACATTTTGATACTTACCATAGAAATAAATCCAATAATAAAACTGGTCACCACATTATATTCCTGATTAAACCGTCATGCTGTATTTACACACCGTGTATTACTCTCTTTTCGCAAAGAAGTGACTCTTATATAGTTCAAGTTGGATACTAGACACCTTGTATCACTCTCTTGTTGACCGATTTAAACTTGTTACGTTTGTGTTATAGCACAACACAGTCACAACGTCAAGTCGCCATAGAAAATTCACGCATTATGAATAACATGGACTCCCGCACGGCCACTTCCGCAGTTCATTGCATACGGGGTTGCCATTAAGTGCGCCTACCGACAAGTTTCAAAAGCCGAAAGTGTAAAGATGGCCCAGAAAAAAATTACATTGGCTGTAACACAGATCGTTGAGCGACTACCTATTATTTTCAGATTTGTCCAGATTCAAGATGCTCAGTAAATAAGCTTTAAAATTATATGCAAATTGTCAAAATTGCTCAATGTTTTCACTGTCAAAAAAAAAAATTGAAATTGCAAAATTCCTTTGTTTTCTAATGACTTTTGGCATGTTCATTAAACTATATCTCATAATGCACACTGGCGACTTAACGCTAATTCTGTGGTGACAGGTCTTATTTTGGTCAAAATTGAGTCATTGGTACCAATGTTTAGTGTTACTTCATTAATAATAATAATAATAATAATAATAATAATCCTAATAATCCTAATAATAATAATAATAATAATAATAATAATAATAATAATAATAATAATAATAATAATAATAATAATAATAACGACAAATCCGTCATTAGGGAGACATGCGTATAAACGGTCATTAGGGAGACATTTTACAAAAAGTCATGTATTAACCATATTTGGCACTAAATATTCCACTTTAATGGTCTAAAATGTTAAGAATGATGAGTTAAATTCATGACGTGCACTTTTTTCCCGAAAAGTTAAGGAACTTCAGATATAATTTAATTTAGTGTAATTTTTGTCTCCCTAACGTAAGTCGAAGCATAATATGGACTTAGGGAGACGTCTCCCTAATGACTGTTTAGGATGAAAGTATTATTATTGAGAAAAATACGGAGAAGATTAATATAACCGGCAGGGGTAAACTTAATTGTTGAATATGTATACACACGGTGACCGTGTGGCCGTACAACCACCGTGTGGATAGTTCGCTGCGAAAACTAAAGTTCGTGCAGCTGCCGTGTAGATAATGGTATTTCTCTAGATGCAAGCTAAATACATAGAAGCTGCCTAAGTAGCTGCCTTAGTCAAATATCTCTATGAGCACGGTCAATTATTGAAGGACTGTACGCACGACGATCGTATGGCGCTTCAACCACCGTGTGGATAGTTCGCTGGGAAAATAAGGCTTGGGCAACTGCCGTGTAGGTAAATTTATATCTCCAAGTGCAATGCGACTTCATATGCTATACATACCAGCTGCCTTAGTCAAATCTCTATATACACGACTGTTTGTGTCACATCCGCAATGTATAGAGCCAATGTACACATCTTGCTTAGACCCTGTAAAGGCTATTTACACAGCAGCTGCTAGGTAGATAAAGTCGAATCTCTACATGTACACGCATGTACATTTTTGGTGGCGCTACCGTGTAGATAGCTCACTGAGATTACCAACTACTACGTGGCAATTACCTATTCATTCATGCTATGCGAAAGATGAATAAAGAAAAGCTATCTACCCGCCAGCACGACGATCGTATGGCGCTTCAACCACCGTGTGGATAGTTCGCTGGGAAAATAAGGCTTGGGCAACTGCCGTGTAGGTAAATTTATATCTCCAAGTGCAATGCGACTTCATATGCTATACATACCAGCTGCCTTAGTCAAATCTCTATATACACGACTGTTTGTGTCACATCCGCAATGTATAGAGCCAATGTACATATCTTGCTTAGACCCTGTAAGGGCTATTTACACAGCAGCTGCTAGGTAGATACAGTCGAATCTCTACATGTACACGCATGTACATTTTTGGTGGCGCTACCGTGTAGATAGCTCACTGAGATTACCAACTACTACGTGGCAATTACCTATTCATTCATGCTATGCGAAAGATGAATAAAGAAAAGCTATCTACCCGGCAGGTCATGTCAATTTTTTTGGTGGCGCTACCGTGTAGATAGCTCACTGAGATTACCAACTACTACGTGGCAACTACCTATTCATTCATGCTATGCGAAAGATGAATAAAGAAAAGCTATCTACCCGGCAGCTCATGTCAATGGATAGCCAAAGCTCTAGACACGCACGGCCATCGTGACGCGTGTTACACTATCGCCATGTAGCGTCCTAAAATACTAATAACATGTATGCAGCTGCCTTAGTCAATCTCTATGTGCACGATTGTTAATCCCAGAAACAGCCGCCATTATAATATATAGCTTGCTGAGACTATAAGGCTATCTACACGGTAGGTATTAGATAACTTGTATTATTGGTAGTTATCTATTTTATTTTGTTCTTTATTTCTGTCTCCCTAACGTAAATTAATCATAAGCATAACATGGGCGATGGATGATTATTGGCATTGACCAAACACAAACTTACTCATCGTGCAATAAACTAAACATTATGTTCGACATCTATAATAATATTCCATTGTGTCTTAACATTAGTTTTCGCCTAAATCTGTAATTTCGACCCCGCGGAATGTAGTACAACGGTCATTTATCACTGGTGCTCCCAGTGGAAAAAAGGAATGTTTTTATTATGGTTTGCTCAATACATCTTAGTTTCACCCACTCACTCCGCATTCAAACTCTGAATACAATAATTGTATGCTACAATTAACTTTGAACCGGGAAAATATACTCTATAGGATTATTCTTATATGTTTGTGAAAAAACAAGTAATAATAATAACGACAAATTCGACCTTAGGGAGCCATGTGTGTTAACGTACTTTAGGGAGATATTGTACATAAAGTCATCTGTTAACCATTATTTGACACTAAACGTTCCACTTTAATAGTATCACCCACTCAATCCGCATTCAAACTCTGAATTCAAAATTGAATGCTAAAATTAATGTTGGACCGGGAAACAATACTGCATAGGATTATTTTTTGACATTTATGTGACAAAACAAATAATAATAATAACGATTAATTTACCCTTAGGGAGACATCATGCATATAAACGTACTTTAAGGAGTCATTGTACAGTCATAAAGTCATTCTATTAACCATTCGTCCAGCAGAACAATCAAGCTAGTCATGCTGAGCCAGACTAACCATAAGCTAGCCAAGGCGGCCATAACTTATCCAGCAGGCTTGACTAGTTTAAGCTAGTCCAGCAGGCTTGACTAGCCTGCTCGACTAGTTTAAATTTATAGTCCAGCCTGTGCCTGACTAGTTTAAGTTTTCAGTGTAAACGTTCCACTTTTATAGACACAAATGTTTAATATTATGAGTTACATTCATGACGAGCACCTTTCTTGCGAACAGTTAAGGAATTTCAGATATAATTTTATTTGTTCTTTATTTTTTGTCTCCCTAACGTAAATTAATCATAAGCATAAAATGGGCGAATGATGATTATTGGCATTGACCAAACACAAAATTACTCATCGTGCAATAAACTAAACATTATGTTCGACATCTATAATAATATTCCATTGTGTCTTAACATTAGTTTTCGCCTAAATCTATCATTTCGACCCCGCGGAATGTAGTACAACGGTCATTTATCACTGGGGCTCCCAGTGAAAAAGGAATGTTTTCATTTTGGTTTGCTCAATACATCGTAGTTTTACCCACTCACTCCGCATTCAAACTATGAATTCAATCATTGTATTCTACAATTAACTCTGAACCGGGAAAATATACTCTATAGGATTATTCTTATATAATTGTGAAAAAAAGTAATAATAATAATGATAATAATAACGACAAATTCGACCTTAGAGAGACATGCGTATAAACGTGCTTTAAGGAGTCATTGTACATAAAGTCATCTGTTAACCATTAGTTGACACTAAACGTTCCACTTTAATAAACACAAATGTTTAAAATTATGAGTTATATTCATGACGAGCACCTTTCTTGAGAAACGTTAAGGAACTTCAGATATCATTTTATTTGTCATTATTTGTGTCTCCCTAACGTAAATTAATCATAAGCATAAAATGGGCGAATGATGATTATTGGCATTGACCAAACACAAAATTACTCATCGTGCAATAAACTAAACATTATGTTCGACATCTATAATAATATTCCATTGTGTCTTAACATTAGTTTTCGCCTAAATCTATCATTTCGACCCCGCGGAATGTAGTACAACGGTCATTTATCACTGGGGCTCCCAGTGAAAAAGGAATGTTTTCATTTTGGTTTGCTCAATACATTGTAGTTTTACCCACTCACTCCGCATTCAAACTATGAATTCAATCATTGTATTCTACAATTAACTCTGAACCGGGAAAATATACTCTATAGGATTATTCTTATATAATTGTGAAAAAAAGTAATAATAATAATGATAATAATAACGACAAATTCGACCTTAGAGAGACATGCGTATAAACGTGCTTTAAGGAGTCATTGTACATAAAGTCATCTGTTAACCATTAGTTGACACTAAACGTTCCACTTTAATAAACACAAATGTTTAAAATTATGAGTTATATTCATGACGAGCACCTTTCTTGAGAAACGTTAAGGAACTTCAGATATCATTTTATTTGTCATTATTTGTGTCTCCCTAACGTAAATTAATCATAAGCGTAAAATGGGAGATAGATGATTATTGGCATTGACCAAACACAAAATTACTCATCGTGCAATAAACTGAACAGTTATGTTCGACATCTATAATATTCCATTGTGTCTTAACATTAGTTTTCGCCTAAATCTATAATTTCGACCCCGTGGAATATAGTAGTGAAAAAAAGAATGTTTTATGTTTGGTTTGCTCAATACATCGTAGTTTTACCCTCTCACTCCGCATTCATACTCTAAATTCAATAATTGTATGCTACAATTAACTTTGTACCGGGAAATTATACTCTATAGGATTATTCTTATAGGTGTGTGACCAAACAAGTAGTAATAATAATATCAATAATAATAACGACAAATTCGGCATTAGGGAGACATGCGTATAAACGTACTTTAAGGAGTCATTGTTAATAAAGGCATTCTATTAAGCATTTGTCCAGCCGAGCAAATCAAGCTAGTCATGCTGAGCCAGACTAACCATAAGCTAGTCAAGTCGGCCATAACCTATCCAGCAGGCTTGACTGGCCTGCTTTTTTTTCTTTTTTTTGTATATAAAGCGCAAATGTGAACAATAGCCCAACAGACATTAACAAGGTTAATGACCAGAGTGATTAAAAATCAAACTGGTAACTCTCGAAAGAGAGCTCTGAAAGGCCAATCAATTGGTTCACTGCAACTCAGAAAATATGCATAAAACGTTATTTTTGGCTCAATACATCATCGTTTTGACCCAATCACTCCGCATTCAAACTCTGAATTTAATAATTGTATGCTACAAATAACTTTGAACCGGGAAAATATACTCTATATGATTATTCTTATATGTATGTGACAAAACAAGTAACAACAATAATAATAATAACGACAAATTCGACCTTAGGGAGACATGCCTATAAACGTACTTTAAGGAGTCATTGTACATAAAGTCATCTGTTAACCATTATTTGACACTAAACGTTCAACTTTAATAGACACAAATGTTTAAAATTATATGAGTTATATTCATGACGAGCACCTTTCTTGAGAAACGTTAAGGAACTTCAGATATCATTTTATTTGTCGTTATTTTTGTCTCCCTAACGTAAATTAATCATAAGCGTAAAATGGGAGATAGATGATTATTGGCATTGACCAAACACAAAATTACTCATCGTGCAATAAACTGAATAACGATGTTCGACATCTATAATATTCCATTGTGTCTTAACATTAGTTTTCGCCTAAATCTATAACTTCGACTCCGTGTAATATAGTACAAACGGTCATTTATCACTGGTGCTCCCAGTGAAAAAGGAATGTTTTCTGTTTGATTTGCTCAATACATCGTAGTTTTACCCTCTCACTCCGCATTCAAACTCTGAATTTAATAATTGTATGCTACTATTAACTTTGTACCGGGAAATTATACTCTATAGGATTATTCTTATTAATGTGTGACAAAACAAGTAGTAACAATAATAATAATAACAATAATAACGACAAATTCGACATTAGGGAGACATGCGTATAAACGTACTTTAAGGAGTCATTGTACATAAAGTCATCTATTAACCATTTGTCCAGCCGAGCAAATCAAGCTTGTCATGCTGAGCCAGACTAACCATAAGCTAGTCAAGTCGGCCATAACCTATCCAGCAGGCTTGAATAGCCTGCTTGACTAGTTTAAGCTAGTCCAGCAGGCTTGACTAGCCTGCTCGACTAGTTTAAACTAATAGTCAAGCCTGTGCCTGACTAGTTTAAGTTTTCAGTGTAAACGTTCCACTTTAATAGACACAAATGTTTAAAATCATGAGTTACATTCATGACGAGCACCTTTCTTGCAAACAGTTTAACTTCAGGTAACATTTTATTTGTCGTAATTTTTGTCTCCCTAACGTAAATTAATTATAAACATGAAATGGAAGATGGATGTTTATTGGCATTGACCAAACACAAAGTTACTCATCGTGCAATAAACTAAACAACATTATGTTCGACATCTATAATAATATTCCATTGTGTCTTAACATTAGTTTTCGCCTATTAAATCTATAATTTCGATCACGTGGAATGTAGTACAACGGTCATTTATCACTGGGGCTCCCATTAAAAAAAGGAATGTTTTCATTTTGGTTTGCTCAATACATCGTAGTTTCACCACTCACTCCGCATTTAAACTCTGAATTCATTGCTACAATTAACTTTGAACCGGAAAAATATACTCTATAGGAATATTCTTATAAATGTATGTGACAAAACAAGTATCAATAATAATAATAACGACAAATTCGACCTTAGGGAGACATGCGTATAAACGTACTTTAAGGAGTCATTGTACATAAAGTCATCTGTTAACCATTATTTGACACTAAACGTTCCACTTTAATAAACACAAATGTTTAAAATTATGAGTTATATTCATGACGAGCACCTTTCTTGAGAAACGTTAAGGAACTTCAGATATCATTTTTTTTGTCTCCCTAACGTAAATTAATCATAAGCATAAAATAGGAGATAGATGATTATTGGCATTGACCAAACACAAAATTACTCATCGTGCAATAAACTGAACAATTAGGGAGACATGCGTATAAACGTACTTTAAGGAGTCATTGTACATAAAGTCATCTATTAACCATTTGTCCAGCCGAGCAAATCAAGCTTGTCATGCTGAGCCAGACTAACCATAAGCTAGTCAAGTCGGCCATAACCTATCCAGCAGGCTTGAATAGCCTGCTTGACTAGTTTAAGCTACTCACTCCGCATTCAAACTCTGAATTCAATAATTGTATGATGCAATTAACTTTGAACCGGGAAAATATACTCTATATAATTATTCTTATATGTATGTGACAAAACAAGTAACAATAATAATAATAAAAACGACAAATTCGACTTTAGGGAGACATGCGTATAAACGTACTTTAAGGAGTCATTGTACATAAAGTCATCTGTTAACCATTATTTGACACTAAACGTTCAACTTTAATAGACACAAATGTTTAAAATTATTAGTTATATTCATGACGAGCACCTTTCTTGAGAAACGTTAAGGAACTTCAGATATCATTTTTTTTGTCTCCCTAACGTAAATTAATCATAAGCATAAAATAGGAGATAGATGATTATTGGCATTGACCAAACACAAAATTACTCATCATGCAATAAACTGAACAATTATGTTCGACATCTATAATATTCCATTGTGTCTTAACATTAGTTTTCACCTAAATCTATAATTTCGACCCCGTGGAATATAGTAGAAACGGTAATTTATCACTGGTGCTCCCAGTGAAAAAAGAAATGTTTTCTGTTTGGTTTGCTCAATACATCGTAGTTTTACCCTCTCACTCCGCATTCAAACTCTGAATTCAATAATTGTATGCTACAATTAACTTTATGCCGGGAAATTATACTCCATAGGATTATTCTTATAGGTGTGTGACAAAACAAGTAGTAATAATAATAATATTAATAATAATAACGACAAATCCGACATTAGGGAGACAGGCGTATAAACGGTCATTAGGGAGACATTTTACATAAAGTCATGTATTAACCATTTGTCCAGCTGAGCAAATCAAGCTAGTCATGCTGAGCCAGACTAACCATAAGCTAGTCAAGTCGGCCATAACCTATCCAGCAGGCTTGACTAGCCTGCTTGACTAGTTTAAGCTGGCCCAGCAGGCTTGACTAGCCTGCTCGACTAGTTTAAAGTTATATTCAAGCCTGTGCCTGACTAGTATAAGTTTTTCAGTGTAAACGTTCCACTTTAATAGACACAAATGTTTAAAATTATGAGTTACATTTATGACGAGCACCTTTCTTGCGAACAGTTAAGGAACTTCAGATAACATTTTATTCGTCGTTATTTTTGGCTCAATACATCATAGTTTTGATCCACTCACTCCGCATTCAAACTCTGAATTCAATAATTGTATGCTGCAATTAACTTTGAACCGGGAAAATATACTCTATATGATTATTCTTATATGTATGTGACAAAACAAGTAACAATAATAATAATAAAAACGACAAATTCGACTTTAGGGAGACATGCGTATAAACGTACTTTAAGGAGTCATTGTACATAAAGTCATCTGTTAACCATTATTTGACACTAAACGTTCAACTTTAATAGACACAAATGTTTAAAATTATTAGTTATATTCATGACGAGCACCTTTCTTGAGAAACGTTAAGGAACTTCAGATATCATTTTATTTGTCGTTATTTTTGTCTCCTTAACGTAAATAAATCATAAACATAAAATGGGAGATAGATCATTATTGGCATTGACCAAACACACAATTACTCATCGTGCAATAAACTGAACACCTATGTTCGACATCTATAATATCACATTGTGTCTTAACATTAGTTTTCGCCTAAATCTATAATTTCGACCCCGTGGAATGTAGTACAACGGTCATTTATCACTGGTACTCCCAGTGAAAAACGGAATTTTTTCTGTTTGATTTGCTCAATACATCGTAGTTTTACCCTCTCACTCCGCATTCAAACTCTGAATTCAATAATTGTATGCTACAATTAACTTTGTACCGGGAAATTATACTCTATAGGATTATTCTTATAGGTGTGTGAAAAAAACAAGTAGTAATAATAATAATAATAATAATAACAATTGATGATGGCCTATAAGCATGATTCTAGCAGAATCTATGACGAGCGAAACTTAATTAAATAAACGCGAGGATCAAGCAAATGATACCAATCAATTGTTATTATTTACTCATGTATTTCGGCTGCTAGAGACTTTCAATAAAGACTTTGTATACATAATAGCTCGTTCGTCTGGTATCCATGTAGGCACAGTCCCTGTAGCCTAGTGGAGTAACCAATCGCCGCGATAGCGAGAGGGACCGGGTTCTAGGCTGTGTATTTTTAAGGTCTTTGTTAATTTAATTCTCGCCAGTTTGTCCGAGTCTATATATTATTTAATAATAATAATAATAATAACGACAAATTCGACATTAGGGAGACATGCGTATAAACGTACTTTAAGGAGTCATTGTACATAAAGTAATCTGCTTGACTAGATTAAGCTAGTCCAGCAGACTTGACTAGCCTGCTCGACTAGTTTAAAGTTATAGTCAAGCCTGTGCCTGAATATTTTAAGTTTTTCAGTGTAAACGTTCCACTTTAATAGACACAAATGTTTAAAATTATGAGTTACATTCATGACGAGCACCTTTCTTGCGAACAGTTATGGAACTTCAGATAACATTTTATTTGTCGTTATTTTTGTCTCCCTAACGTAAATTAGTCATAAGCATAAAACGGGAAATGGATGATTATTGGCATTGACCAAACACAAAATTACTCATTGTGCAATAAACTAAACATTATGTTCGACATCTATAATAATATTCCATTGTGTCTTAACAATAGTTTTCGCCTAAATCTATAATTTCGACCCCGTGGAATGTAGTGCAACGGTCATTTATCACTGGTGCTCCCAGTGAAAAAGGAATGTTTTCATTTTGGTTTGCTCAATACATCTTAGTTTCACCCACACACTACGCATTCAAACTCTGAATTCAATAATTGTATGCTACAATTAACTTTGAACCGGGAAAATATACTCCATAGGATTATTCTTATATGTTTGTGAAAAAACAAGTAATAATAATAATGATGATAATAATAACGACAAATTCGACTTTAGGGAGACATGCGTATAAACGTACTTTAGGGAGATATTGTACATAAAGTCATCTGTTAACAATTATTTGACACTAAACGTTCCACTTTAATAGTATCGCCCACTCAATCCGCATTCAAACTCTGAATTCAAAATTGAATTCTAAAATTAACGTTGGACCGGGAAACAATACCGTATAGGATTATTCTTTTTCAAATTTATGTGACAAAACAAATGATAATAATAACGACAAATTCGACATTAGGGAGACATGCGTATACACGTACTTTAAGGAGTCATTGTACATAAAGTCATCTATTAACCATTAGGTCCTGGGTAAGACGTTAAACTGCATCCATTGGAGGGTAGCTAGATACCCTGGTAGAACTAAACTAAAAGAAAAATCTACCTACAAGGGCGTATGAGCTCATTGGAGAGCCTTCGGCCATCCAGCAGCGGTGAGTAAAGGAGATCGTCTTCTCTTCTCATCTCACTCAAAGTCTGCACGGCGGAAATGGCGCTGGTTACTATAATGAACCGTACGGCATGGATGGCGTACAGCAAGCATCGCAAGCAGTAGGCGATATGAAGGGCGGTACCAAAGACGCTTGAGTGGATACCGGCCAACTGAGTCCGTAGCGGGGTGGCGTCCCAACGGTCAACTAGCCTTAAATTCTCAAGCATGGAAAAGTCAATATATATGAAGAAAGTTATGAAGACGGCAGCTAGGCCCCCCAGGGTTGACTAGTCTTCTGATAGAGATACTAGGGAAGGACCGATTCCAGTAAGGAACTCTGAGACACCCAATGACGAATCATGCTTAAACTCAACTGAGAGGCATGGGTCCGACACTTCTCAGACGACTGCTGGCAGAGGTCAGCGATATCTAAATATTGCAACATGGAATGTCCGTACTTTAAATGAGCATGGTAAACTACATCAGGTTCATTCGGAAGCAGAACGATTGAAGCTGGATGTAGTGGGGTTAGCAGAAGTAAGATGGACATCAACAGGACAAGTTAACACAAATGGCTGGAAGCTTTACTACATAGGCGATGATAAAGTGCACCATCGAGGAGTTGGCTTTCTGATCTCACCAAAGATTGCTAGAGCAGTACTGAAGGTTCAACCAATATCTGACAGAGTCATTGTTCTTCGTGTTGATGCTAAACCACAGCCAATAACAATTATACAGACATACATGCCAACGTCAGAAGCAGAGGAGGACGATGTTCTTGCAGTCTATGCTGTGTTACAGAAGGCAGTTAAAGAGTGTCCTAAGAAAGACAGATTGGTGGTGATGGGTGATTTTAACGCTAAAATTGGTGCTAATCGTCAGCATGCTGCTTGTGGAAAGTTTGGTCTTGGAAAAGGGAATGACCGCGGACAAATGCTTCTGGACTGGCTTGGAGATAATAAGCTTGTGGCTGTTAACACCTGTTTCCAACATAGACACAATCAGCTGTTCACTTGGTGTTCGCCTGGAGGTAAATGGAAGAACCAGATCGACTTCATTGCAATCAGAAAGCGTGATAGGAGAGAATGCACAGATAGCCGTGCTTTAAGAAGTGCTGACTGTGGATCAGACCATCAGCTGTTATGGGCAAGAATATGTGGCCGTAGGTGGAACAGGAAATCTCAACATTCAAGAAAGCTCAAGCTACATCTGAAACAACTGACAGATCCTTCTGTTGCGGACGCTTTCGAAACTAGTGTTAGAGACCATCTGGAAGGCAAAGAAGTGACATGGTCTGAATTGGCAGAGGCACTTACCTCAGCTTCCAAAGAACATTGCCCAATAGTAAGAAAGGCAGACAAACCATGGATGGATAACCCTGAATGCCAAGATCTAATAAATCAAAGACGCCTATCAAAGAAGAAAAACTTCCAAAGTCCAGAGTATCGGAACTTGTGTAAAAAAGTAAAGACAGCAAGTCGCAAGGCGAAACGTAAATGGTTGGCTGAAATAAGTGAAAAGGCAGAGAAATCATACAGATCTGGAGATACCAGAAATGTGTACCAGTTGATAAAGAAGATAAGTGGTAAGAAGCCCCCACAACCTGGTATTGGTATCAAGGATGGAAATGGTGAGATGCTGTATGAAGCAGAATCAGTTAAGCAGCGCTGGTATGAGTATGGTAAACAACTCTTCAGTCTTAACACCGTAGATCACCCTCCCAATGACCAACCCCCAAGAGAGCTGGAACCAGAAGTAATGAAGTCTGAAATCAGAGCAGCCATAAAGAAATTGAAAAATGACAAGGCAGCCGGGCTTGACGGGATACCTGGAGAAATTATTAAAGCTGGTGGAGATACAGTGGTACAAGCCATGCGGACCATCATTGACCAGATCTGGAAAACTGGAGAATGGCCCACTGACTGGGCACAGTCAGAGATCATCACCTTACCTAAAATTCCAGGAACGCAAGACTGCGCCAAGCATCGTACAATCAGTCTACTCTCTCATGCCTCTAAGGTGCTTTTGGAAGTCATCAGAAGCAGGATAGCATACTTCATAATGCCACAGATTGCTGAGGAACAGTTTGGTTTCGTTTCAGGAAAGGGAACAACCGATGCCATCCTGACTCTACGCAACATCATTGAGAAAACAATCAAGCGACAAGACCAAGAGCTGTGGATAATGTTTGTGGACTACTCCAAAGCATTTGATACAGTTAATCACACCGCCTTATGAAAATCACTAATTGAATTTGGCACACCAGAACACCTAGTCTGGCTGCTGGAGAAGCTGTATACAAAAGCTAGTGGAGTTATACGTTTAGCAGAAGGCCACACAGATCAGTTCCCCTTTGAGCAAGGAGTCCGTCAGGGTTGCATTGTATCACCCCTACTCTTTAATGCCTGTGGTGAAACCATTATGCGACAAGTAGAGGACAGGCTGGAAGACAGACCTGGCTGCATCATTGGTGGAAGGGCAATATGGAATCTTCGCTTTGCTGATGACACTACACTTCTAGGACGTTCTAAACAGGAACTAGAAAAGCAAGCCCAAGAACTAGAGAGATGCAGTCTCCAATTTGGCCTGCGTATAAACCCAGCCAAGACTCCTGTTATGATACTGGGTAATAAGCAGCCTATATTCCTAGACGGAGATGAAGTTCAGCAAGTGGGTCGGTTCAAATACCTTGGCTCAATGGTCGGGATGGACGGAGACTCCGCACCAGAAATACGAGTCAGACTGACAGTTGCCAGAGGCATCACTAGCCAATTGAATGGAATATGGAAGGCTAAACAAATAAGCTTGAAACTCAAGAAGCAGCTGGTCCGGTCACTGGTATGGAGTACAGCGCTTTATGGCTCTGAAAGTTGGACCCTCAAAGAAAGAGACAAGAGCTGTCTCACAGCATTTGAAATGTGGGTTTGGCGCAGAGTGCTACACATCAGCTGGACTGATAAGAAGTCAAACTCATGGGTGCGCAAGCAAATAGGGGTGAAAGAAGAAGAGGGACTGCTAGCCCAACTAAGGAAGAGGAAGCGTGCAAAGTATGGTCACTGAAAGCGACGTGCGGAAAGCATAGTTATAGGCACTATTGAAGGAGAGGTAGAAGGGAAGGCTCTACCAGGACGCAGAAAAACTGCTTGGACAGATAACATCAGAGACTGGACAGACGGCGGACTGGTAGTAGCAAGAGTGAAAGCAAGCAAGAGAATGCCGACGGTTCTCTAAAGGACTATGGCTAAACAGCAGCAGCAGCATTAACCATTTGTCCAGCAGAACAAATCAAGCTAGTCATGCTGAGCCAGACTAACCATAAGCTAGTCCAGTCGGCCATAACCTATCCAGCAGGCTTGACTAGCCTGCTTGACTAGTTTAAGCTAGTCCGGCAGGCTTGACTAGCCTGCTCGACTAGTTTAAACTAATAGTCAAGCCTGTGCCTGACTAGTTTAAGTTTTCAGTGTAAACTTTCCACTTTTATAGACACAAATGTTTAAAATTATGAGTTGCATTCATGACAAAAATCTTTCTTGCGAACAGTTAAGGAACTTCGGATATAATTTTATTTGTCGTTATTTTTGTCTCCCTAACGTACATTAATCATAATCAAAAATGGGAGATGGATGATTATTGGCATTGACCAAACACAAAATTACTCATCGTGCAATAAACATTATGTTCGACATCTATAATAATATTTCATTGTGTCTTAACATTTGTTTTCGCCTATTAAATCTATAATTTCGACCCCGTGGAATGTAGTACAACGGTCATTTATCACGGGGGCTCCCATTGAAAAAAGGAATGTTTCATTTTAGTTTGCTCAATACCAGTGTTGTAGTCGAGTCCACCCTACCCGAGTCCGAGTCTGAGTCCGAGTCCTTACCTCTCGAGTCCGAGTCCGAGACCGAGTCCTTACTGTCCGAGTCCGAGACCGAGTCCGAGTCCTTCATGTTCGAGTCCGAGTCCGAGTCACAAGTCCTTATATGTATTTAAGTTCTGATCACATGTCATTAATTTTGCTATCTATATAGGCCAACATAGCAGTGAATTCAACATAATGATGCATTTTTAACCTTCGCATCCCTATACATGGACAAATGTTGATACCATTTTGAATTATAGGCATAAGAATTGATTCAGATATTCAAAAAGTGTCCAGAAGTTCATAGATTGAGAAATTACAAACTTGTTAAAAGGTGTGATATTCTGTAAAGCAACCCTTCCTCTGCCATTTCACCTATTTCTTTTCGCTGAAAATGTCATCCCTAATTCCATCAATTTGAAAATTGCCAATAAAATATCCTCTTTGTAAGAAATGTTATCAATTTTTAAACAGTATAAATACTGACACAAAACACCTAAAGACCATTAAATCTACAAACAGCCTTCGATTTCACATGATTATTATCACTTTAATTATTTATAGGTTCCCTTGAATTGTGTTTTAATGCTTGTAATGATTATCAAAAGGTATTTTTAACAGCATATTGTATGTATATATGATGATTTATGACATTATTTCTAAACTGTTGAAGATTGGATGACTAAATAAGTATTTAATTACTGCAAACAAAATAAGCCAATATTGACTGGACTCGGACAGGACTCGGGCACAATTCCCGAGTCCCTAGTGCCCGAGTCCGAGTCCGAGACCGAGTCCTTCACCTCCGAGTCCGAGTCCGAGTCCTTCAAAATAGGGACTCGAGACCGGTCTCGAGTCCGAGTCCGGACTCGAGTACTACATCACTGCTCAATACATCATAGTTTTGACCCACTCACTCCGCATTCAAACTCTGAATTCAATAATTGTATGCAATAAACTAAACATTATGTTCGACATCTATAATAATATTCCATTGCATTGTGTCTTAACATTAGTTTTCGCCTATTAAATCTATAATTTCGACCACGTGGAATGTAGTACAACGGTCATTTATCACTGGGGCTCACATTTAAAAAGGAATGTTTTCATTTTGGTTTGCTCAATACATCGTTGTTTCACCCCATCGTTGTTTCACCGCATTCAAACCCTGAATTCAATAATTGTATGCTACAATTAACTTTGAACCGGTAAAATATACTCTATAGGAATATTCTTATGTGTATGTGACAAAACAATTAACAATAATAATAACAACGGCAAATTCGACCTTAGGGAGACATCCGTAAAAACGTATTTTAAGAAGTCATTGTAAATATAGTCATCTGTTAACCATTATTTGACAATAAACGTTCCACTTTAATAGACACAAATATTTAAAATTATGAGTTATATTCATGACGAGCACTTTTCTTGAGAAACGTTAAGGAACTTCAGATATCATTTTATTTGTCAATAAACTAAACATGTTCGACATCTATAATAATATTCCATTGTGTCTTAACATTAGTTTTCGCCTAAACCTATAATTTCGACCACGTGGAATGTAGTACAGCGGTCATTTATCACTGGGGCTCCCATAAAAAAGAATGTTTTTATTTTGGTTTGCTCAATACATCGTAGTTTCACCACTCACTCCGCGTTCAAACTCTGAATTCAATAATTGTATGCTACAATTAACTTTGAACCGGGAAAATATACTCTAAAGGGTTATTCTTATATGTATGTGACAAAACAAGGAACAATAATAATAATAACTAGCGGGCACCAGCGCTTCGCGCTGGACCCGCTAGAAGATTTCACGGGGAATAAGTAAACAAAGCGTAAGAAAAATTGATACAATAATATCAAGAACATGTCCTATAAATACATGTATACATAATCCAGACGGGGCCCTAAATAATCCGAATATCGCAGGTGCTTTTGATAATCCAGGTTATACATTGCCTTAATCTAGGTAGGCCTACGTTTGTGTTTCCAGATACCTATGTAGGCCTCCCAGTGAGACCTGAAATGCAGGTACCCGTTGTCCCATTATATCCAGGGACCCCATAGGCCTAAGCCCTAACCCCTAATCCAGTTACCCCAGGTGCCCTTAATAATGCACTGGATACCACATAATCAAGGTAGGCCCACTGCAGTGTGCCATTATCTCGAGATACCCAGGTGCTCTTACTTTATCATAGTCAAGTAAATTAAACGTGGGTGCCGAAGATAGCGGACAGTAAAAGTCATATCACAATAGGCAGAGGTCAGTAATATCAAAGCGTTAGGCCCTATAAATGTTTATATAAATATCAATCAAGAGTATGTCCTTAAATAATTCAGGTACTAAGGTGCCCTTGATATAATGTAAGTAACATGGTGCCCTTAATACACCATGAGCCTAGGCCCAATGTGCTCTTAAGGAGGCTGTGGACTCTCAGGTACAGCCTCCGTAAAACTGCCGTAACTTCTTCAATATTCATTTAATCTTTATAAATGAATACAGTTTTTTGCAGAAAAGGGTTCAATGAATCCAACCATGATAATGAAATTGACCATTTTGGAAAAAATTATAAAAAACATGTTTTTTGACCCATTTTAGGTTTGGAAAAGATAACTCAAAATATATTTTGTTAAATTTTGTCATACTAGTTTTATGATAATCCTGATAACATTCCCCAGGAGCGGTTTTTTTTTTTTAATATCTTATTTATTTATTTTTGAGTTACAGACCAAAAAGTGCCAAAAAATGTGATATTTTTCCCAAAAATGGTGATTTTCATGATTTTGGCGGTAAAAAATCACATTTTTTTGGCACTTTTTGGTCTGTAACTCAAAAAATAAAAAATAAGATATTAAAAAAAAAAAAATGGTAGGCCAGCTTTAAGAAACTTCAGATCACATTTTATTTGTCGTTATTTTTGTCTCCCTAACGTAAATTAATCATAAGCATAAAATGGGAGATGGATGAATATTGGCATTGACCAAATACAAAATTACTCATCGTGCAATAAACTAAACATTATGTTCGACATCTATAATAATATTCCATTGTGTCTTAACATTAGTTTTCGCCTAAATCTATAATTTCGACCACGTGAAATGTAGTACAGCGGTCATTTATCACTGGTGCTCCCATAAAAAAAGGAATGTTTTTATTTTGGTTTGCTCAATGCATCGTAGTTTCACCACTCACACCGCGTTCAAACTCTGAATTAAATAATTGTATGCTACAATTAACTTTGAACCGGGAAAATATACTCTAAAGGGTTATTCTTATATGTATGTGACAAAACAAGTAACAATAATAATAATAACGACAAATTCGACCTTAGGGAGACATGCGTATGAACGTACTTTAAGGAGTCATTGTACATAAAGTCATCTGTTAACCATTTGTCCAGCAGAACAAATCAAGCTAGTCATGCTGAGCCAGACTAACCAAAACCTAGTCTAGTCGGCCATAACCTATCCAGCAGGCTTGACTAGCCTGCTTGACTAGTTTAAGCTAGTCCAGCAGGCTTAACTAGCCTGCTCGACTAGTTTAAAGTTATAGTCAAGCCTGTGCCTGACTAGTTTCAGTTTTTCAGTGTAAACGTTCCACTTTAATAGACACAATTTTTTAAAATTATGAGTTACATTCATGACGAGCACCTTTCTACTTGCGAACAGTTAAGAAACTTCAGATCACATTTTATTTGTCGTTATTTTTGTCTCCCTAACGTAAATTAATCAAAAGCATAAAATGGGAGATGGATGATTATTGGCATTGACCAAATACAAAATTACTCATCGTGCAATAAACTAAACATTATGTTCGACATCTATAATAATATTCCATTGTGTCTTAACATTAGTTTTCGCCTAAATCTATAATTTCGACCACGTGGAATGTAGTACAGAGGTCATTTATCACTGGGGCTCCCATAAAAAAGGAATGTTTTTATTTTGGTTTGCTCAATGCATCGTAGTTTCACCACTCACACCGCGTTCAAACTCTGAATTAAATAATTGTATGCTACAATTAACTTTGAACCGGGAAAATATACTCTAAAGGGTTATTCTTATATGTATGTGACAAAACAAGTAACAATAATAATAATAACGACAAATTCGACCTTAGGGAGACATGCGTATGAACGTACTTTAAGGAGTCATTGTACATAAAGTCATCTGGTAACCATTATTTGAGACTTAACGTTCCACTTGAATAAACACAAATGTTTAAAATTATGAGTTATATTCATGACGAGCACCTTTCTTGAGAAACGTTAAGGAGCTTCAGATATCTTTTTATTTGTCGTTATTTTTGTCTCCCTAAGGTAAATTAATCATAAGCATAAAATGGGAGATAGATGAATATTGCCATTGACCAAACACAAAATTACTCATCGTGCAATAAACTGAACAATTATGTTCGACATCTATAATATTCCATTGTGTCTTAACATTAGTTTTCGCCTAAATGTATAATTTCGACCCCGTGGAATATAGTAGAAACGGTAATTTATCACTGGTGCTCCCAGTGAAAAAAGAAATGTTTTCTGTTTGGTTTGCTCAATACATCGTAGTTTTACTCTCTCACTCCGCATTCAAACTCTGAATTCAATAATTGTATGCTACAATTAACTTTGTGCCGGGAAATTATACTCTATAGGATTATTATTATAGGTGTGTGACAAAACAAGTAGTAATAATAATATTAATAATAATAACGACAAATTCGACATTAGGGAGACATGCGTATAAACGTACTTTAAGGAGTCATTGTACATAAAGTCATCTATTAACCATTTGTATAGCCGAGCAAATCAAGCTAGTCATGCTGAGCCAGACTAACCATAAGCTAGTCAAGTCGACCATAACCTATACAGGAGGCTTGACTAGGCTGCTTGACTAGTTTAAAGTTATAGTCAAGCCTGTGCCTGACTAGTTTAAGTTTTCAGTGTAAACGTTCCACTTTAATAGACACAAATGTTTAAAATTATGAGTTACATTCATGAAGAGCACCTTTCTTGCGAACAGTTATAGGAACTTCAGATAACATTTGATTTGTCGTTATTTTTGTCTCCCTAACGTAAATTGATCATAAGCATAAAATGGGAGATGGATGATTATTGGCATTGACCAAACATAAAATTACTCATCGTGCAATAAACTAAACATTATGTTCGACATCTATAATAATATTCCATTGTGTCTTAACATTAGTTTTCGCCTAAATCTATAATTTCGACCACGTGGAATGTAGTACAACGGTCATTTATCACTGGGGCTCCCATTAAAAATAGGAATGTTTTCATTTTGGTTTGCTCAATACATCGTAGTTTCACCACTCACTCCGCATTCAAACTCTGAATTCAATAATTGTATGCTACAATTAACTTTGAACCGGAAAGATATACTCTATAGGAATATTCTTATATGTATGTGACAAAACAAGTAACAATAATAATAATAACGACAAATTCGACCTTAGGGAGACATGCGTATAAACGTACTTTAAGAAGTCATTGTAAATATAGACATCTGTTAACCATTATTTGACACTAAACGTTCCACTTTAATAGACACAAATATTTAAAATTATGAGTTATATTCATGACGAGCACTTTTCTTGAGAAACGTTAAGGAACTTCAGATATCATTTTATTTGTCGTTATTTTTGTCTCCCTAACGTAAACTAATCATAAGCATGGATGATTATTGACATTGACCAAACACAAAATTACTCATCGTGTAATAAACTGAACAATTATGTTCGACATATAATATTCCATTGTGTCCGAAGGAGAAGGAGTGCAGATGAATAGTCCGAGTGAGGGGGTTGCAGTTGAAGTGTTGTACTTTGCAAGTTTAAGTCGCAAAACCAACGTATGTCGCGCGATACAGACCAAAACGCGAAAATTAAGGGGGTTTTGCAAGCAAATATTGAAAATCGCTTCCATATTTGAAGAGACCGGGGGTTGAAATGGGGCGGGTAGGGGTGGAAAGTCCAATGGAGGGGGGGGGGGCACCTGAAGTGTTGGGCTGGCAGTACTCGTTGAAGATAAAAACGCATGGCACGTGCATGCAGGCTAAAACGCGAACATTTATGTTTTCAGCAAGAAATTGATAATGCGCCAACACACTGTATCGAGTGTTTTCTTCGTTTTTCTCAATAATTGAGGACACCGGGGTCAGGAGAGGGCGAGGGAAATGGAAAGTCCGAAGGAGGTGGGGTTGTAGTTGAAGTGTTGCAGTTTTGATGTCGTAAAATCAACGCATGCCGCGCGCATCCAAAACGCTAAGATCGAAAATCATGCCTGTAAAATCGAGCGTGTTCTTCTTTTTTCTCAATAACTGAGTGGGGGGGGGGGGCATAGGCCTATTTGTTGGGGTTGGGGCGGCGCGGGTTGAAATGGAAAGATTGATGGAGGGGGCAGCTAACAGCTTAACAATTGAGGAGACCGGGAGTCAAACGTGGGGGGGGGGGGGGGGGTGAAATGGAAAGACCAAGGGAGAGAGCAGCTGTGTACTATATTATATTTTATCTTTTTATATCTTGCCAGTTATATTTTTTATCCACTATCATGTGTATATTTAAATTGTAGTTTTTAAATTGTTGTTTTAAATTGTAAAGCGTTATGTGGTTTTTACGAAAGACGTTTCTTAAATGCAGCTATAGTAGTAGTAGCTGTATTGTTACACTTTACTCATTTAGCAGTTTAAGTCGATAAACCAATTCATTGCGAGTGCATACAGGCCACATCGCGAACATCGAGGTTTGCACTGCACGCAATTGAAAATCGCATCTGTAATCGAGTGTTTTCTTTTCTTCATTGGTCTAAATAATTGAGACCGGGGGTCAAGGGGGGGGGGGGGGGGGGTGAACATTTAAGTCGAGAAACTACTGCATGGCGTGCGCATACTGGCAGCAAAGCGAACATCGAGGTTTTAGCAATTGAAAATCGCGCCTGTAATCGAGTGTTTATTGGGTTTTTTCTTCTCAATAATTGAGGAGACGGGTCAGGAGGGGTGGGATGGATGAAATGGAAAGACCGAGGAACCCAGACAACATACACATTGCCCCAACATCAACATTCATTGGCAATATTGGGTTCCCATTGGCAATGGCATGTTGGCAACTAATATTGGTCCAATAATGGGCACAATATACCAGGGGCGGAAAAGGACACCATTGACTTGATATACAAATTCTGACGTGGTCTAGAAATTGTGGCCGCTGTTAAAAGTTGTCGCTTCCCGGGCTTTTGGCTAGGATCTTGTGCCTTGTACTGTCACTTGAAGATTTTGTCCCTTGTCCTGGGCTTGCCCTTTGCCAAAGTTGGTCCTGGCCACGGGTTGGCCCAGGATCCGCTCACTCCTCTTTGAGGGAAATAAAACAATATAAAGATAGAATTCTTCTTACCAAACCTTTCTCCAGATCGCCAAATATTGGCCCAATATTGGGCCAAGTTGGGGCCAATGAGCAAATAATATTGCGCCAATATTGTATTGGGCCAATGAAACATCAACATTGGGTCAATATTATGTTGCACTGCACGCAATTGAAATTCGCATCTGTAATCGAGTGTCTTCTTTTCTTCATTAGTCTCAATAATTGAGGAGACCGGGGTCAAAGGGGGGATGTAAATACCAAGGGAGGTGGCAGCTGAAGTGTTACACTTATTCATTTAAAGTCCCAGGCATTTTACTAAATGGGGGACAAACTGTCTGTGAATCTTATTAGATAATATTTACAAAATACAGAATCTATGGTGTTAATATTTGCATAATTTTATGGTAACAAAACTATGGTGTACGCTGTGGTTGGATGGAATGATACCGCGCAATGTTTGGAACAGGAACATTAAAACTAGGTTAAATTATCTGCTGATTATCAGGAAATATGTCAAATGCTAATAAGACAACACATTGGCTGAAACCTTTTTAATGTAATGTTGTTAATGTTCATTATGGCACTATGTGCTGATTCCAAAAATATGATAAAAGTAGGGCAGATTTTTTTTAAATGCCTTCAAAATCGGGGGACGTCTCTGTAGTCCGACGGTTCTATATTCCGAAGATTCCGGCGCACGTAATTTACCATTCGCTAGTCCGAATCAGATAAAAGCTTCTTTCGTCCGACAAAAAAGGTACCTTATTCCAAAGGTTCTTTAATCCGATTATATAAAACAAATCTAAAGCCCGACGGTTCTATAAACCGAATTTTTAAAAGTGTTAAAAAGTGTTTTATAGTCCGAAAATAGAAAAGGTTCATCTATAGTACGAATATTAAAAAGGTTCTCTAATCCAAATAATGCTAATGGTTCTATTGTCCGAAAGCTGGTAAAGGGTTCTCTAATCCGACACTTGAAAAGGTACTATAGTCCGATTTGAAAAAAGGTTTTAAAGTGAATTTCAAATAGGCCTAGGCATAGAACCCGTATTAAGATTCGGACTAAAGAGCCCTTTTTATGATTCGGATTAATGAATCGTATTTCATATTCGGACTAGAGAACCTATTTCAATGTTCGGATTAAAGAACATTTTTCAATAGTTGGATTATAGAACATGGTAGGCCTATAGTATTCAGACTAAATAACTGTTTTTCATGTTCGGATTAGAGAACCCTTTTCATTTTCGTATTATAGAACCTAGTATAGAACCTTGGTTATTTTCGTACTATAAATATAGAACCTTCTATCCTACTATGAAGAGTCTTCATAACAGTAACATAGACCATTTCAAATCCGAAAATACGATCAGTTCCGAATGCTTCCGATTAGCCGAGTGATTTGACGCTCGGTTACATGACCTGTCAGCTCACAGGTCATGTCCATGTGCCATTGAAAAACAAACGTGCTTTTCACCCGTCTGCCCGTGTGGTAGATTGCGCTGGTGTTGGTGATAGATTGTATCCCTCACAAAGTTGACGTTGCGGCATTTCAGTATCAAAAAACGGTGAGATGAAAGAGATTTGGGGTAATATTTTTACTTTTTACCGTCTGTTCGATACATTTGTAATTTCAACGCCTTTGTTGATAAAAAAATCAAATTAGTCTCGTTCCACGTTTTACCTCTCAGGGGTGCACGCGTATATGTAAATAGTAAATCACTAGGCAGACAATCAACTAGGGCAATGCTGTGAATGCGATCAACTGTTGTGAAGAACGCGCAACGCACCTACTCCACGTGACCTGTTTTTCCGTAGATTTCCGATCTCAATTTGAAATGGTCTATAGTGATTTGCAGTTTGTAAAGGATGGCTTTTTGAATTGTTATTTTACTGTTGCCACATTTTACTCTCACTTTTGAGGATTTTTAGAAAAATCATTTGAATGATAACAGCACAGACAAGTTTGGTGGTTTGTTGGTTTGTAGAAACAATTTAATGAAATATTCCAATTTCAATATTATACATGCTAGGTCTTTTTAAACATCATTTTTCAAATATTTTTTTTTAAATTGATAGGGTTTTTTTCTTCTCCAACTTTAATGGGATAGATGCCAGGTGAAGCGCATATATTTTACGCTCCGTGGAATAAAGTAGTATAAACGGATACGTCCCATCACTCGACACTTGATTGATCCACTGAAGACACATTGTTTATACTTGAATATAATATTTTATGAGGAATGTACACACATTCACATTTACAAATAAGCTGTATATTTACTAAAACAAAACCAGTCATGATCATATTATTTGAAATAAAGATTTTCTTCCATTGAAACCATTCATATCTTTGTTATATTGCAATGATTTCCTACAAGTTTTCCTATTTTCCATTGAAATTTCGGAGAATAAATAACTAATTAAAAAAGAAATAAAGAACAAATTCATAGACAGTTTTATTCATTAGGCCCAAAACAAAAAAGGACTGTCTCACATACATTCTTTGTGAATAGCTATGCTTTTTGTGTTGCTTTATTTTAGATAAATAACTATATTATGCTAAATGCTCATTATTAGTGCAAGGTCTCATCACATAATGGCAAGTTTGTGTTATTTATTGTGTTATTTATTGCGCTTTGGCTCACTTTTCTTTTTTGTCACTTCGCTGCCAGTTTTTTATGACTTCTAAAAAAACACCCACAATTGGATTCATCTCATTGCAAATACTTATACGCGGCGCGGTTATGTGAGATAAGACAAGGATAATGTCCATAAGTGAACTTTGCATTTACTTTGCAGTCCTTGCCTTGTAGTTCAAACATGTACTAGAAGTAATACTATAATACTATCAATCACCCACATACAAAACAATGCATTTTTTTCTTCTTTTCTATTCATGAGCAGAAGAAACATATTGTATATGTTTGAATACAAAATATGAACCAATTTTTAAATCGATATTCATTAACATTGGCCTTTCATACAGGAATCAATGCTGTACAATCTGAATTAAAACGGTGTTCGTTTAGATTATATATCACTGCTTCTTCCAATCATACCTTCTCAAAATGTGACACATGATCGTTTTTTCGTTAAAATCATTTTTTTACTTATTACTATAATGGGAAGTATTTTAAATGCTGAAAGGTGTACAGTATAAGTAGCAAGGCAAAAAACCCAATTTTTAATTTAATCTATAATATTCAATTTCACCATATTCCTCTAGCGATTACCACTTCCTAAATCAAACATCAAGATCAATCTCTCAGGCATTCAACATTTGTGTTATGACATCTACTAGTACTCGAACATTACACCACAGTTCTTGAAATTTTCCAACTTATCAAACCATAGCAGCCCAGTCTGCATCCTATCACCATGATCACCATATCTGTGTGACTGTGAAAAAACAAACAAAAAAACATTATTTTATAGAAAGATGAGGCAAATAATAACCAACAAATTTAACTTAAAACAATTCAAATGGAATAAAATTATATTAGACCAGAGGGACCTATTGCATAAAAGCTAAGATAAATTTTAGGGAGAGTTATTCTTCTAAGATTTTTAACCTATCCTTAGAAGATTGTTTATTAACAATCTTCTAAGGATTCCAAAGTTTACCATCATGAAATAGGCCTCAAATCAGGAAGAAATTACTCTTTATTGTTGTGCAATAGCATTTTTACTGCTGAAAACAGTGACACGTTTTTTTTGTAAATAATAAATAACAGCCAAGCTATTGAAATGATGGGCATGCATACAATTTCACTTTGGAACCATGATATCAAAATCAATAAATGCCATGATCCTGTTCAACTGGTACTGGCATGGAGCTTCTCTTTACATGTACAGTTGCTAAACCAAGCTCACTTCAGGATCTTACCTCTTTACTGTCCAATCTTCCAGCTGACATTATTTGATGGTGCATGGATGGATGCATCCATTTTATTTCTGCGGAGCATTAGTAAACTCAATTCAAATTGATGAGATGAGCAGAAAATAAGAACTGCTGCTGATATGTAATTTACACTTCCTTTTTATTAGTCTTGTTTATGATGTTGCTCTCAAATTAGATCAATGGCTCTTTGGGTGTCAATCAATGTGACTTACCTCTTAATTATCTTGCTTACTTACAATAATGGTAGGATATTCTAAAGTTGACAGATGAAATAGTTTACATCAATACTTTGAGGGCAATTTGATTTATGATGCTCTGCAAGTACTGCATTCCTATACATTTGTATACATGTTAAATGAAATATGGCCTAAAATGACTACAGCTGCTACGCAATTTACATTTACCTGTTATTTTTCATGTCTCGTTGGTTTAATGCTGGTGGGTCACTGTGTTGGTAGATGATTAGAAACATCCGGGTGCTGTGCAAAGGACAAGTGAAGAAAAATGAACATAATTTAAAAAAATGGAAGAAGCTCTTTAGTTTTATCAATTCATTAATGTTACCTCTTAGTTGTCAATACAATTTTGCTTACAAAAATGATCAGATGTTTTAAAACAGGCAAATGAAATATGTTACAGCAATTTATAGCCAATCTTACAAATGATATATGATGTTCTGCATGCACCGCATCCCATGTATATATGAAACATGGCCGAAAAGACTACACCTGTTATGTAATTTGGACTCACCTCTTGATTTGCTCATCTTGTTTAATACTGGTAGATCACTGTCGGTGGAAGAGTTCGGGCATGCGAGTGCTAGGGCAAAGGAAAAGTTAAGAAAAAATGAAAATAATAAGAAAACAAACCAAGAAGCTCTTTGGTTTCATGAATCGACTTCATTTCTTCTCAATTCTCAATATCTTGTTACAGTAAATGGTAGGGTGTTATATAGGGTGACTATAAAACTAAGACCTAAGACCTAAAACCCACTATAAAACTAAGACCCCCACTATAAAACTAAGACCCTCCACTATAAAACTAAGACCCCCCACTATAAAACTAAGACCCCACTATAAAACTAAGACTCCACTATAAAACTAAGACCCCACTTTAATACAAAGACCCCCACTATAAAACTAAGACCCCCACTATAAAACTAAGACCCCACTATACAACTAAGACCCCCACTTTCAAACTAAGACCCCCACTATAAAACTAAGACCCCCACTATAAAACTAAGACCCCCACTTTAAAACTAAGACCCCCACTATAAAACTAAGACCCCCACTATAAAAAGTTAGACCCCTCCCCCACTATAAAACTAATTGATTCAACTTTACCTCTTACCTGTAATTCTCAATATATAGCTAACAATAATGGTAGGATGTAACACAGCAGGCAAACTTGAAATAAGTTACAGCAATAGATACATACTTTCAGGGCAATCTTCCACATGATTTATGATGCTCTGCATGTATTGCATCCCCGTCTTTTCACGTATATATGAAACATGGTCAAAAAGACAACAGCTGTAATGGTAGGATGTAATACAGCAGGCAAACATGCAATAATCTTCCTGAGTGTACTGCATGTCCATCTTGCATAGAAATATGAAACTTGGTCAAACAAACTACAGCTGTTTATAGCACTTTTAGCACGCAAACATGACAAAGTTTAAAGCAAACATATATACTTCAAGGGCATCTCCAGTAAGATTTATGATGCTCTGCATGTACTGCATCATCATATATTACATGGAAACTGCATGACATGCCCACAAAAGACTACAGTTGCTATGGAATTTACACTAACCTCTTATTTTCCTTGTCTTGTTTAAAACTGGTGGATCACTGTTAGTGGATGAGTGCGAGCATGCGGGTGCTGTTCCTGGGCAAAGGACAAGTGAAGAAAATATGAAAATATCAAGAAAATAATCCAAGAAGCTCAATTGATTTCACTTGACCTCTTACCGGCTTTATTCTCAATATATTGCTAACAATAATGGTATGATGTAATACAGCAGGCAAACTTGAAATAAGTTACAGCAATAGATACATACTTTCAGGGCAATCTTCCACATGATTTATGATGCTCTGCATGTATTGCATCCCCGTCTTTTCACGTATATATGAAACATGGTCAAAAAGACAACAGCTGTAATGGTAGAATGTAATACAGCAGGCAAACATGCAATAATCTTCCTGAGTGTACTGCATGTCCATCTTGCATAGAAATATGAAACTTGGTCAAAAAGACTACAGCTGTTTATAGCACTTTTAGCACGCAAACATGACAAAGTTTGAAGCAAACATATATACTTCAAGGGCATCTCCAGTAAGATTTATGATGCTCTGCATGTACTGCATCATCATATATTACATGGAAACTGCATGACATGCCCACAAAAGACTACAGTTGCTATGGAATTTACACTAACCTCTTATTTTCCTTGTCTTGTTTAAAACTGGTGGATCACTGTTAGTGTATGAGTGCGAGCATGCGGGTGCTGTTCCTGGGCAAAGGACAAGTGAAGAAAATATGAAAATATCAAGAAAATAATCCAAGAAGCTCAATTGATTCCACTTTACCTCTTACCGGCGTTATTCTCAATATATTGCTAACAATAATGGTAGGATGTAATACAGCAGGCAAACTTGAAATAAGTTACAGCAATAGATACATATTTTCAGGGCAATCTTCCACATGATTTATGATGCTCTGCATGTACTGCATCCCCGTCTTACACGTAAATATGAAACATGGTAAAAAAAACAAGAGTTGTAATGTAATTTGCACTTACCTCGTGTTTTCCTTTTCTTTTTTAACACTGGTGGATCACTGATAGTGGATGAATGCAAACATACGAGTGCTGTTCCTGGACACACAATAAAGTGGAAAAAATGAAAATAATAAGAAAATAATCCAAGAAGCAATTTTCAATATCTTGCTAACTATAACGGTAGGATGTAATACAGCAGGCAAACATGAAATAATCTTCCAACTGATTTATGATGCTCTGAGTGTACTGCATGCCCATCTTGCATAGAAATATGAAACATGGCCAAACAGACTACAGCTGTAATGTTATTTACACTTACCTCTTGATTTTTTTGTCTTGTTTAATACTGGTATATCACTGTGTTGGTGAATAATTGTGAGCATGCAAGTGCTATTCTTGGGCAAAGTAAAACAGTGAAGAAACAATGAAAATATAAGAAAACAAACAAAGAAACTCTTTGGTTTCATATATTGACTACACTTCCCCTCAATTCTCAATATCTTGTTACAGTAATTGGTAGGGTGTTATATCACTTTTAACAAGCAAACATGACATATTTTACAGCAATACATGCTTTAAGGGGGGACTCAAGGAAGTTTTTTTGTGTAATGCTGTAGAGTGCTGTAATTATTGAACTATTAATCAAATGCATACAAAAGTATACATTTTTGGAAAGGAAATGGATCAGAGAATCCAAATTTGGCGTCAATTCAGTGGCGTAGCTAGGTTATTGATATTGGGGGGCGAGAAATGAAAATGAACCAACAACTGTTGTGAGTCACGAAATGCGCGCGTAAAGTGCATGCAAAGCATTTTCATCTGTGTACTTTTGAGCATCATAATTCCATGATTCCTTTGGTCAAATGAACCGACAGTGCCAATCTCAACCGACATGACGTCAATATTGGGAGGGGGACGGTCCCCCCCCCCCTCCCCCCCCCCCCCCCCCCCCCCCCCCCCCCCCCCCCCCCCCCTCTGGCTACGCCACTGCGTCAATTTTGACCATAAATGTTGCATTTTTGAGAAAATCACAAAATTCACTTTTGGTATGGGGTTATATAATTCATTTTTTAGGGAACAAGCTAACAGAATTATTTTTGAGTTGATTCTAATGTTATGTCACTAATCTAGGGATGATTCTCTCATTTTTTCACCTAAACTTGTATTTTTTCCCACTTTTTTGGTCAAAATGTCAAAAATTCGACTTTAAAATAAAAAATGAGAAGATCGTCCCTAGATAAGTGTCTTAATAGTATAATAAAGCAATTTTGGACATTTTTTTACTCAAAAACAATTTTGTTAGCTTGTCCTAAATAAAAATGGTCCAAAAAAGTGATTTTTTGTGATTTCCTCAAAATATCAACATTTGTGGTCAAAATTGATGCCAAAAATGAATTTTCTGACCCAAATCCCACCATATGTATTTGATTAATAGTTTAATAATTACAGCACTCACAAAATTCTAACTAAGTCCCCACCTTTTAAGGCAATCTCCAGTAGGATTTATGATGCTCTGCAACTGCATCTTCATACATTTACATGGGAACTACCGGTATATGACATGGCCACAAAAGACTACAGTTGCTATGTTATGTATACACTAACCTCTTGATTTTCTTGTCTTGTTTAATACTGGTGGACCATTGTATTGGTGGATAAGTGGGAGCATGCAACGTGTGCTGTTCCTGAGCAAATGAAAAGTAAAGAAAAAATTAAAATTGTAAGAAAATAATCCAAGAAGCTCTTTATTTTTTATCAATTGATTCCACTTATCCCATCTCTTCCCGGTAGTTCTCAATATCTTGTTAACAATTCTCTGAGTGTACTGCATCATGCACATCTTGCATAGATTATGAAACATGGCCAAAAAGACTACAGCTGTAATGTAATTTACACTTACCTCTTGATTTCTTTGTCTTGTTTAATACTGGTGGTCCACTGTGTGTGCAAGCACGCGGGTGCTGTTCCTGGGCATTGGAAAAGTAAAGAAAAAATGAAAATAATAAGAAAACAAACCAGAAAATTCTTTCAATTCTCAATATCTTTTTACCGTAATTGGTAAGGTGTTATATCATGATATAGCACATTTAGCGGGCAAACATAACTATTTTACAGCAATACATATTTTAAGGGCAATCATCGATAGGATTTATAATGCTTTGCATGTACTGCATGTAATACCTTTAAAGTGGCAAAAATGGCAAAAACTATAAAATGTAGTGACCAAATGCTTAAAATTGGTGAATTTAACTCAAAAGTCAATGAAAATTATAATTAAAAAAATTTCGAGTGTATATAAGATAAGAAGTTTGCTGGCAGTTGCTATGGCAAGCTTTTTTCCCGGCTTTTTCCTTTCCAATGGTACCAGTACATTTGATTTGAATTTGTCATATAATTTGCATGTATTTATTTTGCAATTTTAGGGACTTGGTGAAACAAAATGTTAGCTGAAATGAAACAACTAGGCCTATATTGTATTTGACCGTTTATGTCTTTTCTGATGTATTTTTTAATATGTTCCTGGCTATGCATGTGATTTTCCCAGTTTTTGCCAGTTGTTGCCGGTAAAAACATGTTTTTGCCCTCTTTGCCGGCAAAATCTCTTACTGGTCATTCTTAATATATCTTATTCTTGCTAACAATAACGGTACTACTAGGATGTAAATTTACAGCAGGCAAACACGAAATAATCTTCCTTTGATTTATGATTCTTTGAGTGTAGGCCTAGGCCTACTGCATCATCATGCCCATCGTGCATAGAAACATGAAACATGGCCAAACAGACTACAGCTGTAATTGAATGTAATTTAGACTTACCTCTTGATTTCATTATCTTGTTTAATTCAATACTGGTGGATCACTGTGTTGGTGGATGAGTGCGGGCATTTGGTTGCTGTTCCTGGCAAAGGAAAAGAAAAGAAAAAAATGAAAAAATGAAGACAATAATCCAAGAAGTTCTTTGGTTTTATCAATTGATTCCACTTTACCTCTTTAAAACTCTCCGGTAATTCTAAATATCTTGCTAACAACAACATTACAATGTCGATGGTAGGATAGGCTAGCCTACAACAGGCAAACATGAAATAAGCTTATAATCTTCTAAACAACACTCCACACTTCAATCCAGCCCAGCCCCCCCCCCCCCCCCCCCCCACCCGCTCTCAATTTTCTCAAGCTGTCTGACTGGTTGTTTGTGCCCCCGCCCCAATCAATCTGCCCACCCTGAAAAAAAAAATCCTTTTTAAATCCCGATCCTAATATACGCCACTGTGGTGGATCGTGGATGAGTGTGAGCTAGCATGCATTCCTGTCATGCCTGGGCAAAGGAAAAAAAGAAAATAATAAGAAAACAAACCAAGAAGCTCTTTGGTTTCATCATGGACTGACTTCACTTCTCTCAATATCTTGTTACAGTAATTGGTAGGGTGTTATATCGCGCTTTAGCAGGCAACTAAAAACAAACCTTTTGACCGAAGTTGTTGGCCCACGTCTTTCCACTCCACTCAGGTTCAGTAAACACAATAACACAGTCTTCAGAATGCATGGTTCATTTACTCCTTTGTGATTTGCACAACTTCTGGCCTTTCATCACTACCCAGTGTTGACATGAGTTGCCAGGGATTCTATTACATTTGAGGTTGCCCTAAAATCAAGTAAATTTACGTCTCCCTCAGCCTACGTTTATACGAATGTCTCCCTAAAGGTCGAATTATTATGTGAAATTGCGATTAATATTATTAAATAGGCATGGCCTAACAGTACTGCTAGAGAGGATAAGTGATTTATTTATATGGTGGGGGTGTTGGATTAGATGGGTTAGGGCGCCTTAGGGTTTAGGGGTTACGTCTTTAAGATAGGGCGTACCATTCGATTCTCAGGGGGGATAGGGCATGGGGGCATGGACGTTTTGTAATAAAGAAACCCTTGTCTATGTCTATCTATGGGGAAGAAATCTTGACCCACACTGATGAATAAAAAGACTTACTAACTACAATCTTGGAAAAAAGTCCTTGGAACGCGAACGCTGAGCTGAGCACACGTGCTGGGTATTGTGTGCATGTATTGATACTTAGTGTCTTCTGTTATAAACGGAAATTGTTCAAATGAGATTTTTACTTCCCCACCCCCCATCGATCAATGTTGGGAAACTCTGGCAAGCTGCAGGAGCCACTGGCCTTGGTCAACATTGTACGGGGGAGTGGGGGTGACACTTGTCCATTAATCACACGCAAGTGTTCCAAGACTTTTTTCCAGGATTGTAGGTCACCCAAATCAAATAAAGGAATACATTAAAATATATGAAGAAAGGGGGAACCTTTTCGCAACAGGCTGCGAAAAAACCCGCCGACTTTCGTGACTGAAAAAAAAAAAAAATTCTGCCCAACCTCAACAACTTCCAAATGGGATGGTGGGCCTCATGTCATGTATTGTCTGTAGCTAGGCGTACATTTTGTTGGCGTAGGCCTATACCCTAGGATAGCTCAAATGTGTTATGTGTTTAACCACTAATTGTTGTAATTGATATAGACACCTTTGGCCCCGGGGGGGTACTCACGTATGTCAGGTATACGGGGATGTGCCGCTCCAGTGGGTCGCTTTTTCATGAGACATCCTTAGCCATGGGTAGGCTTTTCAGTGAAAAATCCTTAGACATGGGTCCTGTTTTCGCGATTTTCGCGAAAATTTGCCAAAATTAGGTCATTTTTCGCGAAAATTTGCCAAAATTAGGTATATTTTCGCGAAAAATCACCCTTAGAAATGGGTATGGGTTTTGAATCTCCAGCGGCACACCCCCGACCAAACCAAATCCGAGTAGTGGAAGTTAAAAAATATATAAGACATCCAAAGGCACGGTGTGAAATACTAGTTGTTGGTGGGCAGCTAGATTTGAAATTTGAAACAAATCAGATATTGGTAGGCTACGTGCCTTTCTGGTAATTTAAAAAATAATTTGTTGTTGTACATTGGAGCCTTGGAGGGTCCAAAGCTTTTTCTAGAAAGTAATGTTGAAAATATTATAAGGAGACACAATTAACAAATTTGGCAAAATACAAGCCGTGTGAGTGTGAAATGAACTGGGGGAAATGAATTATTATTATAAAACCTAATATATTATAAAACCTAATATAGTTAAAACATGATGCCATGTACATAAAAGAGTTTGACCGAGTCTATTCATTCTACTTATCCAATCAGTACATTGTATTTGTAGGCTATTCGATGACATCTGTTGATTGCCAATGCCTGAAGACTGGGCTGTGGTCACCATGTTTAACACCGTCCACATTTAATAAGGTCGTGTTCCCACATAGAACAAAATCCCGAGTAGTCTAGACTAGTCCAGACCCGTATAAATCGCTAGTGGGAACGCGATTCAAGTAGGTCCCGGTCCGGACTCAAAGTGGTTTTTGTTATTTTTAAGACCACCTTTAAACATTTAACATGTTAAAGGTAGTCCCGGACTAAATCAATAATTTGTCAAGTTGAAAATGCGATTCACTCGAGGCTAGTCGAGACCCAGACCACTTGACTCGGTGACCTTTTCAATAGCGTGAATATGACTGCGCCTGGCGCCTGGCGCGCCTGGCGCGGCGGTTTACATAAAGTCGCGCGCGTTATAAAGGTAGACGCGCGAGATATACATAAAGTCGCGCGCGTGGTGAAATAGGACGCAGTGATCGTCACGATTGTAGGCAAACAACTTAATTAAACAGTATTTCAGCACTAGTTTGTGGTTTTATATCAACTAATAGACTTAGGGCCTATGTTTTTATGCGAAGCCGATTGTAGTTATTTCAATTATTTGTATCCTATTTCCATGTCATAAAGGACATTTTTACATGCGTTTTCGGCGATTTTTGAATGGTTTAGACTTACATCCGGGTCTAAGTGGATTTTGTTTTTAGACCATATTATAAGATCCTTTTTGCTGAATCATCGTTGTGACGACCACTTATGCGGGAACGCAACTTTCAAGTGGGTCCCGTTCCGGGACAACTTCTACTTATGTGGGAACACGGCCTTAAGTGAAGTACTCCCATAACACATTTTACTTAGCCTGAATGCATATAATAACATTCGATTATTTATGTGCAATTTTGAAATCAGATTTAAGTTTTGCAAAATTCAGACATCTGAAGACCCCCTCCCTCAGCAGCAAATTACTCGCTTCAATTCTGCTCTATAAAGTTATGCCGTAATTGGAAATCCCATTGATTCAATTTGTATATTGGACTGACTATGAATCTGCATAATAAACTCGCACTGTGATTTTTCACTTTTCTTTCAATTCAATTCTGTCGTGTCTGTTGTTTCTGCTGCTTTCTGTATTTATTCATTCATTCATTCATCATTCATAACTGGTTTATTAAAATTGATATAGCAGTACAAACACTGAATTGCATCAAATTAACAAAGAAATACACACAATAAAAATACATTATAGTATAAAAGACCATTAGATTATAAAATATTGCACATAGAATTAATATATCAAAAAGGGTGTCTACAAAACTAAGACCTAAGACCTAAGACCTAAGACCTACAAAACTAAGACCTGACTAGGTACAAAACTTTAGTTTTGTACCTGGTCAGGTCTTAGTTTTGTACTCGGGTCTTAGTTTTGTACCTGGTCAGGTCTTAGTTTTGTACTTGGGTCTTAGTTTTGTACCTGGTTGGGTCTTAGTTTTGTACTCGGGTCTTAGTTTTGTACCTAGTCAGGTCTTAGTTTTGTAGGTCTTAGGTGTTAGGTCTTAGGTCTTAGGTCTTAGGTCTTAGGTCTTAGTTTTGTAGACACCCTATGAAGGACTATCAGAAGGTGAAACGGATGAAATATGACACCCTGGTTGTGTATCCTGATTCCACCGAAGTGCGGTCAAAGACGGAACTTTATTTAGAGCGAGCAAACCGTTCGTCTGTGGCTGTTCCTGGAGGTCCTGCACATACAGCACAGGCACCAATTGAATTACCTGCAGATGACAGTGATCTGACCCAACACCAACAGCGAATCCTGAAGGAGACTGAATCTTGGGATAAGTCACGCAGTACCCTACTGCAAGTTCACTTTGCAAAATTGGTACCTCAGGAAGGTCAAATATGCACCAGCTGCACAAAGGAAATAAAGAATGACCACCACATGCGTTGCACAGATTGCAGTTCCTTTTTCTGCTTGACAAAATGCCTTTGCCTTACCCATAATGGTCAGTGTTTAGCACTTCACAAGCCAGAAACTTGGAAGGTAAGCAAAGTGCTGGTTTATGAAACTTGGAAGGTAAGCAAAGTGCATGTGATTTACGGAGCAATCGTAGTTTTAGGCATTCGAAAAAGCCACTGTAACAACTACCAATTCCCGGCGGCCTACATTTAGCAAAGCAGGCCTTTCTTCCTCGTTTTGAAGAACATTGTAAATACCAATGTTTGTCCCTTCCTTTTATTGCCTAACACTTGGATACGATTTTTAACATAAAAACATTTGTTCACTAAAAAAACTGGGAAAATACTAATTTGAGCAGTTCCGTTAAACCAAATTGTAAATTAAAAATTATCCAGCAATGGAACATTGACAATTACGCATTTAATCCAGACTCTGGTTAGTTAGCCATTACAAGCATTGCATACTTAATAATTATAATATACACTTAAAATGCACCATTTATCTAATCCAAGGCGCAATAGTGGAACAAACAAAAAAGACAGCATGCTTTTCAAAAACAAATAAAATGATCTCTTTAAAACTTGCAAACTTCTAAATTAATGACAAATTGCTAAATGTTACTAAAAATGAAAAGAAAACTACTCATGCTATAAAATGTGACTCTTTATACAGTATACTCTTATTCAGGGATGTGTTTGAGGCTGCACAGCACATTCAATTTTGATCTATTGTTTAATTATCATAGATGTCAGTGCTGATGGATGTTGCACATTCTTTTTAAATAATGTTAATACCGTATGTAACAGCGTCTGCTAAATGCTATTCAATATGTATAAAATATGCTCTATTAATTATATTAGGGCCTATCATTTCTTTTTTTAGAACGAAGAAAAAACATACGTAGATTGGAATGCCAACATATTTTTGGATAGACCAAACCACCAGTGTGGTACTAAGCAGATGCGTGTAGGGATCAGAGTGTTTGACCCACAAGGTAAGAAGATGGGCATTTTTTTTCTCTTCAAATGAACAAATTCCTGCAGGGTGGTGTGTTTTGTTCTAGACAATAGATACACACCTATACCGTGGACCCTAGATCTAAAAGGGGTTGTCACACAGAACAATGGCAAAAAACAGTGTTTTCATTGTTTTCTGTGATGGACTTGAGTCACTTGACCCACTGGTTGTACCTCTATAAAGTCTATTGTCTCTTAAACATGCTTACCACTCTACCGCTCTACCACATAATCTAAATACAACTTGCATAGGGTGTACAAGTAGCAGAAACCGACACTACATATAACTACAAATTCATGTTTCTGTTTAGAACTAGGATCCACAATTATGTAGCAGGGTCAAATTTTGTATTAAATAATGTCACTATATAAGGGTCAAACCGTCAAAAGTATCCCCAATCTATGGTATGTCATACATCAGTTCAATAATTTCTCATTCTGAGCATCATGTTCATGCTTGCATTCCTCCAAATGTTGAACGTGCAATGCTCAGTGTAAGGATGCTCTGCAGTGTGCTCTGCAGTGTGGTTGTGGTTGGATACTTTCAATTGCATAGAATGTGCGAGAATGGTTCATAATGATTGAGAACCTATTGACTGATTAGAGCAACCTGGGTTCAATCCCTAGTGGCCTGGAAAAGTTATGGAATTCTATTTTCAATTTCTAGGCCTGGAAAAGTCACATGTGGAAATTTGTAATAACAAATCCATTGAAATGGAATGGGGGCGATCTAAAAGAAAAAACATGTTTGTAACCAAACATACTGTTTCATACCAAAATACCAGGGAAATGGTGTATGTATTTCCATAATTCAAACCAAAAATCAAATAAAAACACTGCAGTCCAAAAATAGTACAGGAAACCAATAAAGTTGATTTGTGTGCATGGAAGGTTGGGGGTACCGTCTGAAAAACAATCTAGGTATCCACAACTCACCACTTATTAGACAACAAGTGGAGATTTCTCCTTAGTCAAACAAGATAAGCTAGACATACAAGATGAGCTATTAATGTCTCTTTGTTGGGATATAATAACATATCTTTGATTGAATCATCAATTATAAACAAATATAGCTTTGACTCCAGCACAGACTGCGGGTACTGTTAAAATGAATTGCATATGTAATTTACAAAGACTACAAACATGGCAGCCTCCACTTATGTCTAGAAAGACCTAAATGTGTAAATGTTGGCAATAACATGCTAATAGGGGTGGCTTCGCCCCCCAAAAATGACAAAGGTCACGGAATTTTGTGAAGACAAATTTATTTTATTTTTTAGAGCTTGAACATTCATATTTCAGCATCGTAAATCCGCTTTCTGTATTATTTCTCAGAACAGGTTTGACCAATTTGATATCTATTTTGATGAACTAGTTCATGGAATTTTCATTATTTAGTCATGAAAAAGTCATAGAATCTAATTGTCCCAAAGGTGCAGGAACCATAGTGTTTACCTCTTACAAAATCACCAAATATATGTTTGTGAAGCCTTCCTCTTAAATCCGCAGGCTTTTGTGTTGAAAAATATTGTATCAAACCTAAGTGTTTATCGGTTGTGCAATGCAATCATGGATGATATGATCATTTGGGGGTGGGGGTGGAGTGGAGGTGGGGATATTGGGGGGTTATTTGATTCAATTTTCTTTTTTCTGACATGTACCTTACATTTTAAAGTCTAATTTAACAACAAATCTTTTTTTCTTCAACACATAGGACGCTTGCATATGGTGAATGTAGCCGTGTGCGAATGTGAGGAAGATCATGTATCTTTTTTGAGATATAACCTATGGGCATCAAGTGCCAACTCACCGTCAATGGGCTTCCATGTCGATCTGTTAAAATGGATTGAATTTCTGATGATAGAATCGAGAGTGTCGTTACTAGCCATATGTCAGTCAATCCGTTGGAAAAACAACTTGACAGTTGCGGAGGTAAGCAGCAGGGCTAGAATTTCGTTTCACCTTGTGAGAATCCAAACAGATTCTTGCCAATTGAGTGTGTGCGATTTTTAGAAATTCGCGAGAATCGAATTAGACTCTCGCAAACCTGTCCACAAGAATTAATTGAGAATCGAATTCTCATTAAAATTAAAATGATAAATCTCCAAACTAGGAAATTATATCTTAATCATCGAATCTCAAATACAGTATATTCGTTTGAAATGCAATTCTTGTCCAAAAGTGACCAAAGGGGGATTCACTCATGTTACTGAATTGATAATAACTCTGGAGTAAGGGGGTCCGATTTCACGGGGTACATTGTATTTGATAGAGGAGTAACGCAGGTAACTAACAGTCAACTTTATTTTGGCAAACAAAAAAAACATGGGATTTATTTTTAATTACCTTTCTCCCTACACTTTTTTGACTCTCTCTGTAATTTTAGAGTTAAAAGCACATTTATTATCTGGTTGGTTATGACAATTACTTTGTTTGAAACTTGAAAGATTGTCCATCATTATCAATAACATTTGTATTGATAAGATTTTCTGAATTTCTTGTGTGCAAAAGTAAATACAAAATGTATGTGGCTTTTCAAGTCAATTGCTAATTTCGTATAATATGATAATTGAGAGATTGTATATGAATTCATAATTCAGAAGGCTACATGCAGTTATGCCATGTATCCAAGTAGTATATAACTACTGGTTATGTTTGTTTTTAATGTTTTATTAGTTCAACTCTCTGTACCGCGGATTGGTTGGTGAGACAATGGAACAATTTAGACATTTCAGCTACCAGATTAGAACTCTCGAATTTGTGTCTTTGCAACTGGAAGATGATGTGTCATGTCCAGCATGTCCAGTGGTAAGCTACTAGGTAGTTTGGTTAATAAATATCTAATGATGATAGTAATAATAATATTAATAGCAACGCTATTAATAAATTAAATAAGTTTTGTTTTATTTGTTTTATTTTATTTTGGTTTTCTTCAATTTTCATCACTACCTTCAAGATTTCATAAATTCAGTTGCTTCTGTATGACTGCTTTGTATCAAAATATTTTATTTTATTTGTATCATTCATTATGTTTAAGTTTTTAAGTTCAGGATATTGCTTAAATTAGCAAAATGATAATAAAATACAGACATGTATATTTCAAAACATAATACTATGAAATCAGCTAGTTTTCTTTTCACCTGAGGACAAAGTTGATCTGATCATCAACATCACAAATGGATTTACCAATCTTAAAGCACTATTTGGACTTGGTATTTGTTAATTGATGAAATAGGGCATCACTTTCAACTCGTGGCTGTGCAATTATACACACATGTAGTTTAATGAGATCAAAAGAACCTTACTCGCCAAGACTGGACAACAATCTAAAAAAGTTGGCTAGGCACACCATATCACCCTTTTCTCTTAAGTCTACCCCATGAGGTGATGACACATTAATGATAATAATAATAAAAGACATTTTTGAGTGCCTAACAACAGAATAATTCTCTAGGCGCTTTACAAAAACATAGCTGACTGCAGAAGAATCAAATCATAAGGGCGAAACAACAAAAGATTTGGTTTACTGCAGTCAACTATGATTAACATGATAAAAGCCAATTGTCTTAAGGGGGCTGTGGACTCTCAGGTACAGCCTCCGTAAAACTGCCGTAACTTCTTCAATATTCATTTAATCTTATAAACGTATACACTTTTTTGCAGAAAAGGGTTCAATGAATCCAACCATGATAATGAAATTGACCATTTTGGAAAAAATTATAAAAAACACGTTTTTTGACCCATATTAGGTTTGGAAAAGATAATCAAAATATATTTTGTTAAATTTTGTCATACTAGTTTTATGATAATCCTGATAACATTCATCAGGAGCGTTTTTTTTATTATTTTAATATCTTTTTTATTTTTTGAGTTACAGACCAAAAAGTGCCAAAAAAACCGCACTTTTTGGTATGTTAAATGATATTGTGTCAAATTTAATTCCAATTGTTTTGTTTCTATTTCTGTACCAATTATGATCATAGAATGTTGGAGATAAATTCATGAGCCTTGATGCAAATGTTGGCCTTGTCAGAAAGAATAATGCTGGAACTAGTGCCATTGGACCCAAGCACAAAGATAAGATATTCGTCAATGATGCAACTACAAGGGAGCTTGCCAGCAGACCTGACAAACAGATTCGGAAGAAATATGTGAGTATTCAACTTTATTAATACAAAATCATTGTTTGACCGGCACAGCAATATTCAAATTAAGACCTATTTTGATTGCTGCAAGTATATAAGGTATTCAAATATTTCATGAAGAAGATTTTAAACTCTTTTGATAACCTTTCAATCTTTTTGAAATTTAATATGTTGTGTTAAATCCATTAATCCAGATCATTACACAACTCCAATTTGTATTGGAATGAAACAAGTTATATTTTATAAGAGTATTGCACCTGGGTGCACTGAATTGTACAATTTTCCCATTCTCTGATTAGATAATAATGTCACGATTACACTGATTAGGCATACATTTTGTATAATACTAGTTAATTCCCAGAACCTGATAAATTAAATTATCAGAGTCCTTATAATTGCATTAACCTCATTCATAAATGTAAACCTAGGTTATATGGGCCCTATCATTGTGTAACATAAAACATAACGGTGGTGTCTGTAACATGATATGTACCCTGAACAGTCTCCATTCATGTTGTGGGTGCACGCCTCTATTGCTTTCCTCATATTGGAAAATAGGTTTTTTTGCAACTCATTTCATTAAAAACATGATTGTATAACTGAGTTGTGTTCATCTTTATCAAATTGGAACTACATGTATGCCCTTTCGAACAGGCCTGTATGTTTGACATTGAAATACCACATCTTAACGCCAAATGTGTATTCAATATTATTATGGCGATAAAATTACAAAATGACATTACATCAACACATTTGTTTTTCTCTAGAAATGTATATTGTAATGATTGCATTTCAATAAATAGGAATACATCAAATTTGATGAACATTGTGTCTTAAACGAACCATAGTTCACAATTATCTTTCCAATTAGTGCCTAGCTTCGTGATTGCGATTCAATTGGATCATGCACTGTTCTTTGGTGTTCACCCTTATCTTTATCCAGACTATTTGGGGGCCTATATACGGAAATATACCGAGGTCTGCTGACAGTGATAGTTCTAGAAAATACAGAATGGAGTTTACTGTAAATCTAATCAAATGTTCACTTTATGAAGGGAAATTGTCCGGAAATCTGCACTTTCCTGTGCATAAATTTGTGCACGTTCATATTTACTAAATGTATGTGGTCACCTGATTGGAACACACCTGGCATGCATTTCTATATGATTATGAATAGAATATTCATCTTGAAATAAAAGCACAATAACAAGTACCACCTATGGTTTATTCTACATAGATAGAAGTAATGGCTATTTTCAAATTTCATATCAATAATACCATATGAAGATTTCATAAATGAAATGCATTTCAATATTTTGATAAACTTATAAATTTCTATTAATTATATTATATTTCTACTTCACTATACCGATTAATATAGGAATGCAGCAATTTCCAGGCCGCCAATGATCTACGCTCCAAAAACAAAACAGCAAAATTAGACGTTACAGGCGTGTTTGGAAGTTGCTGTCGTCATGGTGTGCCTCACACTTTTGTCAACCTTGACCGTGGAGAAAGGTAAACGATAATTCATTAATCAACCATACAGAGAGAATACAGTATCCCAAGAGTTAATCAACATTCTTATCGACACTGAAAAACATTGGGCCGTATTCGCGTACATAGTTAAACACGGTTTTACGCTTAACACACGTCTAACTTTGACTTTAGACACAGCGTTTAACTAAATGCAATTCTCATACATTTGTTTTACTTAAACATGCGTTTAACTCGCCGAAATGTGTCTAACTTTAAACATGGTACAGGGGTAGTTTAATGCATGTTTAACTAAACTCGGGCACCAACTGTATGCCTTTTATGATCACTCAACTATGCCTGATGCAAGCTGACATGCAGATCCTGTAGTCTTTAAAAGTACCGTGTATTTCAGGCATTCGGTCGATTTCTATTGTAACCCGTTAGGGCCACAATTAATTAAATACCTGTATACAATCAACATGGGACCACTCTGGGAACAAGATTTGCAGAGTTTAAAATCGTGTTTTGTTAAACACCTTGTTAAAGGATAAACTCACGTTTAAGTTAGACACATGTGTAGTACGAGAATACGTCCCAAAGTGTTCAAAATTCTTTAAATATATGAATCTGTAGCTTTTGGGTTTATAATGTCATTAACATTTAACACCAACCATCCTACGCACTTCAAATTAAGGTACCGCCCATTCGTCCAGTCTATCTTGTGCCACACTTCTGTGGGGTAAAAAAAAAGATGTTTTAAAAGGCGATTCAGTGGGTTAGAGTCTCTGATTGCACGTGCACACACATGACCCAAGTTCAATCCTATTGCATGCAGAGATTAATTCAACCCAAAAAATGACCCCATTGTGTGTAAGCAGTCATTGTTGCTTTGCTATTATTTATGCTCGCAATGATATAACTTAACATGAGCTTTTGCTTGTATACATTCTAGGTTGTGCTATGCTGTCCATGTAATGGACAAACTTCTTGAAGAGGTGTCTGGAACCAGTGTTAAGTTGCCTATACTATATGATATAGCATGTGTCCTGCAAAACCATCTCAAGGTAAGAGGAATCTTCATGAATGTTATGTTATCCTTACATTTATTTGCAAAATGTATAACTATTCCAGTTTGAATCAGAGTCATATTAGAAAATATAATAAAAATGTGAAATAAGTTTATTCTCTTAACTGATCATTCAATGCCATTAAGTATAGGTCAATAAATGTGTATGTGTTGTAACAAATAATATATAGACTCGGGCAAACTAGCATGAATTAAATTAACAAAGACCTTACAAATACACTGTCTCGAACCTTGTGCTGTAACAAGTTAGACAGATCAATGTACGCACATTGATGTGTGATTAATGGCACGACCCAGTAGGGGAGTGATATTATGAGCATATCCACATGTGTGCAAGTGCATTGATTTGTCTAATGTTTCAAGAAGAAGAAAAACACACCCATAATATATTGACCTAATTCATACACGACACGACAATACAACTCAAAATATTGAATGTATGTTCCGATCCCTTTTTTTGGCTATGAAAAAAAATTCACATCAAGATATTTTGATATCCGAAGAATCCCCATAGTTGTCTCATTATGTCTGTTCAATTGTGGGGCCAGAAATGTTCCACTTGACATTATGTCTAAAACGTGGTGAATTACTGCCAAATGTGGTTAAACACCAGTCAGTTTGTGTACTACTCAATGGGTAAATGTGTTGCGACCTTGCGCTTCTAAAATATGAACCACAATCGGGCTGGTAATTTTTACATGCTATAGCCTGGCTGGTTGGAGAAAATATGAAGGTACACCCCTGTGCATGTGTGGTCCAGTGGATACAAGTCTCACAATACAAAGGTTGTGATTTCTAGCCCGCTACAGCCAACATGTTTTATCCTTGGGCAAGGTACGTAATCTCAATTACCTCCTTGACCCAAGCGAGATTGGGAAGCTGTTAGGGGATATTACAATATTAGTGCTGATACTGTGTGCGCTGTATCGGTAACCTGGTAAATGAAGCGAAGTGATTGTGACGATTTCCAAATGGCAGCAAAAAACAGTGGTTCGGAAGTCACATAGAAATGGTGGTCCCGTGCATCGGAAGAGCAATACCCGAGCATGTTAAAAGGTTACAGACTCGTTCGTAAAGAGTAGGGGATCATCCCGGTCTGTATCTGTTCACACATCTGACAGACCCCAATGGAAATAAACTATATAAGCTTATTGGGTTATCCAGGGTCGTAGGACCCAAATAATATCAAATCAAATCAAATCATTGACTACAATCTATTTGGTCATTACGAGACAGTGGCGTAACTGCGTATTCTACTTAACTAATTGCAGCACATAACACGCGCGCCTTCGCAAGGCGCTGGCGTTTACACACAAGCGTTCAAAGACGGAAGATACATATGCATGCGTAAAAGCTGTGACTGTTAAGTCGCGTCACTGTCCAGAGGAAGATAAATAGATTATCTTACTATAATTCGCCGTATGTTGTATGTATGTGTGTAGGTGTGTATGTATGTATGTATGTGTGTATCCTGAAAAGGCTTTCTCATTTTACATTTTAAAGCCGTGACTATTTCACTGATACTAAATAATGACGACCGGACACGGGTTATAAGCTATAAATGGCCGAAAACCGTACAGAATTGACCGAGATATGAGCAAAATTATGTCCAATTTAGGCCTTTTCAGCCCGGCTTTTGAGACTAATTTCTACGGGCCGTGTTTGTTTTTCTCTGCGTACACTGTAACCATGCAGTCGGCGCGCGTTACACATAGCGCCCAGCAGTGCGCCATGCAAAATAAACGCGCACGCGCACTACACCCACGCACCCCTACACACGCGGGCGGGCAAATATTGGAGAAATACGCTGCGCCACGGGAGTTGGTTTCGGTTTAGGCCTTGGGGTTGCGTAAGCCACGGGGCGGGGGCGGGGCGGTTAGGGGCTGTGTATTATGATCCCTTTAGGGCCTAGGTTATGTTATGGTTATGTAGTTTGAGATGGGGTTAATAAAGAAATGTATTATTAAATTGCGTAACGATGGTGTCAGATGTGGGATTTGATACTGTATGTGACACGCGGGCGGACAAATATTGGAGAAGTACGCCGCGCTACGGGAGATAGTTAAGGTTAGGCCTTGGCGTTGAGATAAATTGCGGGCGGGGAACTTTGGGCTTTGGGCTTGAGGTATGCCACGGGGAGGGGCGGGCGGGGCGGTGACGAATGGGGGTTGTGTGTAATGATGTAATGTGGTTTGGGAGACAGGGGGTTAATGAAAAAATGTGATGCTAAATTGCGTAACGGATATGCCACTGGACGGGGGCGGGCCGGGAGGGGACAGGGAGGGGGAGGGACGGGTAGGGTACGGGAGATGGTTAAGGTTTAGGCCTTGGTGTTGAAATATGCCACGGGCGTGTGCGGGCGGGGGTAATTTTCAACTTTTTTTTAAATTGAAATTTAAAAACTTTTGAATTAGGCTACAAAACCTTTTGATTTAAAACAAAAATGTTTTAAATATTGTTCTATTCCTATGTGTTTCGTTATAAATTTTCAACACTTTATTTTTGTAGGTGTCTATCTGGTAGGCCCTACTCCCTAGCGGGAGAGCCCGTCCGCAGGACGGGCGTGCCGCTAGTCTTACTATAATTCACCGTATGTTGTATGTATGTATCCATAAGGCTTTCTCATTTTGCGTCTAAAAGCCGTGAACGTTGCACTGATAAAAGATGATTATAATGTGAGTGTAATAAGCTATAAATGGCTGAAAACCGTACAGAATTGACCGAGATATGAGCAAAAGAGTAACATCCAGGACCTTTTCAGACTGTTTCTACGGGCCATGTTTGTTTATTTTGTGCGTACAGCAACCATGCAGTCGAGCGCGTAACACATTACGCGTCGTAGTGCGCCATGCAAAATAAACGCTCACACGCACTACACCCACGCACCCTACACACGCGGGCGGACAAGTATTGGAGAAATACGCTGCGCTACGGGAGTTGATTAATTTAGCTTGAAGGTGTATAAGCACGGGGCGGGCGGTAGGGGCGGGGACGGCGGGCGAGGGACGGCAGGGGGATGCCGGGCGGGGGCGAGTGGAGGCCATGAACTAATGAGGTTTGGGAGTCAGGGGGTTACTGAAGAACGCTACGGGAGTTGGTTAATTTAGGCCTTGAAGGTTTAGATAAGCACGGGGCGGGCGGGGCGAGGGGAGGTCATGAAGTAATGAGGTTGGGGGGGGGGTTAATGAAGAAATGTGATGCTTACTTGCGTAACACTATAAGTGGAAGGAAATAGTGTGGTTAAAAGTATAAACCAGGGGATACAGCTTGGGGAGATGGTTAAGGTTTAGGCCTTGGGTGTTGAGCCACGGGGCGGGGGCGGAGACGGGGAACAGGGAGGGGAGTGGCGGGGACGGCTGGGGTGGCGGGCTGGGCGAGGGGGTCTAATGAAGAAGTGTGGTTTGGGAGCCTCACGGCCTTGGGGTTGAGATATGCCACGGGCGGGCGGGGCGGGGGCGGTGACGAATGGGGTTGTGTGTAATGATGTAATTTGGTTTGAGAGGCAGGGTGTTAATGAAGAAATGTGATGCTAAATCGCGTAACGGATATACCACGGAGCGGGGGTGGGTCGGGGGAAGGGCGGGGGAAGGGCGGGGAGTGACTGGTGGGGTACGGGATATAGTTAAGGTTTAGGCATTGGAGTTGAAATATGCCACGGGGCGTGGGCGGGCGGGAGTCTTTTAAAAAAAAATAATTGAAATTTGAAAACTTTTAAATTATACAAAACCTTTCGATTTAAAACAAAAATGTTTTAAATATTGTTCTATTCCTATGTGTAAATTTTCCAACACTTATATGTTGTTTTCATTTTGTAGGTGTTCTATCTGGTAGGCCCTACTTTCTAGCGGGAGAGCCCGTCCGAAGGACGGGCGTTCCGCTAAATAAATTTCCATAAATCAGTTTGGTTTCAAAACTTTAGGAAACCATTAAATCCTATGATTCCTTTTGCTGATAATAGCAAACAAATATAGCATTATTGGCATTGTTTTTCTTCATGTTATAGTTAAGAACATTTTTAATATTGATTTCATTTTCGAATCACCCTGTAATGGATAATATTCGCATTTCACTATGTGGCTGTTGTGGATATGCACCAGTTGCATAGAATGCATAAGAACTGTTGGAAATGATTGAGAATTTATCGAAAGGAGTATAAGAATATAGTGAATTAAATTTCTAGAATTTATTTTTGAAATGACATGTAGCTATAAATTTAAATCCATACATATTAGAGTTATTCTGACCACGTGTTATGGCTTGCAAGAGTTTTCTGAAGTAATGATATTCAAAAGAGAATTCCTAGTTGCCAATGAAAAAAATAATGACAGTGTTGTAATTTCATGATTTTGTAAAAAAAATCTTTTGTTTTCACTATTTAGACAATGGACAGACCAGCCAAATATGACTCGGTTTCATTTGCTGCACCTATTTTCCATGCATATGGCCACAAAGCTTCATGCCAAGTAAGTATAGTTTGTCCATGTTTTATGTAATTAAGCCACACATAAAACCAATCCATTTAAGTAAAAATTTGAATTGGGTTGATATTTACACTCTGTGTATGCTTTTATAGAAGGTTTTTCAATCACATTTGTTTTTAAAGAACAGTGACATTAGTTGGTTACCATATACTCAGAGACACACTACCTTGTACATGTTTATCTTTTCAGACCATTCATTATAGATGAATTAGTCAAAACTCTTGATTTAAACTGAGATTATAATTTTGGATATTATGGTCTCGTATTTAAATATACTGCTCAAACCAAGTGATTGAGGTGAATGATTGGAAGATTACTCATGACTTGATCAGTCAGATTTCAACATTATTATGTTTTGAGGTGTCCAAGTGTGGATAATATTGGATCCAAAACATAATAATGGTAAAATTTGATGATTTACGCCCAATATGTATTAGTCTCGCTATGAGTTTTAAAATATTGGGTTCGACTGCGTCTCTCCCAATATTTTTAAAAACTCATAGCTCGACCAATACAATTTGCTTAATCTATCCAATTTTATACCAGAGTTGTGATCCACTAATGGAACTGCAGGAACCAGAATTTCTAGATTTGGCGGAAATAGTATTTGCCAGATTCTTTAGTAGTCTTCAAAAGTGAATTGTATAGATTACTCATCTTGTACAAATCTGCGGACCAGATATGCGGAACTAATCAGGGCTTCGTTTTGATAATAAAGATATTGCATTGACCAGGCATGTAATAGAAAGATCTGTGGAGATCTTGCATATTTATTGTGAAGAAAGGGACATGGTGTCTGGCTAAATTGTTCTTCTGCTAGTGTCCGTATATATGTACATGTATGAGGCGCAATAAAACAAATTCAACATGGTTCGTTTGGGAAAGTAGTGAAACCTAGTGCATTGATGTTGGAAGATTTGCACCTCTGTCCATTCAAACCATGTTGTATTTGTAATATACAGGGTAAAGAATCAAAAGCCCAACAAAGGATTATTTTCATACTGTGTTCTGAATGGATTTGAAGATTCTCTATTTCTTAAATTATGTCATTAGGTAAACTACAGTACAAGATGGTTACCTGGGTTTGGATTAACCGACGGTGAAGAAATGGAGAGGATCTGGGCATTCCTGAGACGCTTCTCCTTTATCACAAAGGAAATGACCCCAACCCACAGGATAGATCTGTTAACAGATGGCCTGTTACACTATAGGCGGAAAAAGATAACAGATCTTGGTAAGATCGGAAATTGTCTTTTAGGTGATATAAGCTAATTGCACAAGTAAATTGTATATCATAGTAAACTGTTATAAACACATCACCAAAAATAAGTCCCCCTCTCAACAGTTCGCCATAACATAGTAAGGTAAAACATTTTACCAATAAAACTTAGTTAGAAATAATCCCATGACTGTTTGCTAAGCGTTGTTTGAAAATGAAAGATGTCCATAACTTCATGGCTGAATGAGCTCAAATGGAAGACAAAAACTGCCCTCTCAAAAGTAAAAAGAGTTTATGAATGGCTTCTTACTAATGGAAAAAACGCCTGTGGTTGAGTGCAGTTTAAAATACCAACCAAGTGAACATTACTCTAATGTGTAAATCAATTCATGATCATTCAGCCATGTTTGGCCAGTTTGAAGGCTTATTTTGAGAGATATTTGAATACATGTAGATGAAGATGTGGTCACATATTCATGTTGGGTGGAGTTGCTTACAAAATTGGTGACTACTAAGTCATTTACTTTTTAACCACATTAAACTGACTATACGCCACATTGATTTAGATAATGGTATCATGCTTTAGGCAACGAGATGTCTTGCAAAGGATGTTAGTAAGAGGTAAAAACACTCAAACTCATACTGAAGTTGTTGTAAATGTGGACACATCCTACATAACATCCTCTATTATTTTGAAAAGGAATAGTCCATGCATAACCATCTTTGAATGCTGGTGCCAGTTTGTGACATTGTGTTAACATTTATCTCTGACCATTGTTTAGCTCAACCGTAGGAATTTTTGAATTAGATTGGCCATTTTGAATCATTTTTTTACCAATACCAGCATCAACATTGCCAAACTCTTACCTGAATGTGCGTTCATTGGTAATGTACAATTACAGTTACGGTGTGATTAAAAGGTTAAGGATTGTCGCATTTTGAAGAATAAAATCACCAACCGCATTCCCATTGTGAAAGTGAAGTCTAAGTCACTGCTAATTCACCCAAAATCACTTCATTAGCTACAACAGATTAGACCAGTAGACAAGAGAATAGCGCAAAACGAAAAGGTGAAATATCCATGTCTTTAGTGTGACAAGTTTGATATTCATGATCTAAAATGCTAGTGAGAGGGTATGGGTTTTCAAAGTGTTGCTGTCAAGGTTGGCAATTTTCCTGCTTATGTTGGGAAATGCTTGATCAGAGACAAATCTCAGTATCTGTTTCTCCATACCTTGATGATCACTGAAATTGTATACATTGCAAACTGCAACCCTAGATGAGGGTAATCAGGCCCTTTATAACAATTCCATTACCAAATCAATGTTAAGTTTTCTTTCTTCCTCCATACATTTTTATTTCCATCATTTATGCAGTAGAGGGTCTCCTGAGCATCCTTCAAGGTAAAATTCTTGGATGGGTGTCATAATATTAGGAAATATTAATGTTTTGCCTTCGACAAAGATTCTATTAGAATCGGAACGTTAGGCCCTCTTATATTTATCATGTTCACTAATACACAGGCTATCTTTGTGGATAAGCAGTTTGCATTCTTACAATATAGTAAGATGGATAGTGTGATGTATTAGTATGTATATTAATTATCAATTGTTGCAATGCTTCATTTGTTTTGTTTATTTTTACAGACCTTTCATTGGCCAAACACATGAACAAGTCATTACTAGTTCAGCAAAACACCAAAGCAGGTATCCAGGAATCATGTGACAAACGTATGTATCACTCATTGTCTTGCACCCAATGCCTTCTTGTCATGTCGTGATCTTTACCATTAATTCTTGACAAGCTGATCACTGAAAAACGTGTCCAACTTGGTATCTGCAATAAGGTCTAAAAAAGAGGTCTGTCCAAATGTGACCGACCCATCAAAATCTCAAAATCCCTTGCCTGTTTTTATTGTATTTGTTTAGATAATTTGTGTATGTTTAAATGATAGTTTTATCTTCAGTTACCAAATCAAAAAACAAAACCATCATAGACTTTAATAAGTTATACCCATCCTCCCTCGTGAACATCAAGGAGGTACAAATTCAAGATTCTAGCTCAGTTGGTATATTATCCAACATTGTTTGAGGGTTCGTACTACGGACTGCAAGCCCCCTTGCATTCTACACATGTAATTCCACTGAGACTTTTAATCTTTTCCATTTTTTGAATGATCCTATTAAAATAAACATAACGTTATTCACTAACAAAATAAGTGTATAGTATTGTTCTTATCCAGTAGTGTTTGTAGCAACAACAAATCAGGGGAAAAGGATAATAGACCGACCGACGGGTCCACTTTTGTTTTTGATGCTTTTTGATACAAACAAACCTTTTTAGGCATATCATATTGTCTACCTGAGTCACATATTAAAAATGCCACAGACTCAAGTCAGATGTTTGATTTGTCACTCTTCAAGGTTATGAATATATTTTCGGTGCTCTTTTTGCAGTTTATATTTGCTATCGAATTCTGGAATGTTTTAAGATCAATGTTAGTCAGTTTTCAGTTTCATTTAGTTTATAAATGTTAATAATTTGAGCATTGTAATAAATTGCACTCTTTGTATAGCATTGCTGATATCATTTAGGATTAAATGCTTCTATGAAGTAGACTTCTGCTAACGCATATGGTGATGAACTATGCTTGTATCTTCTGAACTATTTCAAAGTTTCTTTTATTATGATTAGAATTTTCTTCTTCTTCATTTCAGATCAAATTACCCAAGCCACTGTTGACCAATGGGTCGCTGCGGATAAGAGTCACTTTGCAAAATCCCTTGGAAATGGTAAGTGTGGAAATGGATCAGATCCAAAATTGACTGTATTGAATGATTAATGTGAAAAATCATATATGATCACAGCACTACCCAGAACTCTTTAAACAGAAATTGTGTGTGGGGGGGGGGGGGGGGGGGGGGGGGGTGCTACCAAGGATCTGTGACCAACAGCAATGATCATATTGGTTCAAATATTAGATGTTCAAACATTAAATAGAGATATTCAGCTCATAAACTATGCATGGAATCCTCCTATGTTCAATGATTTAATGCAAGTGTGTGCAACCTGCGGCCCGCCGGCCTCTAATCTGCGGCCCGCGAAGCAATCCCAAAATTCCCATTGATGCGGCCCGTTTTAACCGAAACTCCCTAGGTTACACAAATGGCGGATTGATTAAGTGGTGTGCTCCCTTATAATTAGTAGGTGACGCGCTGCATTTAGTAAATATAACTCGAGGCGTGATTGCGTGTTAAAAGTCCTGGTTAAAATGGCGCTTGCATCAGCAACAGCGAGTAAAAAGAGGAAATTATCCCTCCTCCGGACGTGTTTTGAAATGTTTGACAATCACTGCGGCCCGTGAATGGATCTCAAAATCACAATGAGGCCCGGGTGGTAGAAAAGGTTGCACATGCTTGATTTAATGAATGTTCATAATGTTGATGGCTTTTTCAAAGTCAAACCATTTGCTAATTAGAACTTAGACATTGATTTAGATGGCACTTTGAATATGTCAATCCATAAATCATGTACGGATGCATTAAAAGAATCTAGTTATTCTTTGCCATCATCCCAAAGAATTGCCATTGAATTGGTAGACTTTGCAAGAACGACGAAGGAACATCTGTCTATCAATCATGTATAAAATTCATGCAAATGATATAGCAATCCCAATTTCAGAACATATCCAACGTCAAACTACAACGACTACTAGACAATATCACCCAAAGAAATTCCGCTAGTCAAAGCATCCAAAAATGTGTATAAATACAGCTTTTTTGCTAATACCATATCAGATTGGAACAACCTCCCTTCATCCGTCTTAGATTCAAAATCCATTGAAAGTTTCAAAACCGGTGTAAATAAGCATAACATAGATTAAGTTCATTTGGTCTGCTCATCATTCGCCATTTTGTTTTTCTCAATTAGATGTTGCTTTAAGCAATTTTATTGAGTATTGATTTAGATTTAGATCCCATCCCAGTGATGTTGGTAAATGAAGACAGAACAAAGCTGAACATTCATTCTTAAAATAAAGTCTTTTTCCATATTTCATCTCCTAAAGACCTCACAGTAGCATTCTTTATAGGCCTGAACAAAAATCTGGAAATCAGGAAGCTCCTTCCAGGGAAATGTGGGTGTTTGGAGGGAAATTTGGGACTTGGGAGGGAATTTTGAAGGGAAATATAGCTTTCTTTTTTTGGGATTTTTTTTTGCTTCCTGGGAAATAACATTTATCCCAGCCCTGATTCGGTATGAGTCTGGTTGACCTCTGTGTCTGTATTTGTTTTAAATTACCTTCAAATGGACAAAATCGTATGGATACAAACCTTCACTCAGTGAAGGTACCCGGTAGAGATCCTGGTTGCTGACTATGTCCAAATAATTGCCCAGATACAGTATATGCAAATTGCATTTAAAAGCATTATTTGTTAATATGTATTCCGCATTAGAGGTTCCTCTACCATTCTCACTTGCACAGTATGCCAAACATTTAACATGTCCCGAATTAGCCATACACAGAACTGACAACCTTTATTAAATGAGATAAACAATTTACTTGTTTAATATATTGTAAGCACTGAATACAAACTGCTTATCCACACAAAAATAGCCTGTGTAAGTAATGCAATAGAGATAAAGTGATAAAGATTCTGTTAGGATCGAAACGTAGGCCCTCTCTTATTTATAAATGTTTAAGTGTTACAAATTATTTTAATATTTCATTTCTTATTTTCAGATGAGAATCTATCACAGGAGGAGAAGTATGTTGAACTTCTGATGTCAATTGACAACAACAAGTAAGCAAGGAAATAGGTTTTAAAGCAAGATGTGCAGAGAGGTTCTTATTCTCCCAAAGGGGGGGGGGGTAAATTTTAAAAAAAATCAACATTTGCAAATCCATAATTAAGATCCTCTAATAAATTCCATGTTCATGTGGTAGTCGGTTAATGCAAGGTTTTCTGTGAAGGAGTTTGATATAAGTTGTTTTCAAGGAACATAGATATTTGTGGAGTGTGATGAGTTAGGTGTCCTTATAATAATAATAATAATAATAAAAGGGTATTTATAATGCGCCTCACGTTGTGAACACAACCCCGAGGCGCATAACATACATGTATGAAAAAATATAAGAACATAATAAGGAAGCTATACAAATACAACAACAACAACTTATCATACAAATATAAATAAGTAATCATTAAAAGTTAACCTTGACACCATTATTTGCCATGCAATAAGCAATGTATTTATTTTCCAGTGAGACATTTTGCTTAACGGAAAACCCTGAAACTCGAGTTTCATTGCAGGAAAAGCAAACCAGGTAAGAGAGCACCACATGCATTATAATATAATTGGGAATCATACTTGACCCGGTCTCCTTGAAAAGGCAGTGTTAAGGGTTTTTTTGTGTCAAAATCGATTTATTTCTTGATTTGAATTTCAAATTTTTCAAATTCAATGTAAATGATGAATTACAGTTGAGATTTGAATATCATTCTGTGCTTCAAAAGCTCTATCCATTCAAATCTTTGTATTCCTTAATTTCAACTACTAATTTGGCAACTGTATTTGCTTGCATCATGTCCTGAGGGACTCAGTGTGAGATTTGAAGGAGACATTCACAAAGTATTGGGTTTTTCTACACTCAGGTTACAACACATCATGTCATATAGTAAATTAATGTCACTTATCCCAATGTAGGGTAGAAGTGTTCGTACTGTATGTACTGTGCTTGGTATGTAAAAGAGTGTTTGTAGAAATATATGCCAATTTCATGTACCTCTTCATTGGAGGAATAGTCATCTCTATTGAAATCTTGTGTTGAACTGATACTATGTTTGTTTGTTTACACCTGCATGACTAACATGTCTGAAAAGCTCAGTAAGAGATATGGGCGATCTATTGCAGAAACCACGTGTCTAATGCTGGCTGACAGGATGCATAAACAGTTTAAAGGTATATTATGTGATCTTTCCAGGGAACGCCCTCAACATCGAAAAAAAATTGAAAGAAGATTTTCTTGCAGATTTACATTTCTGATCATAAATCGTACATACATTCCAAGTTACAGGGCGATACGATTCTTAATTACTTCAAAATCATGATTTTTGAGTGAAAATAAACTGTCGGATAACACAGACAGTTTATATTTTCACTCTAAATTCATTCTAAAACCATGATTTTGAGGTAATTAGGAATCGTATCGCTCTGTAACTTGGAATGTATGCATGATTTATGATCAGAAATGTAAATCTGCAAGAAAATCTACTTTTTAAAAAAAATAATGAATATAGGGCGCTCTCTGGAAAAGATCACATAATATGCCTTTAATAGAAGAAGCAATCGTGATGAAAGTTCAAAGTTCAAATAATGTTTATTTTTATTTTTTAATACACGCATTGTAGATTACAATGGACTACAAAGTCTCGTTTGTGTCTCATCATTTTGCCTTATTATTCCATCAGGTAATTGTATTCACAAAACTCCCCATTGTATTCCATAGGGCTTACACTCCCCACTATAACTTATGCTTCTTGTAAACATTTATATCTTTCTGTAGGTTGAAGGCAGAAAGAAAGAGAATAGAGAGGAAACTTGGAATCACATGTCAATGGCAACCAAACAGTCCCAAATACACCAAACACAAACGATCACTAGAAAGCAAGAAAAGAATCGGTCTGCTACAAAAGCTTCATTCACATTCAATGGAATATAGATTTGTTTTAAACTTGAAGAAAAAGTACAGTGGTAAGTTTTAGTATTCCAAGCAAAAACTGTGCCCAAAATGTATCTTTATGGTCTATGATTGAATGAACAATTGCGGAATAGTGCACTTTCCTAAACAATTCCAAGCAATGAACCTCCCCAGTTTAAAATGAACATTATTTGCACAGTAAGAACACAGTATTAGCTAAAGCGACAACAAAACCTTGTTCTTACGAGAAAACAGACATGTCGGGCAGGGGCTTTTCTCTCTTTTTTCACTTGAAAATGACCATAAAAATCAACAACAACTTCAATGTTGGGGGTCAGTATTCATCTGAACGTGAACAATTTTTTACCAATTTCTAAAACAAATGGGCCAGTCAGGCCTGTATAAAAGAGTTTCTTTGTTTCCCTGTCTTCTAACCTAAAATTTATTTCGTTCAAATTGGTTATTCTAAACAGGAGATATGTGCTTTTCCCCAAATTCTGTGAAATTCAATCTATTTCTTGGGACAACTATGAAAATAAAAAGGTTTTGCTTAATGAGGCACAAGTTGAACCTCAATCCACGGGATGGCAATAAAACATACTATTGTCACAGTTGGCCAATTCAGAGTCGCCACTAGGTATGGATGAACTGGAAAAGGAATGTGAATCGTGGCTGAAAATGACTGAAAATAAATAGAACTGGAAATTTGAATAAGAAAATACAAGTGTTCAAAAAATAAAAATAAAGACTAAAAGAGGCTTATCAGCTGATTTAATAAAATCATTAGAATACATTCAAGAATGGTTTGACAGATAGTCTGCATGTTGGAGGCCGAGTCAAATCTGAGTTATTAGCATGACTTGAAAGAGCATAGTTTAAGCTTTGAAATGACACCATGTTGAAGGTAATCGGACTTTGTAATCACAAGATATGATTCAAAACAATTTAAAAAAAATCTATTATTTTCTTTATATTTCACCAAATATATTGGCCTCTATCTCAAAACTGTGTTTGCCGACATCATGTCCTTTTTGACGGGACTGGTCACATATTTAGAATACAGAGTGCACCATGATAACGCTATGATCGATTTAAATAAATGATATCATTAGCACTACCATTGGTTTTGAATATGCCTGCCTGGAACTGTTGTGGCGTCTTTGCGAAAAGTTCCCATTTTTCTGCCTCTTCCTGTATTGAGGAGTCTGGATAAAGGCCAATGAAAGAAATGCAGGTACTGAGAATCAGGCTGTTTGTGTACTTCGATATTTAGGAAAAGAAAATCTTTATATGGCAGGGTAGAACATTTAGTGACATATTTGATACTATAAAGATATACTAATTCAGATTCAATTAAATAGTGAGATTTTGCTACAAGTTTTCCAAAGACGTGTAAGTGTAGAATGATGTGTAGCAGCATTCGAATTGTAATATTATTAGTTTTCAAAAGTAAAAGCATGTTAGCTTTAAAGCGAGTCAAATAAAGGTTTCAAATATGCACATTATTTTTTTTAGTATAGGGGAAGGTGGGGTAATGGCGGACGCGGGGTAATCGCGGACAGGGCTGTATCTAAAGGCAGGTGAAAGAAGGTGGTATTTTGCCACCCTATGATGTTAGGTGCCTCTCCATTGAAATCACACAAAACCTAAATGGGATGGTTGTCTCGCAAATTCTCGCGAGAATTACAAAAATCACTTTTTGGGCAAGTTGATATTTTGGTGCATTACTTTCTCTTTGAAACTGGTATTTCTACATCAAGGAAAACAAAGTCTTATTATTTTTTTATTTAATGTATGATACCTTCTGATAAAAAAGAAATGAATTCGGAGTCACAATGATGAGCATAATAATAAGAGAGGATGTGCCCATACATTGTACATGGATTGGGGTAATCCCGGACATGTACCGTTTCCACGGTAACCAATATGGGCGTGGTCAATTTAACATCATAAATCGGTAATAGTTGTTGACCATATAAATATGTGACATTGTTCTTTGATTTCTGCTACACTTTTAAAAAGGGTATTTTTTAACTCCCATTGAAATACTGTATTCCAATAAAAAGAGGGCTGCCATTGAAAAATACGGTCCGGGATTACCCCCAGAATGTGGGGTAATGCCGGACGACGCCATTTTTGTTATTGCGTCGTAGCTTCGAATTTCAAAATGATGAGTTGATAAAAACTTGATAAAAGGTAGCACCATCACAGTGCTTTGTGTTTACATGATTTTTATTGTTATATGACGTATTATATGTGTGTTATACCTCTCTGACAAAATGTGTCCGCCATTACCCCACCTTCCCCTACATTTATAGTCTGATGGTGAAAACATGACAAACGTCTACTTTTATGTGAAACTTAACGTTTTGCAAAACCTCTCTATTATCAAAACCAATGTATTCAATTAAAGGTGTATGTTCCTATCACCTTTTTTGTGTTATTATGATTTTCTTTTCACATCAAGATATTGAAACGGAATACCGTTTCGGTCTGTTCATTTATACAGTGAGGTATAGGGGAAAATAAGCTTATTTAAAAACATGAGTTATTTTTAGAGTTTGGTGTTGAAACATTAGTCGATCGTAGAGAACACGTTTTTACATATAAATGTGAAGTTTAGAATCATTTGATTGAATACTTTTGTTTTTAAGAGCCAAAATGATGCTCCGATATTAGCGTCGGACGGAAGAATTCTGTATTCCGGCGAAATGTTATTGAAATTGTTGACTGTCGTTATCGTGTCAGTTTAGGCTTCAAATCTCACCTTTTTGATATTCACATAGCCATCCCTAGTTGTGTAAAATAGTCAGGTAGTTTGTCATTGTCTTGTTATGTTCACATTATGTGTAGTTTGTTCGTAAAAGTGATTTGTAAGGAAATATTCTTCCGATAAATTTGTATTCTATGATGAACTTTCGCCATTATTTTCTGTAGTTACCGGAGTGTTTCTAGATATTATAATTTATTCTGATTTTTACAGTAACTCGCCAAATCGTTCTGTTCGTTTTGTAAACCACTTGAAGTTGTTGTAAATGTTGTGTAGATGTAAATTCAGGTGATATTTGTGATATATTTTATACTTTAAATGCATTTTTCAAGCTTATAAAAATGTCTCAATTCATGCAAACTTTAGCTTTAGAAACAAAACATGATACTCAGATACTTGGAGGCGTGGCTTAGAATTGCGTCTGGCGTAAAAGTTCGTTCTATTTTTAGAGTTGGCCAATCAAATTGTCAATATCTGTTGCGCGATTAGATGCGTTTCAAATGTTTTGGAAAGTAAATTTTGGGGTGAATTTTGTCATTCCGGCGGGGTGAAGCGCCAGATAAGGTTGGCAACCAAACCACCTCCTAAAAGCTGCCCTAGCTTAGCCAAACAGGCTGAATGAACTCAGAGAGATTCCGCCTAGGAAACTGATTTCACTGTTTAGGCATTGACATGACATCATGTCTATTTCCATGGAAGTATGGATGTTATTGTACTTATGGATCGACATAGGATTCTATAGCAATCAAGCAGAGAATGCTCAACTACCATTGCATTTTAGTATTATAAAGCATGACGTTTTCCAATGTAATTTTGTGCACCAGCCGCTCAGGATAATTCTGGTGAAGCAGATGAATTACAGAACGTTCCGCATTCTGCATGCACTAACACGATCAAATCATTGTAAATAGCCAATTATTGAAGTCTTGACGTCAGTCTAGCATTATTTACGTCAAAACAAACTATGATTTTGTGCCTGCGTTTGGTCTGCGAAACCAGCTGATTAGTTTTGTTTGTAAACAAACTCTATTGTATGATGAGTTCCAAATGGCGTAAAATAATGAAAGAAACAAGCTAGATTTTTCGTACAAGATGCATTGTGATTTTATGTAATTGTTTTAATAATTTTGTGATTACCAAGAATATTGATGAAATGAGAATTGTAATATGATGCTCAAAAGAGAAACCCATTAGACGGGTATGGAAATATTAATTTACACTTTAAAACTTGTGTCAATACTGTTTATTTGTCTCCATTCTTGTTGTTGTACTCTAAAGATCTAAGCTTAATAAACTGAATCTAGAAGGCATTCTGACATCTCCTAAGACACGCTACCAAAAATGATAGTTAAGAGAATACTCCTATGGTTCAAGTGGATACTGTCCTGATAAGGAGGTTCCTATCCCAAACTGGGGGACATCACCCCCGGTTCCGTTTCAATATTTTGATATCAGAAGAATCCCTATATTTTTTCCATTATATGTGTACAGTTTTAGGGGGCCAGACATGTGCCATTCAGAAAGTATAGGCTAAAATGTGGTGAATTACTGCCAAAGGTGGTTAACCACCCAGGTCATTTGTGTCCTACTCAACGGGTGACTTTCTAGTGACCTTGTCCTTCTAAAATAAGAACCATTGGAGTTATGCAACTCAAACTTTGGAATGTAGCCATTTCAGGATGACCTCATGTAAAACAGAAAACATTAAGTTGAAAATCTGGCCCGCAATCGGAACATCTACCTTTTATCTATTCAACCAATTAATTACCGCATTATCCCTAATAAGCGCCCAGGGTGCTTAGCAAAGTCATTTTAGGTGGGCAGTTTTTGTTACATAAGTATGCCATTACTTTTACTAACGTTGTAGAATGAAACGATCTTGAGTTTAGAGAAAACATATAAAGTGTGTGATGTGAATCTTTTTCGTAATGCATGGTGTTTTTTTGGTACAGTTGGTGGTGTCTATATTCCCTAAATGTAATCTTTTAACGTGGGTGTTTAATAGTTCATACTTTGCAAAGTCATTTCAAAATTTAAGGGTGGGTGCTTATTAGGGCACAGGTGCTTATTAGGGATAATACGGTAATACACATTCATTTCAAAAAATACTTAAGGGAAAAAGATTTAAAAAAAAGGATAACTATCCATGATCGACAACAGAAAACACAATGTTTGTTTGATATTCAATGGAAAATGTATTTAAATTGCTATGCTTATATTTGATTAATTTTCATTTTGAAAATTAAACCTTCATATTTCATAAAACAAACTCACCAACATTTGTTTTGTTTTTATTACAGATGGACAAGCAATTGCCAAAAGGTTGGCAAAACGTTTGCAGAAAGTTGCAAAATTGATCAGGAAAGGAATCACTGAACACAAAAGTGGTATTGACAGCCAGGTCAATTGGGCAGATGTGATCGACCCATCTGGGGCTTTCTACCAAGACATACAAAGATGTGGAAGTGAGTTGTGTATAATAATTATAGAGGGTGTCTCAAAGAAAACATAAAGCAACTGTTTTCTCTCAACAAGTGCTAGGTGACTCTGCATTCATTAATTGTATAACTAAAGAAGGTATGGCTATTTAATAAACAAATCAATGAGGAAAAAACACTTAACTCAGTCCTTATAATTTATGAATCGGGAAAATATTGTCCTTCTCAAATCTAAATGATTTGTAAGTTATCAAGAAACAAAGAGTCTTCAGTATTACCATCTGAACTATTATTTCTAGTGTTTCAACTATCTCTGTGTGAATATTGGCTCATTTAATATGCATTGCATGCAAACCAATGCCGTGCTTGTAAATGCTCAATCCATTTCATCATGCTACAGTCAGTGCAGTGTGCATGTCTTAACTGCGTAAATCCCATTGGAATGGCGAAAAACGCGGCCAACTTACAAAACTTGTCACATTTCACTTATTTTTCACTCGATTGCTTTCATTTTTTTAAAGATAAACTAGATTAACTCACTTCACTCACACAACAGAACAGCTATTGTATGGTGCAATGCACACAACATTGTCAAATGATCATTTCAATTCGTGCACAGTTTGGTTTGATTCACCCTGTATAGTCTCAATTTCAATTTGATTTAATCAGAGTCTAAATATAGCTTGCCCCTGTACACGCTAACCATTGATGGCACTTAGTAAGGTTATCTCTAATGATTTCATGACCGCTAGAGCGAATTGAGCTGGGTTGTTGCGAAATTTGTGGGGGTCAAAAATACAAAATGGTCGCCATACAGGGGATCAAAATCTTAATTTAAAAAAATCTAAGTCACAGATATAAAAAGATTGCAATGTTTACTGCCTACAGAATTGTGTGTACCATGCACAAGAGTCAAAAGGTCAAAGTCCATGAGGACTATGGAGCCTGACATTTGACCCCTATAAATGGACACAACATGTTCCCTATGGATCAATATACTACCATAGCTGGTAGCTTAACTAAATGATGTTACAAATACATTTACAACCTACCCATCTTTACATTATCCAAATAAAATTGTCCAAATGAAATTGTCCAAACTATGCAATATTGTGAAATGCTACACTGCTTGAATGGCATGTTTTCTTGTGTGTGATTAGGTCACATCAACCATTGTAAGTTGTATGGGTATTATTGTTGGAATTAATTTTGTATACTTTTTATTTATTTTGTTTAAGGATGGCATCAAAATACCAAGGTCAATGAGGGATCAGATTGTTGATCTGAGAAATCGCCAGGAGAGGGCAGGCGAGGAAATCCGAATCATACAGAGAGAAATGCTAAACGTCCTCAAACACACGGAAGCTAAACATGAAAAGTATGCTAAACTGATTAAAGATATGACTTTGCAAAAAGGAGTCATGCTGGCTATTGTCCATGCAGCAGATTGCATCCAAAAATCATATAGCAGGGCTTCTAACATTTTTTCTAAATTTATTAGGACACCTCCAATGCCGCAAGAATTTGTCAGGACAGCAAACCATGAGTTCCATGTGTCAGACTCTGACCTTGCAGATCAGATCGAAGGACTGGAGAGACAAGATGAGGATGAAGATGAGGATGAGATTGAGGATGAGGATCTTGAAATTGAGGAACACTCTTAGAGCACTATCGTTCTGTGCATTCTGCAACAATATTGTTAGCAAACCTCTATTGTCAAGATAAACAAGCTTATTATAACTGTTAACCAAATTGCAACAATACATAAATGGGATATCTGCCACAATCTCCGACTGCGGCATTTGTTTTTAGTATTTTGAGAGATTTGTAAAGATTGCGTGCAAGCCTTGTTTTAAACTTTTTCGAGTCACTCATAGCGCTTGAAACCCCATATTTTTGAGTCGTATGCTAAAATGGGTAAAATAGCAGCATCAAATATTTTAAAAGAGGAATTAATATGACATAACCAACAGCCTTCATTGCTTTCCTCAGAATAGTAAGTCTTTTGTAAGCTTGATCTGCAAGATGTCTTTGTTGATTTCACCCATGCATTGCCTGTCGATATGCAAGGCACATGAATTTGCATTGGGACACAATATCATGAGGTTGATCATTATAAATCCATTTTCATTTTCACGGCTAATTTAGCCTCCTTTACATAAAATCATAAATTAATTTTGCTGATATTAACCGTCATCCTCCTGCCATTGCAGAAATCTTGGTGCGATCGGATGTGTTTATTGAGACCACCTATAGTGTCAGCCATTACAACAATATCATAATAAAGAGCAGTGGTTTCTGTATTATCCGGCATTAGTTGACAACCCTTTGCACCATTGATATTAAAATGATGAGACAGTTCGCAGATAAAAAGGGCAAATTGGGAGTGGGCTAAGAAGACAGCTCTGCTTGAGTCCAATTGGGCATTCAAACAGGTCTAAAATCAGATTGCCATCTGTGATACATGATTTAACATTTTTGTTTATACTACCAAGCATGTTAAGCATTTTTCCGGTGACTCCCACCGATTTAAGCGTGTCATATAATTTATCTCTTTAATTGCTCTCAAATGCTTGCTTAATGTCAATAAAAAGACAACAAATCAATAGATTTCTCTGGACAGTACTGGTCGCATATCATTTACGGAAACACGGGTGTTTTTTTTAGAATTTTGCTCAAACAATTTATGATAATCCTTTTGTGTAACATGTAAATATCTTGCTGAAAGCATCCAATGATGTGTTGGGTCTATAGTTACTAGGGTCCTCAATAGATTATTTTTTTATGAATAGGTACAATTATTCCTTTTGACAAATTACGTTATCAAATGATTAAAGAGCTTATGAAACAGTTGCATCATAGTATGTGATGAGAATTGGAAGAATTCAGCGATAAACCGTCTAAGCCCGGCGACTTATTCTTTTTCTTGATTTGATAGCACAGTACATATAAAGTTATCAAGGTTATTGTCATCACATTTTAAACTTGATATCAAGGGTTGAAGTTGACTAGCAACTTGATAATCATCAAATGTTATAAGTTGCAAAATAAATTCAATCTCTGTATCACAGAATGATGGCAAGTGTGAGTATTGTCAGTTATTAAATTAAGTTCAAGATAACCAATAACATTGCACATAGAAATTATCTTCATATGTGATGTGTATTGGTCTTTGTTTTCTGAATGTTCTGATCGATAACTCAGTGCTCTTGTAATATGAAAAAATGTATTCATCATAATTAAACAGAAATGGCTAATTAAACTGAAAAGTGAATAAGTAATAAGTAACCACCAGCGCAAGTGAAGACCTGTATAATATGCAAACTGTACTTGCTCCCTGGCTACTGTTACGTAATTGCTCATTTTCCCGTAATTACTGAACCAAATAAAATGAGATTTTCTTCAAATTATAGCAAACTAATTTCTCTTTATCTTTTGTTTGAAACGTTCCATTTTGACAAGTTATAATTATGTTAAGTCATGTTGCAATTTTTGTGAGACGCTGTGTATTGGGTTACATTCTAAAGTATATATTATAGATGACATTCTTTATTATATCATTCAAACACACATCTCCACATCCATTGGGGGATAAATGATCTCACCCATCAGGTATTGCTACAAATGGCCATGCATTGTACTTGATGATTTAGCTGTACAGTAAACTCTTAATTTCATGTTGTCCCCTCAAAGTGCAATTCAAATTGTATGTTTTGTTGATAGAAATAGAAAGCAAGTAGTACAGGGTGTCCCAAAAGTCTATGCACGACTTTGAAGCTTTGTATTTCACAAAATATAAGTCGTATTGAAAATATGAATACATATTTAGAAAGAGGAGATTTAGGAAATAATGTTGATACCAAACATTGGAGTAACATCTGTTTGTAATGCCACCCTAGAAGTAAAATATGTATTACTGCAAAAATGTAATTTTATACTTCAGAGGAATAAAGTTCATAAATCCATACCAATTGAGATTAACAAAAAGACGGGTAGAATTGGTTAAACGGAAAGTGATCTGTCAATTGTAATATTTAAAATTACACCTATTAATGTTGTGAGTGACCAAGTTTGGTAATAACATTAATGTTGCAAGGTAAGCAGTGAACTGTGACTAATATGCCAACGTTGCTTTTATACCGTTAATTTATGCGCACCTGATTTTAGCAACAATGTGTGGTACTTGGTATGGTTGGGTCTCACACGGCCAAAAACTTTCAACAAGTTTTATAATGTTGGCGGTTCACCAATAGGGTGGTGTTTGGTATCAAGATAATTTCCCAAATCTCGTCTATCAAAATATGGTTACATTTATACCATATGATTTAAATTTTATGAGATATGACTCTTCAAAAACGTGCATAGACTTTTGGGACACCCTGTATAAGGTCATAGTATTTTTTTATGAATGCCATTAACACATGACTAATTTGTGATGCTAAAATGAATGTATCATCTAGTGCATACTATAGAGTAATCAGTTCCAAACTGGAGAGAAGCATTTGGTGTTCTTTATCTCTCCGCACGCAAAAAGAATCCAACCTCACCTGCGCAGTTCGGGTCACACTCACGCATTACTTATATAATGCGCAGTGCTCTTGTTGCCTTTGTGTGTGCGCACGTTCTGCTGTATTGATTTGTTGCTGTAATGAGGCTTTGCCAATTTGGAGCTGATCAAAATATAGGATGTTTGCATATCAGTTAGCTTAGGCCCTATACCAGCAAAATAGGTATTTATTGTATTTGAAATATTTATGGGTATATGTACAGAACAAATTTCTTTATCTACTAGTATTTATCAATTGTGGTTACGCACAAGTAAGGGCATGTTACTATTATGGGGTACTCCGTAAACAGTCACCCCGCGTATGATATACGTCAAGTTTGATTGAGTAAACAAACCAATGTATTGCCATGGATACAAGGTGTATTTGCCCAATGCAGTAGTTAGAGATAATGTCAGTGGTTCATCTGCACGATTGTTCCACACCACACTGACCAATTTGTGATGAAGAAGCATTGGTACCTCGTCTTAGAATATTACTTTCATGTGTGGGTGGGGGGTGAAAAAATGGGGCACTTAGGTCTGTTGAATAGGAGTTTCATTTCATCGCCTTATCTCTAAATATTCACACAACTTACATATACACATGGCAAAAAGTATCGCACCACTTGTTGAAAAGTGCAAATGTGGCCTCGAATTTTGCCACCATGGTGTGATATTAAGGATCATTAGTTTGCGAAAACTGTCCAGCAAAATGTTATGCAATAAAAGGGCCACATTTGAGTTTGTGACGTAATCGATGTAATGTTTTTCAAGGCCAATGGGAAAATGCATAAAACAAGTTTGGATATAACGCGATATTGAGAGGCCCAATGATTAATCTCTATAGTTGTAATCCCTGGTAACACATTCCAGCCTTCCAAGGTCAAAGGTCATCTGGGGTCAAATTTCAAAAGTTGCCCGATTGTCCTCAAATATGAAAAAACACCCTTTTTCGTACACCCAACGGTTATGGGGTCAAAGGTCAAAATAAGTCAAATTTTAAATAAGTTCAAATGACAAAAACAATATTGCGGAAGTGTTGACCGAGGTCAAATAATAATACAAAAATCAACGGTGACCTCATCGTATATACTGAATTTATGAGCAACAAAAAAATGGCATGTTTGGACTCATTCACTGCATTGTAGCCTATAATGTATAAATGGAACATTTCTTGCACCAAATACAGAACTAATATAATGACTATTTTAAGTTTTTAAAGTCTATTCAATATCGAGTTATACCCAAACTTGTTTTATGCATGTTTTTGGACAAAAGCATGCATTTTCCCCTTGGCCTTGAAAAACATTACATCGATTACGTCACTAACTAAAATGTGGCCCTTTTATTGCATAGCATTTTGTAGGACAGCTCACGCAAACAAATGATCCTTAATATCACACCATGGTGGCAAAATTCGAGGCCACATTTGCACTTTTCAACAACAAAAAGTGGTGCGATACTTTTTTCCATGTGTATATATTTAAAAAAATGCTGTATTACTCATTAGATTCAATTCAAGGTATATATGTTATTATGCAATTGTTATGTTAAAGTCATTTATTATGTAAACGATTGAATTTATGTTATGCCTCGGTGAAAGAATGTCAGGACAATCCAGCCTTCGAAACAACACGGCCACAAGACAACTCGTCCTACGAGGCCGAGTTGTGTTTTTGACATTCGGTGAAAGAATTGCTGTTTTATGTTGACCCAGGTTCTGTGAATAAATAAATGAAAATTATGTATGTAGGTGTAATGGGTGTAAAACAGTGGGACCTCATTAGCACAAAGTCATGAGACCTTTAGTTTTAGTTTGTGTTATCTGGTTATTTTATAATATATGTGTTTATCCAAAGGTCTTGAAAGACACTTTGCGTTATCAGATTTTGTGAGAATGAGTTTCCACTGTATCATCATTCAGGAGGCATAATACATGTTGTTCTTAATTGGCGCAGTTTACATCGAAGAGGGAAAAGTGACCTGAAAACAAGGCAGGCTATTTAACCATGACATGACAAGAGTGCTGTAGTGTTTCATTGGTGTACTCTTTGTACCAATCATAACAATTCTTCATACATCAATAGTTGACCTTCCTACATTCGGGAGCGTATAAACTATTTATTCCCACTAAGTTTGAAATGAAATGTTTGCTGGTAACCAACACTATCTACGAAAATTAAGACATTTACAGTTCATTCACGGAGGAGATTGCAATGTTCATCGCAGCAATAATTGCTCTGAGCATGTTCAGTTGGTTGGCATTGATTATATATCCCTCTTTCGACATGAAATCGCCAATTAAGAATAATATATATACCGCAATTGGTGTTGGGTAAATTTTACGCAACTGTTAAGCGGTTGCATACTTCAACAACGTTGTGTAAAATGTTGAGTAAATATTTAAGCAACCTTTTTGCAGTGTACCCTTTGGACCACTTGCCCCAACAAATGACTTAGCACTTTGTCGAGATGAAAAAATATTCAAGCCAACCTGTGACATACTGAATTGTACGCTAAAATGTTTCAAAAACATACCATAATTATGTCATGATAATCAATAACAGAAAAATGTAAAGAATACAACAGAAAGGCATATCTCTGCTTTATAGACTATGCCAAAGCATTTGACTGTGTGAGATACGAACCACTTTGGAAAGCACTTCTAGCTCTTGGAGTTCCGGGTCATTTAGTTCAGCTCTTAAAAAGCCTCTATGATGGACAACTTGCATGTGTTCGAACCGCACATGGTGACAGTGATTGTTTCAATCTAGGCCAGGGTGTACGACAAGGCTGCATTCTTTCACCCACTCTCTTCAACATGTATGCTGAAGTTATTATGAGACAAGCCCTAGATGGTTGGAATAGTGGAATCGCAGTTGGAGGCTGGCTGATTAACAATTTAAGATATGCCGATGACACTACACTACTAGCCAATAGTCTAGAAGAACTGGGTGTGCTTCTCAATAGGGTCAAACTGGAAAGTGAATCCATGGGCCTACGTCTTAATGTGTTAAAAACCAAGTACATGGTCATTGGTGGTAATGATGACACGGCACCTCTGTCAGTGGATGGACAAATAGTAGAAAGGGTCCACCAATTTAATTTCCTTGGTTCCCTCATCACCGATGAAGGAGGTTGTACATCAGAAATAAGACGCAGAATAGCCATGGCAAAAACTTCTATGACTCAGCTCTCAAAAATCTGGGCTAACAGAGGCATAACAAAAGCTACCAAAGTACGACTGGTTAGAGCACTCATCTTCCCTATTGCAACGTACGGCTGTGAGTCTTGGACCATGACAAGTGCAAGCACAAACAAGATCAATGCTTTTGAGATGTGGTGTTGGCGCAGAATTCTTCAAATCAATTGGACAATGAAAAGAACCAACTTAAGTGTCCTGCAGGAAATCGGTGCTACAAAACGTCTGATTGCCAATATAAACTCCCAGACACTCTCCTACTTCGGCCATATAGCCAGGCGCACAGGTTCCTGCTTAGAAAAAACAATTATGCAGGGTATGATTGAGGGCTCAAGGAGACGAGGCAGGCCAAGAACAAGATGGTTTGACAGAATAAAGAACTTGGTTGGTCAACCGATTCCAAATATTTACAAACTGGCTGCTGACCGCCGAAAGTGGCACGTCATCTGTAAAGTCACGAGCTGTCAGTCATGACGGAGACGTACCAACCAACCAATCAATAACTCCAAATCTTTCAGGAAAAAGAGGCAAAACTGCATTTTTTGTTTTTAGCCATTACACAGTTTTCTCTAATCAGTGAGTATCTTTGAATTCACAATTATTGCGGCGTTCGCAACCGAGAGTCTTTAGTTGAAGTAAGACATGTTATACTTTGTTATTTGCAAATTCATCAACTATATAATAACTCTACAAAATATTCTGTGATAATTATTTAATTTGCAGCTTTCTTTAAACGATAATATTGACCGCAAATCCAAACTACCAATGTCCCAAGTTAGCAACATGTGCCATTTTCGAGTCGTTTCAACCACAATTCATGGTTTTAATCATTAATTTTGGAAAGTCCCTCAGCACACCACAAAATAGCACCGAACAAATACAATATGCACTTAGCATCTTTTAAAGACTGTACTGCATGTACCGGGTGTCCCTAAAAAAATTGCACATGTTTGCGCAAGTTGTTGACCATGAAGTCCTAAAGTTTATTGTAATATATTTATACACACGGGAAAGGGAAAACACTCAGCTTTTAGATGCCGTTTATTTTATCTGATTTGGATTTGTCAATCCTGAGATATGGACAATTAACTAGAGCTACCCAGAATCTATGTTGTGCCGCTTTACAGTTTCAAAGGTTTACTCTTAATGGGGCCCTCACATGTATCCGTGTGAGCTGGGCGGCCCCTTACCGTCTTATAGAAAAACAACAGAGTCCAACACGGTGAACAATCAGCAAAAAATGTCAACGGCCGCATTTTTATTTTTTTTGTCACCGGGTTCATACTGTTCTATACCGGGTCCTTATCGGCCTGGAACCGGGCTCATACCACCTCCTTACCAGGTCCTCACCGGCCGAAACGCTTGGGTACCGACCGAACCGCCTTGATAACGTCATCAAACTGCCCTGTATAAGCTGAGCGCTCAAGCTCGCCGCTTCTCTCACATTCCGGGAATCTCTGTAAAATACATTTGCCCTCACATGTATCCGTGTGAGCTGGCCGGCTCATTACCGTGTGACAAATTGGTGCAGACGGCGGCACACGGTGATGTCACACGGTGGGCCGTTTCCCGTCCGTTGAACACGTTGCCGGGGACATTGACGGCCATCCGCGCCCGGCAGGACCCGGCAGGAATTTTGAACATGCTCAAAACTCTTGCCGGGTGAGCAAAAGCGGCGGCAAACGGTGAGAGCCCGGTTTGAGGACGGTATAAAGACGGCACACCCGTTTCGCGCCCGTTCGCAGGGCGGTAATGGTAGGCGGCCACCTTACCGTCTAATAGAAAAACAACAGAGTCCAAACAATCAGTAAAAAATGTCAACGGGCGCATTAATCTTTTGTTGTGGCCACCGGGTCCATAACGTTATATACAGGGTCTATACCGAGTCCTCACCGGTCGGGTACCGGGCTCACCGTCCTCATACATTTCTAGCTTACCGTTCTTACCGGGTGCATAACACCTCCTCACCGGGTCCTCGGTCCATACCGTTCTACACCGGGTCTGTCCCGGGTTCTCACCGGCCTTGTCCCGGGATCACCGGCCTCATACAGTTCTAGCTTACCGTTCTCACCGTGTCCTCACCGTGTGCATACCACCTCCATACCGGTTCCTAACCGGTCGGAACGCCTGGGTACCGGCCGAAACGTCTTGATTACATCATCAAACCGCCCATTTCAAGCTGAGCGCTCAAGCTCGCCGCTTCATTTGCATTCCGGAATTCGTACGACTAACATCTATAATACTCTCTAAATGTAAAAGAGCTAAACCTCACTCTTTCGAGAGCTTTAGGAGGGACGGCTCTTCTAAGAAGTGAAGTTCACTCTTTTCAGAGTGATTTCCACTCTTTTCAGAGTGATTTTAACTCTTTTTAGAGAGAAAATCGCTCTTTTAAGAGTGAACTTCACTCAAAAAAAAGAGCTGTCCCTCCCAGAGCTCTCGAAAGAGTGAGTTTTAGCTCTTTTACATTTAGAGAGTTGCAACATACCTGCTGAAAGTCCGTTCCGCGAACGGTTACCAGGCTGCATGCGGCCATTCGCAGTCCGTCGCTAAGATGGTCAACGTCCACCACCGTCCATCACCGCCCTGCGAATGGGTGCGAACGGGTGCGCCGTCCTTATACCGTCTTCATACCGGGCTCTCATCGTTCGCCGCCGCTTTTACTCACCCGCCAGGAGTTTTGAGCATGTTCAAAACTCCGGTGGCCGGCAAAGTCCCCTGAACGTGTTCAACGGACGGGAAACGGCCCACCGTGTGTGCCGCCGTCCGCACCCATTTTTCACACGGTAATGGGCCGCTCAGCTCACACGGATACATGTGAGGGCCCCATTAGATACAACTTCCACTTGAACGATTGCCCTTCACCAACTGGTGTTATGCAAAATAACATTTTTGTATTGAGATTAAATAGGTTTAAATAATAGAATGAGTGCCTGTGTATCCAAGCAGAACTGAATATAAAGATGTTTGTTACATGATTCGAACCAGTCCTTTTGACGAGGTTTCACAAAATGTTTATTGGGCCTACATTTTCAAAACAAGACAGACGTCCATATGGCTGGGTGCGGCCTCAATTTTCAATAGACATATGATAGAAGAGGGTGTTCACATGGTCTTAAAATATCACGAAACGAGAAGTCCAGCAGAAGAGTCACCAGAGAGTTTGCCATTTATTTCTCATAAACTCACGTACCATCTAGGAATACACCTATATAAAAAGGAGTATTGGAAATGCTTGGTAGATGGTATGGTACAAGCACCAATATGAATAAAGAACATTCTGGAAGACTAAGATATAAAAGGTGGCAGGACACAGTAACACATTGATAACGTGCGGCGTGCACTTCAGAGGGATCCCAGAATAACTGCTCGTAGAAATCCCTTACCACATATTCCAAGGACATCATTTTTGTTCCTCAGCCTCTTTTAAACAATTCTAGTCAAATGTCCACCTTAATGTTTCAAGACGATTGATGCCCATGGATAGACCAATGTTAGTATCGTTTTGACGCTCATAATCATTTATTCTGTAAAAGTGGCACAGCGTCGATTTTGGGTAGCTTTGATAAACTGAGTATATATCAGGATTGACAAATCCAAATCAGATAAAATAAACGGCATCTGAAAGCTGAGTGTTATCCCTTTTCGTGTGTATAAACATATTACACCACACTTTAGGAATTCATGGTCAACAAGTTGCGCAAACATGTGCACAATTTTTTTAGGGACACCCTGTATATATTTACTGTTGCATATCTTTCAATTATATAAAGTACATTAAACATGATCTAAACTCATCTTCATAAATCGGCCCGGCCATACTGTCTGTTAATTTTCAATCAGTCACTCAATGTGGCTTCAAAGGTCTGGAGAATATCACATGTGAAAATACCCTAAAGTTTCAAATGTGTTGGTATGTAGGTAAGGTAAGGATATATGCCAAGTTGCACCATAAGTCGTACTGTTCAAAAGAAAGCAGTATGCCCATACCATTACAAAACAAGTGTTAGGCGTACTTTTTTTTTTTTAAAGAGTTTGAATATTTAATGAGGTAATTAGCCCAATTTCTTAATTACAATAAATTAGGAAAATCACCACAATAATATGTATTAATTATGACTAAACAGTTTATCTTATATTTTGACTCATTTACTGATCGTCATTGATTCAAAAATCCATAATATTTGGTTAAAATAAATAAATTGGTCGTTTTGGTATTACCACTACAATTACTTTGCAATATATACATTCGCAAGGGATTATGGGTACAGTTCAGAAATGCTTTCTGAACGGGAAATCGGCCCGGACTGCTATTTTTGAGCATTCACAATATGCACACACAAAGGTCCTCATCGAGTTCTTTGGTCTTCTTCGCCATGCCGTCAAAGAGCTAGAGTATTGTCCTGTAATATCCCTCAATGTACACTCGATAGGACACATTTATAATGCATCCACATTGTATGCACACACCATGGAATAATTACATAACAATATAAAAGCCTATCACACAATATAAAGAACGTTTGGAATGTCAACAACATGTGTATTATCACACACAAAATCGCCTCAATCCTGAGACTTGGTATGGGTGTGAATAAATTTGGACCTGGGCATAAAAACACAATTCTTGTTCAATTCTATTGTTATGCAAAAAATGTTGAGCCCAAATATATTTATTTGTACTTGCAAACTAACTGTCTTTTGTGTATAGCGAAAGTTCCACCACTCCAGAACGTATACTCCAGCTGGTATAGATATGAGAACAATGTGAAAACCTCATATTTTTCAAAGAGTATGAATAATTGTGGGCTTAACTGTATGTATACGTTGAAGATCAATGAACATTATACACTTTCAGGTTGTCTTTTTATGTGAAATCAATCATGCGTATACATGATTACACTGGTGTACAGGGTGAATCAAATAAAAGTGTACTCAACTTTGGGATTTTATATCTTCGAATCTGTGCAAAAAATTCACACATTTGTTCTTGAAGCAGACGGTTATCTCATTAGCTTTCTAAAGAATTTTAGTTGGTTGAAATTGGTTGTGGTAAACATAATTATGTTATGCTCATTTGCGTAAAATTGAACATTTCATCATGGAAAGAGCATAAGACCAATGAATTTGTCAGAAGCCAGATTGGGGACCAGACTTCTGTGTGTAATAAGATCATGCGAAACACACTGCAATTCTTTGGACACATTGCTAGACGAGAAGGTGACAACCTAGAAAGGTGATAACTCAAGGAGCTGTCGAAGGAACTCGTAAACGTGGCAGACCAAAACTCCGCTGGACTGATGGCATTAAGGAAGCCACGGGTTTATCTCTTATCTCTGCAAATCGCATGTCACAAAATAGACAAAGATGGCGCTTCGTCATCAATAGGGTAACAAAGCAAAGAATCAGCCATGATTCATAGAACGACGACGACGAACATTTTATAAACCGACCACGTTTTGCGATATTTTCTTTTATAAGATCTATTGAAAACCGTCCACACTCGAGTCCGAGCTGCTATCACAAAAGCCAACATTTTGTTGTTGTTGCTAAATTCGTGTAATAATGACATTAATTGTTTTGTCATTATTTCGCATTTAATGTTTGAAAAAACACTGAAAATGTGTACCATACATGAATCCACTTGTTCATTAACATCAAGCATTATTGAGTAAGATATTCAATATTAAATTGTGAGATAGGCTTTTACGACGGGTATTCATAATACAGGGTGTCTCAAAAAAAAATTACAACGCACCATTAGGCGATCATAACTTCCTAATTAAGTATCTGAATTTTACAATTCAAACGGTAAAATGAGGCCAAATTAGTTTTCTACAATTAGAAGAAAACAGCGTTTAATTTTGTTAAGTAATTACGGAGATACCTGTGATTACGTAAGAGTAGTCAAGGAACACTTCCATCCAAATTTGCATATTTTGACAGATTTTCACTTGCGCGGCTGTTACTTACTCATTAATGTTCAATTAGCCAGCACTATTTAATACTATGATAAAAAAGTTCAATTTGTGATCTAAGAATACCGAATAATCGATCATAACACTCATAACACCCAGAAAACCAAAAACAATACAACTCATTGTAAGGAGAGAGATATGACCATAATCTTACAATGTAAACAATAACAAACAATTTGTTTCCAATTGTTATAAAAAGATTGAACTTATCGTACAAATTTTAAATTTTACTGTTCTTAAGTATAAAATGTGATGAAAATAATCTAGACAACTTTTATTTTATATTTTGTGTTAAACTTTGGTCTCATCTGGCATATTATTTGGTGTAAAATAAAATCTAGAACCATAAAAACACGTTAATCCATGTCATTTTGTAGAGAAGTATTGATTTCATGTATCTGCTGTCTGAATCACTCAATATGAGCAAACTTGGATGGAAGTGTTCCCAGACTAATGTTACGTAATTGCTAATTTCTCTGGAATTACTGAGCCGAACCACATCCAGTTTTCTTTAAAGTATAGCAAACTATTTTGCCTTTATTTTGTCGTTTGAGTTGTTGTTCTATTCTGACACTTATTCAGAAAGTTACAATCCTCTAAAGGTGCGTTGTAAAAAAAATTGAGACACCCTGTATAAGTTAAAAGTTTAACGGGTTCGCCGTCGGACAAGTTTTAATCTGTCAAGCTTTCGTCAGGATTAGCTTTGACTTCTTCAGGACCAAATTATTATAATATTAAACAAAACATAGAGATTGCCACTTATGGTAGCACACCTCTAAATAATAGGAAGTCGAAATTAGACGACCATTTTGCACCTTATTTTGATCGATGCGCGACGCTTCAAAAGATGATATCTCAATGACCATTGTGATTTAGTAATTGATTTTGGTATCAAATTTAAGCCCAAGACAATGCTAATAATATGTTTATAACGATAGATCGATTTTAACGATTTAAAGTTAGGAAAATGTTAGGCCTACGACTATGCTAGAAACCCGACATTAGCAAAAGACAAGTTTTTGAATTACGGCCGATGCGCTTAGATGCTCGATTGCTTAAAATCTAACGGTTATCCATGTATATTTTACAATTTTAATCGAAAGCTTGCTAAAATAGCTAGAGTTTAATACCAAATTGAAAGAATTTCTATGTATAAATTTCTATTTATGCCCCCAAACTATGACGCATTATACACGCAGGCCAACGTACTATTAGATTTTCCGAAGATTTAAACCATGTTCTGGCAAGGTTATTTTTAAATTTACACATAGAAAGTCATTCAATTTGGTAGTAAACTCTAGCTATTTTAGCAAGCTTATGATTAAAATTGTAAAATATACATGGCTAACCGTTAGATTTTAAGCAATCGAGCATCTAAGCCCTCTACGGTCATTTTTCAAGTTGATTTTTCGCAAGACTTACGGCCGTGCACCGTGAAAGTAGGACTACTATTTATTAACAAAAAATAGTTAATATTATTTGTGAATGATCTATCATTAAAATTCATATTGTTAGCTTTAATTTGATACCAACCTCGTCTGCTGAATCACTGTAGTTCCCGAGAAATCACTATTTTAATCACGCGTATTGATAAGAAGTATTGCGCAATAAGAGTTGCAAGTTTTCGCCTGGAATTATTTAGAGGTGTGCTACCTTATCTTGTTATTGTTGATGATGTGCTTAGAATAAGAATAGAAATACCTATCGTCCACATTGCATGCTGGGACGACAACATGGCGACGTACACGAGTAGACATTAATAAATAAAAGGTCTATGTTGTGACGCTAAATTTATATTGATATTATTAATATTATTATTAATTCTAGATATTTCCATATCTAGAATTCAGGCCATGATTGACTTGAAATGGCAACACCGTACTTCCGTATTCTGAATCCCATTCAGTCTACGCGCCAATATCTCTGACCAATTCAAGTCTTCGTGCCACGCTGACAACACCTCATAAGTTTAGGCCATATAGTTTTCTATTCACACAACAGGACTGGTGAGCTCTGAATTACAGAAGCTCACGATTGATGCGTGTCATGTCATTTCTTTAGGATAGTCTAGATGCTGGGTGCTGTGTTCGTTTATAATATGAGTAAGTGAACTATTTATGTTGAATTAATAAAATGTATATATAAATAACTTGGAAGCTATATCCGTTATATTCATTCTGTGTGTTCTGATCCCCTCTCCGCCATGCGAGTATTTTCCCCAAAACCACGTCACAACATCTGGTGGAGAATTCGTTCGTTTTGATATTTTTATGTCAATGTTTATATTATTCCGGTCAATTTACCAGCCCCCTTCATTTTGAATAATTAGGACTGTAGCTACAAAGTTGTATATGTATTTTGTTGTTCATCGCATCCAGTGTCGACGACTATAACTCAGCGTGGTGAGACGGTTTGAATTCAGGTAGCATTTTGTTGGTATGCACTGCTGAAATTTAATTATATGTCTATTGAAATTTGTTTTATAGACCCAGAAAGGTCTATTAAAATTGTGTTTAAAATAGTATACACGAAATACATGTAGTATGGCCTATCAATATTTAGGTCTTATTTACGCTGGCAATAATGGGCGCATTCTACATGTTCAACGTGGCAAGTCGATAAAGTCTTTTATATACATATAATTGTTCCGATTTACAAGTCTCTGATAATCTGGTTCAAAAGTGCATGACCACGGTCTGATATCCATTGATAAAAGATTTTTAATCCGAGATTGAAATTCTCGAGCGCGGTAAAATTCTATTGTGAAGATTTTATAAGCTCTTCTACTGGACAGGTGCGTTTCAGACAGACAATTTCTTCGGATGAAATAAATCTTGTTTATTTTGAATGGACTGATTTCTAAATCAAGATACATAATATTGATACACTGCACTGCAATTGAATAAATATTTTATATATTCAGCTGTAACTTGGGACTTTATTCATTTAATTTGATGTCAACTTTAAATTGTTGACTTGGATTTCATTGAGCTTTTAATTTTTTTTCTCATTGGTGAATTTAAACTTCATCAATTAAGTTCATTGTTAGTCTATTAATTAAATTTAATCATCAATCATAATCAATAAATTTTAATTGATAATCTTAATCAAGTTTAATAATTAATAAACTTGGTTCATGTTCAGATTTTTCAAATTTTGATTGAATTTGAACTTGAATTTTGATCTTGAACTTGAGATTGACTAAATTTTTTTTGTTGATTAAATTCCGAATTCTCTTTGGAATTAGCTTGTGATTTTGACATAGATTGTTAAAAAGGCAATGAGCGATAGCGATAGCGATAGTGATAGTGATAGTAAGTCTGTTATATCACTTAATAGTATAGAGGAGGTTGAACTTGACGTAGCAAATATGGCTAAATATGATATGCATAATTGCGATATTAAATATTCTGGTAATCCAGATGATGACGTAGATAACTTCATTAGTAGATTTGAGACGTATGCTGAGCTGAGAGATTATACCGCGCCAAAATCTATACTTGCCTTACAAACAAAAGTTTATGGAAATGCTCGCGTCTATTTGGATTCAATTCCTGATACAGATAAGGATACCATAACCAAGATTAAAGATTTACTTAAAAGTAATTTCGAAGGTTCATCTTGGAAATGGAGCGTCGAATCTAAACTTTTGTCGCGTAAGCAATTGACATCAGAAACACTTGACGACTATGCTTGTGAAATAATAAGATGGTGCAAGCAGGTTGGTAAATCTGAAGCAGAAAAGTTATCTATTTTTGTTCGCGGTCTTTTGCCTTCTGTCAGAGCGTTTGTGTTTTCAAAAGAACCTGAATCATTTAAACAAGCACTAGACGCCGCGAGATTGGGAATTTCAGTACAGCAAACGGCAAATGACTCGCTATTCGCACCCGCACAATCACAAAATACTGAGCCCCAGGTAAATAGCATTCATTCTGTTCTGGACACACTGACGGGAGTCGTGTCTAATATAGCCACCAGAATGGAGAAATTAGAACACGACAAACATGTCTCTTTTTCTTCCCCGCTAGATCGTACTTACAATTCAGATAGTATAAGTAGTTCTTCTCAACCTAGGCATCAACCTAGTCAAACTTGGAATCAACCAAGGCAGTCACAGGCCCCCTATAGGTCGTACAGAAAATTAGTATGCAATAGGTGTGGTCGTGTGGGACATGGGTGGAGAAAATGTTATGCCAAATTTGACGTAAATAGGAATCCTTTAAACTAATAAACCCATCTGCTAGACAGAAAAAGAAACATGTTCCACGACATGTAGATGGGTTAAGGTTTCAAAGATTTGAACATGTAAGAGGTGTATACCGAAATGGCAATGCAAACCGTGTACCTCTTGATTTGAACAGACAGACATTTGGACAAAAATCGAATTCCAGTTTTTCACAAGCGCATATTGAGATTAATTTGTCTACGTTGAATACCATAGCAGCATTTGTTAATGGTAACCCTGTTCAATGTTTGATTGATACAGGTGCATCTGTCAACATTATTGATCACGATTGGTTTCATGCTAATCTTTCCAATTTGCGTTTTTCTATAGAAAAATCACGTGTAGCTGAAGCACGCGCAGCAAATGGTAGTAGTTTGGAAATTACTGGATTCATAGTTTTGTCCATATCTGTCAATGGCACTCAATTTCCTGTACCTATGAATATTGCTCGTAACTTAAGTACACGTATCATACTTGGTTCTCAGTTTTTAAACAGGCACTGCGCAAGAATAGATTGTGAATCTCGTACACTAAGACTTGCTAAGGAGAGTAAAATACTTGTCATTGAGAAACAGGAAATTCCTGCTCACACTCAGTCTGTTGTGTGCGCAAGACTGTCAAATAAATTGCCATTCAATACAATTGGTCTCTCTCATGGAGGCAGGCGTGTCTCTGCATTAGGTGTATTGATCGCGAATACTGCTTCTAGTGTACAGAATAACTGTATTCATTTATTAGTTATGAATACTACTGATGAACCAATAACTTTGTACCCTCGTACTAAATTGGGCATTTTTTCTCTCGTTGACCCGCATAGGATTCACTCCTTCCCCGATCTTGAAACAATGTTAACAATGTTAATATAAGGCAAGCATCCGCGGTAGCTAGCGATGTATACAGTAAACAAGATTCAGTAAAGGAAGTCCTTTCAAAAGTGAATTTAAATACTGATCACATGTCAGATACTGAAGCATCTGAAATCAATGGTTTACTCACTGAATATATTGATATATTTCAAGTAAAAGGGGGTCCTACTGGTAATTACTCCCGTGTTAAACATGCTATTAACACTGGTGATCACCCTCCTATTAGATCTAGACCGTATAGGCAAGCTCCTCACATTCAAGCCGAAGTACGTAGACAAGTCCACGAAATGTTAGAACAAGACATTATAAAGGAGTCAGCAAGTCCTTGGTCCTTTCCAGTATGCATGACACCTAAAGCTGGTGACCCAAATACTTATAGATTTGCAATTGATTTTAGAGCCTTAAATAAGATTTGTGCACGCGATAACTTTCCATTACCTAACATAAACGATGCTTTAGATAGTTTAGGTGCAGCTAAACCAAATTTCATTACAACTCTTGATCTTGCGGCTGGATATTGGCAAATAGGCTTGGAAGAAAGTTCCAAATCTAAAACTGCATTCATCACTCAAGATGGCCTATATGAATTCCAAAGAATGCCATTTGGTTTACATAACGCTCCAGCCACTTTCCAACGAGCTATGCAAGAAGTTTTGAGAGGTTTGAATTGGAAATTCGTTCTCTGTTACTTAGATGACATAATTATATTCAGTAGTTCTTTCTCCGAACACATGGACCATTTAAGGCAAGTTTTCGATAGGTTGCGCGCAGCTGGTCTAAAATTACAACCTAAGAAATGTACTTTTGGTCAAACTGAGGTCAAATATTTAGGTCACGTAGTGAACAAAGATGGTGTAGCAACAGATCCAGCAAAATTGAAAATTGTCCAAGATTATCCAACTCCTGCCAAAGTAACCGAAGTCAAATCTTTTCTTGGATTTGTGGGATATTATCGAAAGTTCATAAAGGACTTTTGCAAAATTGCTGAACCACTAACCAATTTAACTAGAAAAGATGTATCTTTTGTTTGGGATCAAAGTTGTCAAGAAGCATTCAAAACGCTCAAACGAAAATTGTTAGAGCCACCAATTCTAGCATATCCAAATTTCGATGGCACAGAATTCATATTGCAAACCGATGCTAGTCGTACTGGTTTAGGTTTTATCTTGGCCCAAAAGCAGGATGGCAAAGAACGTGTGATATCCTATGGTGGAAGGGCATTACATGATGCGGAAAGAAATTACACTGTTACAGAAATTGAAGCTTTGGCAGTTGTCGAGGGAATCAAGAAATATGCTCCATATTTGCAACATAGTATCAAATTCACTGTTGTAACTGATCATTGCGCTTTGAAATGGCTCTTTGGTATAAACAAAAATACCGGAAGTCGATTAGCGCGATGGGCACTTAAACTGCAGTCATATAAGTTTGATGTAATTCACATTCGTGGACGCCATAATGGTAACGCTGATGCACTCATTAAGTAGAATAGATTATGACAGAATGGATATTTGTACTGATTGCAATCATTCTCATTCCAAAGTCACTGATGCTGTAGAAGTTAATAAGGTAGCCTGGGTAAAGTCGGGATTAGACGAGATGGTGAGCGACATCATACAAAATCCTAGTAATGATGTGAACTCTCGTCCTACAGTAAACGTGGTTAGAAATCTTCGATTTCAAAAAGGGAAACGTGTTGAGAATGACAAAGATTCAGTCAAGCCAAATATTCCAAACTTTCCAAATGAGCTCAACTTAGACAAATTCAAACAAGTTTTGTTGACGGATATATTTGCGGGATCAATGTTGCAATATCTGGAAAACGATGAATTGCCAGATAATGCTGTTAAGGCTAGGAATGTAGTTTTACAGGCTGATCAGTACTATGCACACGAAGGGTTGTTGTATCACATTTGGCATACTCCTGCTAAAGGGCACATGCCTGAAAGAAATGTCCATCGTTTGTATATACCCGTGCAATTAATTGATACAGTTCTAAATAACTGTCATGATCACGTGTTAGCCGCACATTTTGGATTTCAGCGAACCTACAATAGAATCCGTCAACGTTACTTTTGGAAATGCATGTATCGTGACGTAGACAACTGGGTCCGTTCATGTATTTCTTGCTCTCAACGAAAAACTCATAGACATAAAGTACTAGCCCCAATGGTAACTATGAAAGTGCCAGGCGCTTTCGAACGAGTAAGTGTTGACATTTTAGGTCCTTTACCTATTACCACTTCAGGTAATCGCTATGTACTCTGTTTTTCAGATCATTGTACTAGATGGCCAATTTTGGTACCATTGAAAGTTACTGATGCGTCAACCATTGCTCGCGCATTCTTTGATTATGTAATTTGTGAACATGGTTGTCCTCAAACCTTGTTGAGCGACAGAGGTCAAAATTTCCTCTCCAAGATTGTATTGGAAGTTTGTCGTATTATGCGCACTCACAAACTGAATACAAGTTCATATCATCCTCAATGCAATGCAATTCAGAAACGTTTTAATGCAGTAATTCTGGATACCATTTCACATTATGTCAATGAATACCAAAGCGATTGGGATAAGTACATAACAGCTATACAATTTGCCTATAGAACAACTCCCGCTGAAAATTCAGTCGGATTTAGTCCCTTCTTCTTGTTGTATGGTAGAGAGGCAAGACTTCCGATAGACGTTACACTCCTAGCACAATGCAAATATCCAGATAAGACACTTCGTGAGCACATTCACAATCTAGTATCACAACTCGAAGTATTTAGGGACATTTCAAAACGTCATGCTGAACGTAATCAAGCCAAAATGAAAGAGCGTTTTGATGATCGTGCGCAAGATGTTCCATATCAAGTTGGTGATTCAGTTTGGATTTATATACCTGCATTGCAACAAGGATTGTCACGTAAACTCTCAAAGTTCTGGGCGGGACCCTTTCTACTAGTCGAACAGACTGGTCCTGTAAATTTCAAGGTGCGAAATCTTGAAAACAACAAATTGGTAACATCTACTGTACATGTTAACCGTATGAAATTTGCATATAATAGATTTGTCCGTCCAAGCAATGATACTCCCCCTGTGGATCCTAAAAATAGAGATCCAATTCCAGGATTAGTTCTAGACGATTGTCCTGATGATATATTTGAACAACTTTTGGCTACCCACGAGTCTGACAAGAATCAGATTCCAATTATTCCAGGTTTGCCTCCTATTCAAGATGAAACTCCAGAATATGTGATAGAGCGTATTCTCAGGGGACGTTTTAAAAATAAACGTCTTGAGTATTTGATAAAATGGCAGGGCTTCCCAAATTCAAGAAATACTTGGGAACCAGAGACTAACCTAAACGCGGCCGCTTTAGAATCTCTGAAAGCTAACCCAGTCAAAATTACTGGCAAGATGTAAAGCCAGCGGGCAAGAATCATTGCAGGAACAGAGTCTGAAACAGCAAATAAATAAGTAGTATTGAGAAAAGTGTACAAGTATAGAGAACACAGAGGAAGCAGTGAATAAAATTTATAGTCCGTAGGCTGAGATATGTCATGATATGAGTATTACAATTCTTATGACACAAAATGTGTTATTTTGATAAAATTGTTGAATGAGAGCAATTTGTAATTTGGGCAACATTGCCTGAAAGTGTGTGTTCACTTTCGTTAATTTGTATATAGAAATGATTGTTGCAAAGAATTACACACAATAATATTCTTCTTGTAGAAAGTTTGAATTTATATAGTTGAGCAAAAATGCGGAAATGCAGTATGATCAAATAAGTGTTATATTTATTTGTATCTTTTCGGAAGAGGCATATGTTGTGAGGTTTTCTGGCAACATTAGTCTCACATGAATAGACGCAAACAAAAGAAAGTTTAATGTAAATTACTAAATATTTCAGTAGTGCTACCTTTGTCTTGTTTTGTCTGTCCTGTATTGTCTTGTTGTGTACACATAATATATAGTCACCATTGATGACTATTTAATTTTAAAGGGTCACAAAAACGTGATTTCTTTGAAATAAGAAAAATATGTTTCCGTATGAAACATCGAAATTGGAAGGAAATTTTCCAATTCTTTTGCGCTTCAACTTTTGATGAAACCTTTAGACGCACACGTTAATCCGAGGATTATGTATGAGTGTGTGTGTTTGTGTTAGGCCATTTAAGGGATATCCCGTATGCGTGTTTGTTCAGAAAAATCCCTCTTTACCGTGTGAGCGTAATCACTTGGAATTTTTCGCGTGAATTCCGGGTTAATACGGTCGCAGGTTTCCACAGGTTTGGCGTCGCAGAAGATTAATAATAAATTTATATTTAAGGCCACTCGTTTAAAAATAAAATAACATTCTCTGATAGTTAAAATTATACAACCTGATATTAGATGCCGTCAATTTGGCAGACGGAAACATGGATAAAGCACATGTTAAATTTTGTGACGAAATAAATAATTCGTTTCTATATATGATAAAGATATCAGTTTCTTTTATAAATATTTCACCCAGCATTCTTTAAGTTAAATTGTCAGGTGTCAATTTTGTTAGGAAGGGCGTATGTTGTGACGCTAAATTTATATTGATATTATTAATATTATTATTAATTCTAGATATTTCCATATCTAGAATTCAGGCCATGATTGACTTGAAATGGCAACACCGTACTTCCGTATTCTGAATCCCATTCAGTCTACGCGCCAATATCTCTGACCAATTCAAGTCTTCGTGCCACGCTGACAACACCTCATAAGTTTAGGCCATATAGTTTTCTATTCACACAACAGGACTGGTGAGCTCTGAATTACAGAAGCTCACGATTGATGCGTGTCATGTCATTTCTTTAGGATAGTCTAGATGCTGGGTGCTGTGTTCGTTTATAATATGAGTAAGTGAACTATTTATGTTGAATTAATAAAATGTATATATAAATAACTTGGAAGCTATATCCGTTATATTCATTCTGTGTGTTCTGATCCCCTCTCCGCCATGCGAGTATTTTCCCCAAAACCACGTCACAACAATAAAACAACATTATCTCCGTATATCTTGGGTATTTACTTCTCCTAACCCTATGAGTAGAACTATAAAAAACAGTTATCATCATTTGGGTTACCCTTTGCGGCCTTGCCCGATGATTTGAGAGTAGGTGCCCTTTCCTACTTGTGAAAGAATTGGTGGCTCTGAAAAGAGCCGTTCAGATGGATTGCCGCTTCCACTGAACAGAGATGGTGGCTCTGAAAAGAGCTCTTCACGTAGGTTGCCACTGGCCTACTATATATAAATTTGGTTCTGAAAGAACCTCCTAAGGACTGCCCCTTGAACAATGGAAATACGTAGAGACTGCCCCTTGTCTACTACAGACTACAAAAAGTATGATGCACAGTAGTGCGGTCGACCGTCACTCATCTGTAAAGATTTGGTCATGAAGAAGTCATCGGGCAAGGGGCAGCCCAAATGATGATAACAAGAGAAGTGGCAATCTCTATGTTTTGTTTAATATTATAATAATTTGGTCCTGAAGAAGTCAGAGCTAATCCTGACAAAAGCTTGACAGATTAAAACTTGTCCGACGGCGAACCCGTTAAACTTTTAACTCATATATTCAATATTGTATTCGGTTTCAAAATGCAGAAACTTTACCAAAATAGTCATATCTGGTAAACGGTACCATGAAATGTCGTGATTCTTTTTGCTGATGATAGGGAATAAATACATCTATTGCCGCACACATTGGTTGCCTTCATATTCTGATATAAATATTCTTAATAATTATTTTACTTTGAGTACACTTTTTTACTCACCCTGCATGTATGGTAATTGTACTGTCATTCTGTATTGAGTTTCTGACGAGTGAGGATCTGATAGGATCAAGTCCAAACTTTATATTGTATACGTTGAAGAATATGGATATTAATATTTGATAATGAATATTTGAATCTATATCCAAACGATTCATCGATGACAATTACTGAAAATAATCGATGTAAAATGTGTTAATTTCACGTGTAAGTGCCGCCGTTCATGATATTATTTAGTACGCAAATGTCACCTACTAGCAAATAAATTCTTATTCATAATGAGCATAATGAGTGTGCAATCGATTGGTGGGTGTGTGCGAGTAGGGGTGTGTGGGATGGATATTCATAGTGTATGTCTGTGTGGCATAGATTAATTAATTAATCGATCTCAATAATCGATCAAATATAATAGACTATAATTTGGAAGTCAAATTCGCGTCATCACAGTGTTAGCTTCAGACAGTAAAGCGTCAAGATGAAGACACTACTGCTAATTGTATTGTCTCTAATGTTTTACGGAATCAAATGTAAGTACTCGTACAATTTGATAAGGGGCTTTCGATTTGCACGACGGACGCTTTTACGACTGTAAAACACAAAATCATCCCCAAGACGGTTGTTAGTCCCTTTACGTGTTGTAGCATTTAAAGGACCAGCGGGTGACATAATTGACGCATGCGCACATGACTCAAAGTGTCATTCAACCGTCCTAGATTCATCCGTCGTACAAATCGAAAGCTCCCTAATGGTTAAGGTATAGGACAAACTTTCGTTAATGCATTTGATATGGCATTAATGGCAATATGTCTTCTAGAGGATTTGTCATCAGAGGTTACCGTCAACGCTACCCCCTCACCTTACCCTTTTCTGCTGTGTGCTGAAGTGCTTGCAACGATGGGAAAAAACCCTCAAGATGTGAAGGGTATTGTTATTGATAGCAACGTGTTTAAAATCACACAATAAGCCGATGATACCACATTTATCCTTGACGGCAGTGAAGGTCGCTAGTGGAAACCTTAAATGTTCTCGATCAGTTTGCAGTTATGTCTGGGTTACGTATCAATAGCAATACAACTAACGTTGCTTGGATTGGTTCAAAGAGGAATGAGCAGCCTTTAAGTAGTGGTGGTCATCTCAACTGGGTCAGGAATAAATTATCTATGTTCGGGGTTGGCTTCAGTCTTGAGCTGCATGAGATGCAAGCATTAAACTATTCTAGTATTACTGAAGATATCCGCAACAGATACTTGACATTTCTTGGTAGAATAGCAGTGGTTAAGCTCCTTTTTTATCTCAAGATTCAGTCATCTGGTTCTTTCCATCCCAATCCTGATTGTAACATGATTCGTGAGCTTAACCCCCTGAGAACTACCTGCCGATTGGACAGAAAGATGGATACATCATTTATTGCACCAATGAGAGACATTGTTAGAATAATTGTATCCCTGATCAAGATTGGAGTGAAATATTTTAGAAGCAGTATTTCAATTGGTTATTCAAATGCGTATATCTTGAAATTAACCAGTCATAAACATTGTTAAATAGGCAGGTAGTGCCCAGGGGGTTAACAATATGTTTATCAAATTTATATACCTTTTGGAAGGAAGTTCTTCTTGCCTGGGTTTTGTTCCAGCACCACCTGAAGCCAAAATACTGCAGCGACGTTCTACGGTCTGGTATCAGGAACAATCCACTGATAAATATAAGTGGAAATGTGTTATTTTTTTTCAATTGGGTTCAAAATGGCATTCTCTTTATTAACGATCTCGTGGATGCAGAGGGAGGATTCTACTCTTTTAATGCACTTAGAAATAACTTTCTTGAGTCTCATGGGCTCCCACGTGCTATTATTGAGGTTTTAGAAGTGTGTTTTTGATTGCCAATGTTAAACGGGTTACCAACCCATTCATTCCTATATAAACATTGATGAAAGACAAACAGAGTTGTAGACGTATCTATAACATCCTTGTACACAATTTCAATAACAAAGCCAAGATAAAATGGGCGCAAAATCTCCAGCACAAATGATCACAAATGGACAATTATCTGCAGCGCGTAAATTTAAATGTACTGGGGATATCAAGCTAAGATGGTTTCAGTTCAGAATGAGTCGGCGTATCCAAACTTCTTTCTTAATATTATAAATGTTTCCAGCGACGATCGATGTTCTTTCTATAATAAGGTCCAGGAAATAATTGATCGTATATTATTCTGTATGTGTTTTATTACTAATACTATTTGGAAAAAGCTTGAGGAATGGATCCTTTTACAAATCATCTTGCTCTCAATAACATCATTTCTAATCGCGAAATGTGCTTTATACGAAGTAGATACAATTGTTCCAAACTGTCTTTCAAAACATCCAAATTCTAACCGTTTTTGGAATGTATCTTCCGATAGCTTTCGTGGACTGCCAGTTGAGATGCAGCAATAACGATGCCGCCTTCAACAATGAAGAAAATTACGTAGTCGTAGATACTCCTATGACATGGTCACAGGTACATGTTTTTGTTTGTTTGTTTGTTTGTTTGTTTGTTTGTTTGTTTGTTTGTTTACACGGTCGGTCCGTACAGACACACGCTTGGGTCCTGAAGGGACCAGACTCAAGCAAATTGCTCGAGCCAGGCTTAAAAAGCCTATAAAGCTGGTTGAATTATTATTCACACATTTTAAATTACCATGGCTCCGTCTTCTATTTTTTCAATACATGTTATTTTTCTATACGCCTATGCGTACCACTAGTTGACCGTTTTGTTATACATGTATTCACATTACCGTTTGTATACTACTTTTGTTTTTATTTGTCCAAATCATAAATTTCAATTTCCAATAAAAAAATTTTTGGGTCATAACCTATTTCATTCTTCTCTCTTTTCCTTTTATTTTAAGCACTTCTTATATCTCATATTTTTCATTATAATTTTAATTTTCCAACATTTTGTAATTCTTCCACTTGTTTTCTCTACGTGACGTGACTTTGTAGGCGCAGCATTTACACACTCGTACTTGCGCACGGTCCGTATATAACCGGACAATCGTTTTTCGTTATTTCGTTTTCAACACGGTAAGCAAAAATCACAAATAGGATCTGTTTGACTGTCACAGTAAAAAATATAAACAAGAGAAAAACTAGCATTTTTAACGTTCGTTTTTATTCTACTATTTTTGACTAAGAAAAACTAAAAAGATCAACCACGTTCGTTTTTCTTTCTCTAAATAAAGTGTAAAAATTAATCAGAAGAAAATATTTAATTTAAAAGTATTCGTTTTTCTTAATCCGTTTTCATATTTGTGTTTTTTGCTTACCGTGTTGAAAACGAAATAACGAAAACCGATTGTCCGGTTATATACACGGACCGGGCACCCGCCAATCCGAGGACATCTGTCTTACCAGCCGGAAATGTGAGGACAAAAAAATAATGTGAGGACATTTTTCAAGTCCTCGAATTTTTCATGCTTTAAAACGTATAGAAGTAGTGTCCTCACCCCTAAGGGTGTATGGCCACGTACTCCATTAGACGTCAATATACATACTACAACAATGTCTTCACATGTATATATGGTGACATAAATAATTTTGTCCTCAGATTGACTGTATTTTCTATACTTTTTATAACGTGTATAATTTACATGCCCTCATATGGGTTGATGCTCGACTATAGATGTATGTATCCTCTGCTTTTCTATACGTGTGTAGGCGGCGCGATGGCAATTAGTCAATAACATACATAGTGTTACGTCAATGTCTCGTGATAGATATTTTCCATATTCCTCACACATTTTTCGCATTTGTTTTCGTCCCTTCTTTTATATCAATTTAGGCGAGACAACATTGTCAGGCCATGGGTGACTCTGATCTAGTAGTCGTTGACAATGACGAGGAGATGACATTCTTACAACAGTCTACCATGGGATCTCATTGGATTGGCGTCAATGACGAAGACAAAGAGGGTACGCTCTGGTTGTCCGTAGCATTGATTCAAGGTCTTAGACCAAGACGCTTATTCCTATTATTGTGGCTTTTAATCTCCATCTCAATTAACTTCCCTTCCCAGCTTTCTTCTAACAAATATTACCAGTACCTTTCGCCAGTTTAAACTTACACATGCCAAAATATTTATGGGAAAAGTGTATTTTAGGTCCCAGATTCTGGACTGTACTAGTTTTCTTCGATACTTGTACGAAGTCAGTGTTCCAGTATCGGCCAATATTTGGCACATACAAAATGTGCTAGTATCGGCCGATACTGAACATAATTATGTACCAGTATCGTTCAATACTGGGACAAATTGCACTGGTATCACGTGTAGATAAAAGCATGTCATTATTGTTCGATACTGGAACACAATTTGGTGTTCCAGTATCGACCGATACTGGAGCAGTTAACTCGTACTAGTTGTTACATTGGGTACAACTTCTCTACGAGTAGCTGAGGGCCGTGGCTTAGTGGGTGGGACATGGGGCTTGAGAACGGAGGGTCCCCGGATCGAATCCCAGCAGATTCCCGGATAATTTAGTTGGTGTTTTTCCTCGAAAATTGTGATCCCGGTCAAAAACCCTAGACCGGGGTTAGGGTTAAGTAACTGATAACTAATTACTTATCCATGACGTTACATTTTGACAAATGAAAATCTTCTTTATAAAACTTATAAGCTAATAAATTGAAACTATACATAAATCAATAAATAACAGTATGACAATCTATCTCTTCAACCATCAGGGGAATATCGCAGAACAAATAGTGAGCAGGATACGGAGAGCTATCCGGGTTGGTTGTGGCACAGCGATGAACCATCATCAAATGTTGACACATTATTAATTGATGATGATTGCGGGTTGTTTACTATGTCGACATTGAGGGGCCCGTCTAATGTCCACGGTCTTGGAGATGAAGTTTGCTTTGCGTTGAATCAATTCATATGTGAAGATGATACTCATCCGTGTGAGTACTCAAATTATCGTTACTTGATCATCCCACTGTCCATACGGAACAAATGTATATTGATTTAGAGGATAAAATATAGTTCGTATAGCTGTTTTGCTATATACGATGGCCTCATAATCTATAGGCTGTACCATATTTGGAGTTGTGACGACGACACAAACATGGTACGAGCCTATACATTGTAAGACCATCATATATAGCAAAACTATATATAGCGAACTGTATTATATTCTCGTTCTTATTTAGCTTATAGGTTATTTTTATCTTTTAGCGAGGTCACTGTTGTCCCCAGATGAAACTATATAATCACAATTAATAACTAATAATAACAAATAATAACTATTGAATAACATTGTATCATCTAATATAGGGCGTATCCGCTGAAAATCAGCTAAAAACAATCACATTGCCTGTTGACATCCAAAACCACACCAATTAATATACGAATTTTCAGTAAAATATACAGCCCTTCCAATCTGTTAGCTAACTCAAATAATTACCTCAATACTGTTACAAAGTTATCTTATTTGGTGACGCTGGTAGCGGTAAAACAATCTTAATGTTGCGTAAAGAAACATAATTGTGATGGTTAGGAGACGGGAAACCTGTTCTACGGGCAAACGGACCTCTCTGTCTGTTTGTTTATTATTCTAAATATTTTGTGACAAAAATTGATTTGTTTTGAAGATTTCGACTGACCCTACATGGGAGGTCCATTGCCCGTAAAACAGGGTTATTCCATCGCCTAACCATCACAATTAGGTATGCTTACGCAAATAAAAATCGTTTTACCTCTACCAGCGTCACCCACTTTGTAACAATATTGAGGACATTTCATATCAACACATCCAACCACATTTTCGCCTTATTTTTTTAATCCTGGCCTTTAACAGTTGTCAGCGAGGACACTGTTGTCCCCTGATGAAAGAAATTGGAATATAATCCTGATTTAAGGACTTCTACCTACCTTATACTAAACTGCACAAAAAAAGATATTCATATCATGTTCTTTCAATACTTGTTTTCAAATCTGTTCAGGGATATCCCAATATAAATTGTGTATACAAAGATCACACATATCATGAACCTTGAAAATCTAATAGATTTATAACCACAACAATTGACCAACATTTATTTTAGGTATATATATAACGATTGTTAAAAGCAAAGATATTTTTATTTTACCATAAACATTTGGCAAAATAAAAACAGCGCCCTAAGATTACTTAGAAATAATTTATCCAAAATTAGAATATTGAGTTAGGGTGTTTGTCTATAATAAATGACCGTGCCGCCTACTGTTATTTCTACACAAAAGCTTTACAGTTGATAGTAGCAAAAAAGAGTATTTCCCCCTGCTTTCCACCAGAAATCAGCAAAAACAAATTAGGGGGCGTCCATAAAAATGATTAAATCCTTGAGTCACCGTTCAGTAACATGTTCTTATTCTATTTTTATTCTAAATACGACAAACAATCATCATCGAGCATCAACTAATTATCGTGCTCACTCATTGCAATCCTCCTCTCATTGTTCTTCTGGGCACATCTGACTGCTGCTAACTTTTTTATATTTTTATGTTTAGTGCAACACTTTTATTATGGAAAGCAGGCTTTCATGACCCATTTGGTCCTTTTATCCACCCAGTATACATTGATATTTATTTCCAGTTTTATATTTTTTCATTTTAAAGTATGTGTCTCATTGTTATATAATTTGTGCAATGCCTGCGGATGATGGTGAAAAGCTCATTGTCTACTCCATCCTCTAGTCTGTCTTTTCAATGTTGTTTATCAATATTGATTGGAATGATTAATAAAGAATTAGAGTGATAATGGAAAAAATATATGAGCGTGAAATGCGAATACGTAATCATTTTAAATTCCAATGAATATTGATGTTTATGTAATTACATCATGTATCCAGGTAATGCCAGTCAATACTACAGCGCTGAATCGTGTGGCTTAGGTGGTAGATATATTGTATATAATATCCTGCCAATGTCCTGGATGGATGCACGTGATCGATGTCAATCAGACGGTCGGGAGTTAGCCAGTCTTATCACAGAGGATGAAGTTCGATTCCTCAGGAATGGGTTACTCAAAGGCGGATATTATGATGATTTCTGGGTCGGGCTGAGCGATCAAAATGTAGAAGGTAGAACTACTTGAAGTGTGGATATTCCTTGTAATTATCTGCACCATTAAGCAGAGGGTGTAAGAAATAAACTTGATTCAGTTCAAGAAAAAAATCACAATAAATCGATTCCTAAAGATAAAATCAATTTACTTTTCTTCATATTTTTCGATACAACATCAAAAATCGTTTAAATAATATTGTGTAACATTAATTTTTAAAGATAAGTGTTGATACGAATCAAATAATCATTAACGTATGTGACCCAAAATGAGGTATTTCACCTGAATAATCAACTTACATAGACCATCACATTCACAAATACAATCGTTTTCAATCGTTTGTTCTGCCCATTCCTAACAAACTGAACCTTTCACGTGGTAGGCGACTGCACTAGACGACAGTTCTAAAATTGTACAAATGTTTCAAAAATATCAAAAATATTGAATTTCATTACCTTATTTGGAATCACCTCGAGAAATGCATTTAAATAAGTACATACATGCCTTGTGTTGGTTCAGTATTCTTGATATAGAACTTAAAAGTTGGGAATGGTTTATGTTTTGTATGGTAAAACCAAAGCGTGGAAAGTGTTAACAAACATGAGATGACCTGAGTTCAAATCAATTCATTTTAATATTCATGAATATTAACCTCGTTCACAGTCTCATTGTATTATTACTGTACTTTTAGGAACTTGGGAATGGACTGGGCATGAAGACTACGGCGCCGTTTCCGAAACTTTTGACGGTAGAAGATGGAACCCAAATGAACCAAACGGAGGTTCAGCTGAGAACTGCGTTGAAATGACAGACAATGCTATTTTGACCCAAGGTTTTAATGATCTATCATGTAATCTGATGAGACCGTTTATCTGTGAGAAATCTGCAAGTGTTAGCACGTGTAAGTTCCCATCGTTTAGTTTTTCTCCGTGTCTTACACTTTATTCGGATGGACGTCAGGTTAAAAAGAAGTGACATAAATGTAACGCTTTCCACGCGGCAGGCGTCTGCAGATGACAGTTCCAAAATTTCACAAAATGTGTCAACAATGTCAAAATTATTGAATTTCATCACCATATCTGGAATAACCGTGAGAAATGCATTACAATAAGTAGAAATATGTACTAGTATTGGCTCAGTAATTATTGAGATAGACTTTGAAAGTTGAGAAAGGTTTCTGACAAAAATCAGGTTTGTAGACCTATATTGTAAAACTAATAGCCGCATGGAAAGTGTTAATGTTATCGGCATAAAATTATCAGAAAAATTGAATTTTAGACAGAAAGTCGGTTGGATGGTGAACAAATAACAATAGTTTGCTCTTGCGTCTTGTTTTGTAATCAAATCAATTGAAACACTTATATAAACCAAAAAGATCATAAAACGGTGCTCTTAATTAGCATTATTTATTTGGTTGTAGGCTATAGTACAATGTGCTAATGCGTAGATATGGTCTTTGTCGTCTTTATCGTCATCATCGTCGTCATCGTTTAATTAATTTCCCTATTTTTTATTTCTTCCCTAGGTGTTCATGGTTCTTTTCTTGTATATCGCAATCATCGTCTCATTAATCATGTCACAAACATCGGCAATGTGACATCAATGTTTCGCTGCATACAAGAGTGTCTTAAAGACTCGACTTGTCTCTCTGTAAACATGATAGCGACTGGTAAGAAGACCAATTCACCACCGTGGCAGTGTGAATTGAATAGCAGCAATAAGGACGGCTCTCCAATGGCAGATTATATGTCAGCTAAGGGTGCAAAATATGCGGAGTTTTAGAAAAATCGACGTGTGAAATAAAGAGGATAATTGTTTTTAACAATTTGTGACTAAAATAGATGTATGAAAGTTACATAATGAAACGAAACATATTTCAGACTAAAGTACATTTAACATGTTTAACCTACAGGCATATTGACACTACATAGTGTGGTGTCTTATGATGAGTTTCTTTAGTTTGCTCGCTTTTTTGCTACATTTTTTTGTTCCCAATTTGTTAGATAAGCCGTTTGGCAGCTATCAGAGGTCAAAGGTCATATAGGGATTAAATTGCAAAAAGGCTCAGATTATGTTGTACTGCATATCAAAACTGTTCCTTAGGACTTAAGGAGCAAAAAAGTCAACGGTTGTATATCCACCCAATGTCTAGTTTCCGAGATATCGGGCACAAGCGATCAAAGGTCAACATTTTCCTCGAAATCTTTGTACAGGGGGTCAAGTTCTAAAAATGACCCGATTTGAATGAAAATGGTCTCATATTGTTCTGATAGCTACAACAAGTCATAAAAAGTATAGTTTGCTATATCTGTAGCGTCTAGTATATAAAGTGCTCAACAAAAGAAAGTCGTACACTTTGTTTAGGTCAATTAAAGTAACTTTTTATATTTTTTTACCAAACAGGCTAGATAGACATTTGGATGAATCTTTGAGGCACATTTTGATACCACACATAACACCTAGCAACAAAGATAAACCATGATTAGCGCCATTTAAACAAATTTAGTCACTTTTCAAAAGTCACATTTTCAATTACTACACGGGAGGAAAATGGGTGTGTGCGAGGTTCACCCTGTGTGTGATACTGTTTTTCACCAGGATTGACCAGCGGGCAATCGATCACACAGTGTAGCCGTGTACACTACCCTGCGCCGGGCGTACACTTAGTGAGCGGGATATTTGAGTCCGAACATAAAGGGCATTATGTGCTTGTTAACAATTGGTGTTTTCTTCCGCGTAGTGTATTGAAAATGTGACTTTTGAAAAGTGACTAATTTTCTATAAATGAAGCTAATCATGATTTATCTTTGTTGTTAGGTGTTATGTTTGGTATCAAAATGTGCCTTAAAGATTCATCCAAATGTCTATCTAGCCTGTGTGGTAGAATAATAATCGAAAGTTACTTTAAATGACCTAAACAAAGTGTACAACTTTCTTTTGTTGAGCACTTTAGTATCATTCAGTGATATGTCAGAGATTAAGCTATACGGCTAATGCAAGCTAGCTGACCGTTGACATAATGAAAATAATTGATGCGTAACATTTAGATATGGCATTCTTTTTATGGTTTGTTGTATCCATCCAAATAATTTGAGAAACATGTTGACCTTTGATCTATTTTGTCCATTATCTCGGAAACTAAGTATCGGGTGGATATATACTATACAACTGTTGACTTTTTTTTATTCCTCATGATCCCAGGAACAGATTGATATGCATTACAACAACATTACAACATAATCAGAGCAATTTGACTCCTATATTACCTTTGACCTCTGATTGTGGCCAAACAGCTGATCGGGAAAAAATGGGAACAATGACAATTGAATTCCTGAGGGTCAACACTATCTAGAAAAGACCCCAAAAAAATCAGAATTCAGCATAAAGGTTAGTTAAATTACACAAGGAACCGTACTACAGTTTAGTGACAAATCACTTAACATAGGTGAGACTCAACTTTTCTGTGAGCATATCTTTGGTGGTGATGTGGGCGCTAGTTTGTTCATTAATATCAAGCATTATTTAGTAAAATATTCAATATTGTGTTTCGGATTCAAAATGCAGTAACTTTACCAAAATAGTCGTATCTGGTAAACGGTGTCATGAAATATCATTATTCTTTTTGCTGATGATAGTGAATAAATACATCTATTGCCGCATACATTGGTTGCAGTCATATTCTGAAAACAAATATTGTTAATAATTAATTTAGGTTGAGTACACTTTTTCGGAGTATTTCAAAACACCGTAACACAAGAATGCATTCACCGATTGTCATAATTCTTTTTGGAAAATAAATCATTCATTGCAATCTTTCATTTGACTCCAATTTTGTACATGTCTCAATCATTTGAATGTTATGTGTGCTATGCCTACTGTTACTGTTTGTATCAAATAACTCGAATAACCCAAAAACATTCCATTCAATCCCGTGCGGTGAGTACACTATGCGTCGGCGTATGCACCGCATAAGCACGCAGGAAAAAGGAAAATCGCAGAAGACGCACGGCAGAGTGCGATTTATGGAAGACAACTTTTGTTACCGCGCAATGCACGCTCATTAATGTACGACGTGTTTACATGCTCTGAGAACCAATGAGAATTGCCTAACATTCTTAGCTGTTTAAGAATGGTATTTATTTCCGGTTATATAATATGTTTTCATTTTTAATTATACGTCTCATTGTTATGTATTTTGTGCAATTCCTGCGGATGATCGGGTGAAAAGCCCATTGCCTACTTCATCCTCTAGTCTGGCTTGTCAATGTTGTTGATCAATAAAAATTGGAATTATTAATAAAAGAATTAGAGTGATAATGGCATCATGAGCGTGAAATGCGAATACTTTAATCATTTTAAATTCCGAATGAATATTGACGTTTATGTAATTACCCCGGTAATTACATCATGTATCCAGGTAACGCCAGTCAATACTACAGCGCTGAATCGTGTGACTTGAGTGATAGATATATTGTATATGAATTCCCGTCATCGCCAATGACCTGAACGGTTGCACGTGATCAATGTCAAGCAGACGGTCGGGAGTTAGCCAGTCTTATCACAGAGGATGAAGTTCGATTCCTCAGGAATTGGTTACTCGGAGGCGGATATAATGATCATTTCTGGGTCGGGCTGAGCGCTCTAAATGTAGAAGGTAGGACTAATTGAAGTGTGGGTATTTCTTATAATTGTCTGCACCATATTAAGCAGACGGTGTAAGAAAAACAAACTTGAATCAGTTCAAGAACAAATCACAATAAATCGATACTTAAAGATATAATCAAATTACTTTTCTTCATTTTTTTCGATATAACAGCAAAAATCGTTTACAAAATATTGTGTAACATTCATTTTTATATATAAGTGTTGATACGAATCAAATAATCATTAACGTATGTGACACACAATGAGGTATTTCACCTAAATAATCAACTTACATAGACCATAGATCCGATGCCAACATCTGTTATCAAGCTATGTCTGGACAAGTTACTGACCATTCTAACACGGATTATCAACCTTTCGCTGAAATCTGGCGTTGTCACTCAGTCGCTCAAATCCGCTGTTGTTACTCCACTTCTCAAGAAAGCTTCGCTTGACACGGAAATCCTGAAAAATTTCCGCCCTATTTCCAACCTTCCTTTTGCGTCCAAGATTCTTGAGAAAGTTGTGGCCTCTCAGCTTAACGAATATTTCAATCAGAATGCTTTGTTGGAACCTCTTCAATCAGCTTACCGCAAACTTCACAGCACGGAAACAGCATTGTTATCAGTGCATAATAGCATTACTAGATCCCTTGATTCCGGCAATGTTGTCTTGTTAGTCCTCCTAGATTTATCGGCAGCCTTCGATACCATCGATCACAGTATTTTACTCCAGCGTCTTTCCAACCTTGGTATCAAAGGAGTTGCTCTACAATGGATTCGCTCCTACCTCACTGGTAGATTTCAGTCCGTTTCTGTTAAAGGTAGCACTTCATCATCAAAATTGCTAAACTTCGGAGTGCCTCAAGGCTCAGTTTTAGGACCACTGCTGTTTTCCATCTACATTTCTCCTCTTGGAAATCTGATTCGTCACCTTAACCTCAACTTTCACCAATATGCTGATGATAACCAATTATATCTTTCATTCACTAAGTCTAATACTGCATCAGCCATCAGCTCAATCCAGAGCGGTGTTCTTCAAATCAAGGAATGGATGACGCAGAACAAACTGAAATTCAATGATTCTAAGACAGAAGTTCTTTACATTCACTCTAAGTTTGACCGCTCTCCAATGCCTTTCAACTCTATCAACATCGGCTCCTGTTCAGTTACGCCTGCCAAACAGGCCAGGAATATTGGTGTTACTTTTGATGATACTTTCTCTTTCCATCAACATGTCTCGTCTACGTGCCGTTCAATTTACTTCTTTCTCAGGAAAATTGGTCATATTAGAAAGTACCTCACTAACGAGTCATGTTCTACTATTGTTCATGCTATTGTTTCATCAAAACTTGACTATGGTAATTCCTTGTTGTATGGTATCCCAGATACACATCTTCATCTTCTTCAACGTGCACAGAATACGGCCGCTAGAATCATTACCCGCACAAAAAAGTTCGACCATATCACTCCTGCACTCAAGCAGCTTCATTGGCTGCCAATATCATCCAGAATTGAGTTCAAGATCTTGCTCCTAACTTATAAAGCCTTAAACGGACTTGCTCCACAATATCTTGCAGATCTTGTCCATTATCGACGTACATGCCGCAACCTTCGCTCCAACAACAAACTACTCCTTGAAGTACCACGATGGAAACTCGCTACGTACGGTCGCCGTTGCTTTTCATCAGCTGCACCTGTTCTATGGAACTCATTACCACTGGACATTAAGTCATCCCCGAATGTCAACATTTTTAAGAAGAAACTAAAAACTCATCTCTTCTCGAAAGCATACAGTGCATAGCACTTGACTCTACAGCGCCATTGAACATTTCTTTGTAAATGGATATTAGGCGCTATATAAATTATATTATTATTATTATTATTACCATCACAAATACAATCGTTTTCAATCGTTTGTTCTGCCCATTCCTAACAAACTGGACAGACGACAGTTCCAAAATTGTACAAATGTTTCAAAAATATCAAAGCTATTGAATTCATTACCTTATTTGGAATCAACTCGAAAAATTCATTCAAATAAGTACAAACATGCCTACACTGTGACGGTGTTGGGTAATCTTTTGCCCAACATCTTACCCAACTTTGGTTCAACTACTGGGCAACTTTATATACACAAATGTTGGGTACTATTATTGCCCAATTGTTGGACAAGTTTCAAAACATTTTATACATGGAAAATCTATTCTATTGTTAAATCAGCTGTTGTGAATGAACACAGCATGTATTAAAGGAGGTGTCCCGCAAGCATAAAAGTGTGCATTATATGTTAGAAAAATAACTATCGAGCCCAACTTTTGTAATTATATAGAAAAAAACACCACACTTATGACAAAAACAAATAAAAACCGCAATTTCTCAACATGCACTTTTTAAAATTCGCGGCGATCGAAAGTCCCAGTGTCGATGATGTCATAGTTATACAATGCACATGCGCACATTTTAGCACCGATATCCATGACGTCATCGACACCGGGACTTTCGATCGCCGCGAATTTTAAAAATTGCATGTTGAGTGATGGCAGTTTTTATTCTTTTTTGTGACTAGTATGGTGTTTTGTTCTTTATAATTACGTAATTTCGGCTCGATAATTATTTTTCTAACAAATAATGCTCAATGCTGTGCTTGCGGGACACTTCCTTTAAGGATATCATGTAAACAGGTGAATCGAAGGTAAGGCAAATCATTTATAATCAATTGTAATATAAAGTGCTCAACAAAAGAAAGTCGTACACTTTGTTTAGGTCAATTAAAGTAACTTTGGTTGTTTTTTTACCAAACAGGCTAGATAGACATTTGGATGAATCTTTTAGGCACATTTTGATACCAAACATAACACCTAGCACCAAAGATAAACCATGATTAGCGCCATTTAAAGAAAATTAGTCGCTTTTCAAAAGTCACATTTTCAATTACTACACGGGAGGAAAATGTGTGTGTGTGCGAGGTTCACCCCATGTGTGACACTGTTATTAACCAGGATTGACCGGCGGGCAATCGATCACACAGTGCAGCCGTGTACACTACCTTGCGTTGGGCGTACACTCAGTGAGCGGGATTTTTGATTCCGAACATAAAGGGCATTATGTGCTTGTTAACAATTGGTGTTTTCTTCCGCGTAGTGTATTGGAAATGTGACTTTTGAAAAGTGACTAATTTTCTATAAATGGTGCTAATCATGGTTTATCTTTGTTGTTAGGTGTTATGTTTGGTATCAAAATGTGCCTAAAAGATTCATCCACATGTATATTTAGCCTGTTTGGTAAACAAATAATTGAAAGTTACTTTAAATGACCTAAACAAAGTGTACGACTTTCTTTTGTTGAGCACTTTATAAGGTCATGTGTTTAAGCTCGCCTCCTTTCGCGTTACACACGGATTTTGGCTTTCGCGACATGATTTTAACATTACACATTTATATTTTCTTGTATACCCCCGGAGGTAGTAAAAGTATACATTTTCATGAGGAAACAAATATGCCATTAAAATTATAGTACGACCAAGAACTAAAATGGTATGATCAGAAATGTTAGGAAAAATTTCAGAGTTTTTTAATTTTTAATTTGAGATCCATATATTTTTTATACCTACCCCTATCATTATTTACTTTACATATTTGAATTCCTCATGAAATTACCCATTAGATGATATATAATATAGTTGTCAAAGTTACTACGTCGGTATGGTAATTATGGTAATGCGTGGTCCAGCGGATTCACCCTCGCTCCACAATGCAAAGTTTGTGGGTTCGAGCCCGTTGGTGCCAGCATGTTGTGTCCTTGGGCAGGGCACTTTACCGCACTTGCCACGCTTCACCCAGGTGTATAATTGGGTACCGGCATTAATTCATGTTGGGAAGTAAAACAGACTCGCTGTGCGGGAGGAGTGGCGAACCCCCCACAGCCAAATATTACACGGAGTCTGGCCCAAATGCTAATGAAAGAGAGATGGGCACTCCGCGCGCGAGCTTAAGAAGCTCGGCGCGAGTCTTTACTACTTTACTACTACTTATGGTAATTATACCGATATACCGGCTAGTGAATATCTCCCATTTTTATTTTATATATTTTTAGAATTTTCAGAAATATTTGTGTAAGGATGAACCCTTTCCTGATATAAACTGCATTTCTGAATTCCTCTAGTTACAAGCTTTCCAAAAATGTATACTTTTGCTTTCATAGGTTGAATTTTTTTCTCTGTTATAGTTAGAGAATAAAGGTATTGTTTTTAGACCGTACCCGTGTTGTATTGTCTGACATAAATGCGGACGATAGTATTATTTTAAGTAGAACAACGACGCCGCAGGCGGAGTTGTTCTACGCAAAAAATAATACTATATCGAACGCATTTATGTCAGACAATATAACACGGGTACGGTCTAAAAACAATACCTTTATTCTCATTCTTAAACAATCATACTTTAGACATTTATCAAAGAAATAAGTACATTTTATTGTCCACATTTGACAACATTTACCCCTGCTAGGATCGAATAACCCACAAACATTCCATCCAATCACATGCGATGAGTAAACCATGCGTAAGCGTCGCGGCGCCGGCATAAACTCAGGAAAAGCGCTAAAGACGCACTGCAGAAGTGCGCGTTATGGAGCAAACCACGCATTGTGAAGGTCGGGCGCACTGTTAAAACGTAGGCCCCACCTCCCCGTGTTAAGTTGTCTCATCTAGATGTCGCCGATTTCTCTGAGAACCAATGAGATTGCTTAAACTTTCTTAACTGTTTAAGAATCATTTTTATAAATCCGGTAAATTGAGGCTGATTATTCATGTTGACTGTGTAGCGAATAGGAAGAAAGCTGATGATCATGGTCTTATCCATAGTTAATTAGTTGTTACAAATTGTTGACAAGTCTGTTGAACTACATACTTAGAGACTACTAAATATCCTTTAAAATGGGACCAAAATGGTGTTTGTAACATTAGGAGATGACTAGTTATTGTAAAAAGAACAAGGCGTGGGATTATCCCCATTGAGTTTGTACAGGTGGCACCCCTTCCAGCACCACCCCTCGTCCCCAAACATCAAACAGCTGTATCTCCATTTCTGTATTAGATATACCAATGGGATTTTGCAGGCAGAAAGCTTATAATTAGGGCTTTAAAATGATACCACATTTTCTGAGATAGCTTTTGTGGTTTTAAACAGCATTAAACTGAAAAATGTAACAGCACCACCCTATTGGGAGGCGAGTTCATATCGCGTGACCATAAACTTATAGTTACTGTGGACAGTGATGATGGAATGAATAAGATATCGCTAAGCCTATAAGCGTAGACTTAATCCTGATCGACCGTCAGTCGGGCAGGGATTGTGGCCTCAGCTCAGTGAATTGAGTGCAAATTTATAGGCTTAGGGACCGTTCATTATTTATGGTGGAGGGGGGGTTGGGACAAATTCGAGACTCGTATGTTAAAATTACCTAACCCCCACCCCCCCCCCCCCCCTACAGCTGAAACTGAAAATTACATGACCCCCCCCCCCCTGCTAACCAGTAGCTTTTTACACAACCACCCCCCCCCCCCCCCCCCCCCCCCCCCCTCTCCGAAAAAAATCAACTTGTCACATACTTAAGGGGCTGTCTTTACCTTTGATATTTTGTTCATGGATACGTTGGCAAATTTTGTTTGTGCCCTATCTGAACGGCCAATAATTTTATGATGCCCTTCTTTTTATTGTGTGAAATTAGTAATGCGAGCGTAGCGAGTTGGATTTTTTTCTTCATATTTATACATTTTGGGTGGTTTTGTGTGTCTTTATAACCCGAACAAGTTAGAACATTCTGAGCAGAAACGTATAATCCAGTGAAATGTCTACTTTTGTGAGCATTGGTACAAAGCAGAGATGAGGTGAAAATGAGGTGATCACATTTTAAAATCATGAAATTGGATTTTGTAACATTATACACCCTGTGGCTCTAATTTCTCGACCGTTGATGATTATATAGATGTTTTTCCAACATATCGTCTATTTGCTGTCCAGAAGTCGTCTCATAGTAAAAGTTTTTGAAGTCAATAGGTTTTAAGAAAATATGCGCGAAGGGCAGACAAAAAATGGCATTTACACTCAAAAATAGCCTCTAAAATCATTCCAATCACCACCATCTCATAGTTTACACAAATTTACACAACCCCCCCCTGTTCAAGAATAAAAAGTTACATAACCCCCCCCCCTATTTCAACATACGAAAGTTACATGACCCCCCCCCCCCTATAGTTTACAGCCCCCCCCCCCCCCCCCCCCCACCCCTCCACCATAAATAATTAACGGTCCCTTATCGATATCTTACTCGTTCCATGACATCACTGTCCACTGCATCTATAAGTTTACATATTACGATTGATTTTTTGCCTAACCTTCAATTATACTGATAATATTGTCCCCAAAGCCCCAGGAACTCAAGAGGGTCATCATTTCGTCGTCCGCCATATTGATAGTAGGGAGCTTTCGATTTGGACGACGGACGCTTCTACGACAAGATGACACTTCGAGTCATGTGCGCATGCGTCGACTTAGCAATCCGTCGGTCGTCCAATTTCGTCGTCCCCACGTCGGTTGTTAGTCCCTTTAGGGACGCACCATTAGATACTCGGGTGGGGGGGGGGGGGGGGGGCATGGAAGTTTAAAAAATAAAAAAACTTTGCCCACTATCCAGGAAAAAACCCAAACTTTGCCCACCAACCAGGAAAGAAAAAGAAAAAATGACCCACTGCTGAGTAAAAGAAGAAAAAAAGATGACTCACCCAAAAGGCCCATGTAAAGAAAACCATTAAAACCTAAAAAAAAAAAACTTTGCCGGCTTTGCTAAATAAAAAAAAATACTTGCCGCCTGCGCCTTCGGCGGCAAAAAAAAAAAAAATCCGCCTACTTCGGTGGCGAAAAAAAAAAAATCCGCCCGACCCCAACTTCCATGCCCCCCCCTGAAAATCAAATGGTGCGTCCCTTACGCGTTGTAGCATTTAGAGGACCAACGGATTACAAAATTGACGCATTCGCACATGACTCAAAGTGTCATTCAACCGTCCTAGATGCATCCGTCGTGCAAATCGAAAGCTTCCTAATACATGTATTCAGCCGAAGACAGGTCCTAGAAATTGGACGACCGACGAATTGCTTAAGTCGACGCATGCGCACATGACTCAATGTATCATCTTAAGCGTCCGTCGTCCAAATCGAAAGCTCCCTATTGCCGTCGTGTGCAAACTGCAAAATCCATACTTTTCGCGGGCAATTCTATAATTGCCCATATAATTATTAAATGTTATGCAACTGTTGGGTATTTGATCGCGTGGTTTTGATGAGAAAATGAAAGAAACCAACAATTGGGAATATTTTACCCAACTTCTGGTTTTCAAGAATTCGCCAACATTGGGTAACTTCATATTTTACCCAACTCCAAAAGTTGCCCATATGTTTGCTAAATATTTACCAACAAATGTGGACATATAGTTTACCCAACAAATATCCATGCCTTTTACCCAACGCTCTTACAGTGTAGTATTGGTTCAGTAATCCTTGATATAGACCTTGAAAGTTGGGAATGGTTTATATTATGTATATTGTAAGACTTTTAACAGCGAGGAAAGTGTTAACAAACATGAGATGACCGACCTGAGTTCAAATCAATTCATTTTAATATTAGTGAATATTAACCTCGTTCACAGTCTCATTGTATTATTATGTACTTTTAGGAACTTGGGAATGGACTGGGCATGCAGACTACGGCGCCGTTTCCGAAACTTTTGACGGTAGAAGATGGAACCCAAATGAACCAAACGGCGGTTCAGCTGAGAACTGCGTTGAAATGACAGACAATGCTATTTTGACCCAGGGTTTTAATGATCTATCATGTAATCAGATGAGATCGTTTATCTGTGAGAAATCTGCAAGTGTTAGCACGTGTAAGTTCCCATCGTTTAGTTTTTCTCCGTGTCTCACACTTTATTCGGATGGACGTCAGGTTAAAAAGAAGTGACATAAATGTAACGCTTTCCCCGCGGCAGGCGTCTGCAGATGACAGTTCCAAAATTTCACAAAATGTGTCAACAATGTCAAAATTATTGAATTTCATCACCATATCTGGAATAACCGTGAGAAATGCATTACAATAAGTAGAAATATGTACTAGTATTGGCTCAGTAATTATTGAGATAGACTTTGAAAGTTGAGAAAGGTTTCTGAAAAAAATCAGGTTTGTAGGCCTATATTGTAAAACTAATAGCCGCATGGAAAGTGTTCGTTATCGGCATAAAATTATCAGGAAAATTGAATTTTAGACAGAAAGTCGGTTGGATGGTGGACAAATAACAATATTTTGCTCTTGCGTCTTGTTGTAATCAAATCAATTGAAACACTTATATAAACCAAAAAGATCATAAAAAGATTCTCTTAATAGCATTATTTATTTGGTTGTATAGTACAATGTGCTAATGCGTAGATATGGTCTTTGTCGTCTTTATCGTCTTTATAGTCATCATCGTCGTCATCGTTTAATTAATTTTCCTATTTTTTATTTCTTCCCTAGGTGTTCATGGTTCTTTTCTTGTATATCGCAACCATCGTCTCATTAATCATGTCATAAACATCGTCAATGTGACATCAATGTTTCGCTGCCGCCTACAAGAGTGTCTTAAAGACTCGACTTGTCTCTCTGTAAACATGATAGCGACTGGTAAGAAGACTAATTCACCACCGTGGCAGTGTGAATTGAATAGCAGCAATAAGGGCGGCTCTCCAATTGCAGATTATATGTCAGCTAAGGGTACAAAATATGCGGAGTTTTAGAAAAGTCGACGTGTGAAATAAAGAGGATAATTTTTTTTAACAATTTGTGACTAAAATAGATATATGAAAGTTACATAATAAACGAAACATATTTCAGACTAAAGTAGGCCTACATTTAACATGTTTAACCTACGGGCATATTGACACTGCATTGATGAGTTTCTTTAGTTTACTCGCTTTTTGGCTACATTTTGTTGTATCCATTTTGTTAGATAAGCAGCTATCAGAGGTCAAAGGTCATAGGGATTAAATTGCAAAAGAGCTAAGATTATTTTGTATACTGCATATCAAACTGTTCCTTATTAGGACTTAAGGAGCAACAAAAAAAGTCAACGGGTTGTATATCCTAGTTTCCGAGATATCAGGCACAAGAGATCAAAGGTCAACATTTTCCTCAAAATCTTTGTACAGGGGTCAAGTTTTAAAAATGACCCGATTTTAATGAAAATGGTCTCATATTGTTCTGATAGCTACAACAAGTCATAAAAAAAAAGCTATATCTGTAAGGTCAGCGTCTATAGTAGGCCTATTATATAGTATATCATTCAGTGATACGTCCGAGATTAATCTATACGGCTAATGCAAGCTGACCGTTGACATAATGAAATTAATTGATGCGTAACATGTAGATATGGCAAACTATTCTTTTTATGGTTTGTTGTACCCATCCAAACAATTTGAAAAAAATGTTGACCTTTAATCTATTTTGTCCATTATCTCGGAAACTAAGTATCGGGTGGATATACAACTGTTGGCTTTTTTTATTCCTCATGATCCTAGGAACAGATTGATATGCATTACACCATAAATCAGAGCAATTTTAATCCTATATATGACCTTTGACCTCTGATTGTGGCCAAACGGCTGATCGAAAAAAATGGGAACAATGACAATTGAATTCCTGGGGGTCAACACTACCTAGAAAAGACCAACAACAAAAATCAGAATTTAGCATAAAGGTTAGTTAAATTACAGCGTGGGCATTCTGTCAGCGTGCATGGGCATGCTGTCAGCGTGGGCATGTTGTCTTGTTGTTGAGTTCCATGATGAGCAAAAGTCTACTGCAAGCAGGCACCAAAAAGAAGGGCAACACAAAACCAGAAAGTGAAAGCTACAGAGACAAAATTACACATTCTGTATAACCAGATGGTGGGTGTGTTTTCACCATATATGTTCTGTAACTTCCTTTAGATAGGATTGGCTCCTGCCCTGGTGTGAAGGAAACTTATTTTGATAGTCCCCAAGTGGATATAGCTGGTGAACCTTCAGATCCAATCATCTCGCAGTTTGGTTTGCCACAAGGCTCTGTAGTCGGACCTGTTGGATATTCTGTTTATACCCTTCCAGTTGGTGACATTGCAAATCATCATAATGTGTCTCATCATAAGTATGCCGATGATACGCAGTTATACATATCATTTGATCCCAAAGTGCCGGGTGACCTTAACAGTGCAATAACTCGACTCCAAAAGTGTATATTTGATATTAAGAACTGGATGACTGCAAACAAATTAAAGATAAATGATAGCAAAACAGAGTTCTTTATTGCCGCATCTACATACAATCGCAAACACCATCTGCCATCTGATATAACTCTTTCTATTGGAAATGAAAACATTCAACCTGTGAAGACCGTAAGGAATTTAGGTGGCTTCTTTGATTCACAAAATGACCATGTCATCACATATCACAAATGTCAGCAAAACGGTTACTTTCCATTTACGAAATATCGGCAGAATCAGGAAATATATTGATCAACCTACATGTCAACATGCTGTACGTTCATTGATACTCTCACGTCTCGATTATTGTAATGGCCTTCTCTCTTCGCTACCATCTACTTACATCATTCGCCTGCAACGTTTGCAAAACTGGGCTGCACGTCTTGTATTTGAAGTCGACCGAAAACATTCGCCTGGACCACTTTTAAAATCACTACATTGGCTTCCAATACGCCAAAGGATCATCTTTAAATTACTTCTGTGTGTTTATAAATGTCTTCATAACCAAGGACCAATCTACTTGTCAAATTGTTTATCATTATATGTTCCAAAGAGACCACTCCGATCTTCTAATGACTATCTACGTCTTCAATACCCTATCACTAGAGTTCTAGCTGGTGATAGAACTTTCACAGTTTGTGCGTCAAAAGAGTGGAATAAGCTACCTATCTGCATTAGACAATCATCATCTACAAGTGTGTTCAAAAAAGCTCTTAAAACTCATTTGTTCCCTTAAACAGTTTTTCTGTTTATATTTAGTTTCTAATCTATTTTGTAATTGCTATAATATATAGTATGTACTATGCTCATGTTACACTCACATTTTGTAGTTTAAGTTGTAATTTTAAGGTTTTATCTTGTAAGCGCTCTGAGCCTTTTGGAAATGGCGCAATTAATAAGGATTTATGTAGATACAATCTACATTAATCCAGTTTGTATTCAGTAGTAGGATTGATTTTCTTTCTGGCTCATGCACAAGCATAATTGTTTCATGGTTCTTTGGTTTGGTCCACTCAAGTCCACTTCTAGCTTGCATGTGATTGTTTGCTTTAAACTTGTGCACTGATGCTCATCTTGGCTTTTTTCTTGGACAGTGGTGTCTTCTCTCTCCTTCATTATGCTTTTTGCTGGCATAGCGTGAACATCTTTAAAACAGCTCTCTTGGATGGGATATTTATATTTAATATTCTGTGGGCGACAGTGCTATACCTTTGTGGGTTATTTCAACCTTCTGTATGTGTCGGTTATTTCAACCTTCTGTGTTTTACTGGCGTCTTCTTGAACTAATCGTTTCCATCCTCTTCGGCTGTGTATTTTGTTCTCGGTAACTGTAAGTTGATTTACTCAATTATCTGTTAAATGCCTCCGAAACCTACCAACAAAAGAAAGGCTCCTGAACAAGATGGGTCAGAGTCAGTCCGGCCTCAAGGAACCAGAGGCAGTCAATTTGCTGCCACAATCATCCCGGCTGACGTGGTCCGTGGTAATGTTTGGGGTTGTGGAAGTTCAGCCTTCCAAGCAGCCTCTCAGTGGCCGTGAACAACAGATCCAACGATATATCTCTCTGCTGCATTGCTAGGCGCATCAAGAAACAACCAATGTAAGAAACACACAAACCAGGCATATTGGATTGGAGCAGAGTCAAAGACGAGGAAGTTATTTTTGTCAGGCTGATTTGGGACCAAACTGCAAGGTATGGAGGTTGAAATTTTGAGTAATGTAGATAAGTTTAGTTGAGGTAGGGCTTGACAATTATTTTCAAAATGCTGTCATCAGTAACACTCCTTCTACAAGTACGGGCGGTACTTAGTTGGGTTTCAGTGTATTGTTTTACCTCTCGTCTTGCCTTATCTTTTGTATGTATGCATCAGTTTTTTCATCATTCAATAAAGGAAATAATCAAGGGGTCATATGAATCTTATTACGGTTATTTTGTTCACCTAACATCAGCAGTAATACACAGTATACATTGCTGTATCTATGCTATGGCTCACCGATGTTGACCAATCGATAGCCAATTGAGAGTTGCACAATAGAAGGTAAACACTGGTTCTTTTGTTGTCCATACTGCTCACACAGACCACCGTGACCAGCAATGCAACACTGAAAATTTACTTTTCGCAGTCGCTGATTGGACCTTAAAGGGTACGGTGCCAAATATTATCCAATCGGATTGATTTTAAGAGATTACTTCACAGAACACTTCCTTTAGGTGATTCAGTTTCTACATTTTGATTATCATATTCGGTTTTGAAATGGCGCCCAAATTACTACAACCATCATGAAAAAACGCAAATTTCTTAAATATAGCAGCATAAAATGACCCAAAAACATGCCAAACTAGGATATAAATAAATTGTAGTACGGACCAGAATATTTTTTGTAAAATGTAATATTTATATGCTATTTGAAAGAAATATGTCAGCGTTATCAATCAGTTTCTACATTTTTAAAAAGTTGGATAGAACTTGAGATATGATTTTTTAAGCGGATTTGGGCGTAATCGGCATATACCAAAAGCACAGTACAAATGCGCTTGTGGTTTGGTGGTCAGTAAGGGCTGCTTAGGTGAACACCTAAGATCCATATGATTATATCGATTTTGGTTTACTTTTGGGAAAGGCGTTTCTAACATTTTTGTCAATCATTCTACAATGTTTGTTTGCTCGTTCTTTCACTAGGTTTTAAATGCTGATGGTCAGCTGCGCATGAAATATTCCAAGCCCATGCAAAAGATCACTTCCATTCATGTGTGGACTAGTACTTCTTGGTATACCCCAAATCTGTGGGGTTTATATTGATAATTAATTATTCATCCTAGTATTGATACTAGTAAAGAAGCAATCTTCTTGCAGAGTGCTCAATGCGATGCAGAGCGAAATATAGGAGTTGTCTGGCGATCGCACAAGCATGAAACTCTGAGTAGCAACTACCATTCCAAATGGTTCATCTTAGTATTGATATTAATTATTCATCTCTTTTAGCACTCATTTTATTTGTTACCCCCCCCCCCCCCCCCCCCCCCCCATTTTTGTTTGGTCTTTCTTCTGTTTGGTTTTTCTTTTATTCACTCAGGTCAGCGTAGCACCTGGATTGTAGGCGATAGATTGTAAAACTGGCGGTGGTGTAACACTATGGAAGGGTGGAGCTTAGCTTGCTTGTAGCGAACCATCTGATAAATTACATACACACGATTCCGTGTTCTACAACATATAGTTGATACTTCATCTGGGACCAATATCATCTTCAAGGCATCGATGAGATCCTAAATGCTGTCCGTAACCTAGTTCTTACAAAGTACAAGAATCCTATTTAGTTAATGGTCTGACGTCCTTCTTCGCCTGTACTACTACTGGGAGACGGCAAAGGGTGACAGTAAGCAGTGGGAGGCTAACATCAACAGACTGCTTTCCAGTTAACAACAGTTTATGTAAGGGCCAAAACCCCTTAAAAACTACAAATTTAAATTTTATAGCAACTGGTTGGATGCTATCAAGCTAACACTAAATGTTTACAATACTAACGTATTGATTTTTGGTACCACTTACATTTCGATAGTTTTAGTCATGTTTCCACTGTATCATATTTGAATAATATCATACATTGTATTATAATTTAATTGTATTATATAGACATTGTAACATTTGTTATTTGTATGTATTCATATATGTATCGAAATCAGGGCCTGCTTGGATAGCAGTGCAAGACACTAAAGCATATAACCCTCAATAAATATGGCTGATATAAATAAATAATTAAATAACAAGAATTCAAATATTGAAATGGTGAATGAATTCAAATTTCAAATATCTTAGTGTCAATTTTGGTATGCTTATATCATGGTCATCACAAAATGCAGATTATTTATCCAATATAATTTCAAATAGAATATGTATTATTAGTCGTGTTAAGCATTTTTCCCCCACATAGTACTCTTTTGATGTTATTAAATTCTCTTGTACTGCACCATTTTGATTTTGCTAGCCAGGTAATCTAAATTGTTTAGCCAGAACAATATTATCTGCTGTTTTTGTAATTCGCAGACATTGGTCGATTTCCATAATAGTCAGGTAACAGAGGCAAAGAGGGGGAGACACTCGAATTTTAATCGTAATATGCATGGACATTCAATACCTTGTCATCATCAGTGCCTGTACCATTATGACTTATACTCCACTATGTAATGATAGGGTGTACAACTAATGTTAAACTAGTGACTGGAGGAAAGTTTGTCTGTATTGACTTTGCCTGCAAACAGGCGAGGTTATTGCCCGCATATTTTTGATATTGATGATGTGTTGTTATTCAGATATTAAATGGATGATGGTATTTAGGTGGTCTCATAGCCAGACATATATAAAGTAACGTTTATAATCCGTATCTTGGTTGATATAACTTTTTCCCCCATCTACATGTAGGCCAAATGTATTTGTACCTGGTTTATACAAAAAATGGTGATTGAATTAAGTGTTTCTCACAAATAAGTATTATAGTAGAACGGGTCTTTTTAAACTTAATATTTCCTTTATTTCACGTGCATAATAAATAAGGAACATATTATAAAGTGATACTTGATTATCCTCTTAATTATCAATAGGTTGACATACATAACATTTTTTCTCTCAAACTGGTTAAAGTCGGCGATGGTCGATTTTTATTAATTGTGGTGACCGCTTCCAAAGGGATAACATATAAATTCAAGTTGTTGGATCAGGAAAGGTCCTGGTTGGATTAAGTATTTGGTTGTCGGATCGTAGCTACAGGATCAGCCTTGGTCAAAATGGGTTCCTCTACGCTCAATGGATGAGGTCCAAAATAGATATGCCAGAGTTTGTGATTCTACTATACACTCTTAGAAAAAATGGTTCGTTTAAGAACCCTTTTTTGTCCCGCGGGGAGCACCTTTTGGCCTAAAAGGTTCTAAAAAGAACCTTAGAATGGTTCTTTGAAGAACTTTCAAATTTTAAATAAGACATAAAGGTATATTTACTTTTTTGTTTTTATGTAATATGCAAATTCAAGAGAAATGTAAACAAATTTAGTCCTTTTCAACTGTTAAAAATCATTTCTTCTTGGCTAAAAACATTTTTTACCGTTTTACCAAGAACCATTGAGGGTTCTCCATAATTTTTCCCCAAAAGGTTCTTGAAGCTTGAGGAACCATTTTCTTGGCTAAAGAACCCTTTTAGAACCTTTTTTGGTTCTAAAAGGAACCCAATGAAATTTCTATAGGGTTCCTTTTAGAACCAAAAAAGGTTCTAAAAGGGTTCTTTAGCCAAGAAAATGGTTCCTCAAGCTTCAAGAACCTTTTGGGAAAAAATTATGGAGAACCCTCAATGGTTCTTGGTAAAACGGTAAAAAATGTTTTTAGCCAAGAAGAAATGATTTTTAACAGTTGAAAAGGATTAAATTTGTTTACATTTCTCTTGAATTTGCATATTACATAAAAACAAAAAAGTAAATATACCTTTAGGTCTTATTTAAAATTTGAAAGTTCTTCAAAGAACCATTCTAAGGTTCTTTTTAGAACCTTTTAGGCCAAAAGGTGCTCCCCGCGGGACAAAAAAGGGTTCTTAAACGAACCATTTTTTCTAAGAGTGTAGAACACCCTATTATAATATGTTATAATAATAACTTTACTCAATTGGGTAATACTGAATTAATTCCAGTTACATTTAATCGCTAGTAATCAATTTAAAAAATGTGCTATTGTCCATCGCACTCATCATGGGTTCGAGTTTATGTGTATTATAATGCTGGGCGAAATAAGTGTCTATACACTTTTCAAATAGCGTTACATCTATCGCATCATTGAATGTGTGTATTAAACTAATATGTTTCAAAATGTTTGATGTATTTGAACTTTTCAGTTGATCAAACTATTTTTATATATCCCGTTAGCTAGTATTAGATACTGTAGTTGCCACAATAGACTATCAACACCCAATCTGTTTATCGGGCTTTTCTTACATGCTAATCAAACAGGGTGTGCGAAACAGACATAGATCATCTCCACACTATTTTATAAGAGTTAATCCGGGAGATAATAACATCCCCTCTGATGATCTATGATGCTAAGTTATTCATCTTCCAACAAAACATTACATAATTAGTATATGGTTTTATGTTATTTTATATTATATTTGTACATATTTTGTTTTGTTTTCTCTTCATTGTAAATAATCTTTTTATGTATGTATGAAATGAGGACCTACTTGGGTAGCAGTGCTGGACACTGAAGTATTTTACCATTGAATTTCTAGTTAGTACAAGGATACTTTTGTTTGTCAAGTTGTTTGGAAGCTATCTGTTTTTCGGTCCAATATAAAGTGCATGTAGTATTCAGCCCTGTCATGATATAACTCAACAGGACATCAGTAAATAGTCACGGATCGTTCCCTGATCGATTGCATCTATAGTATCAATCTGAATAATATGCACACATTTTTCGAGTTTAGCTTTATAAAACTCTGGGTGGAGTTGTATACAATTATCACAGAAGTTGAAATCAATCGGATACGGTGTATGTACATGTATGTATTATTTTAGTATGTTGACATTGTTTGAAGGGTTAACTTTTTCCTGTGCCATCTCGGTTTTTAATGTTAGTTGTGTGTCACAACAGCCATTACAATGGGTCATGCTGTTGCCGCATGAGACTACCAATGCCCATTCTAAACCTGCTCTTTTTCAAACATGTCAGGTGCTATTAATCGCACATAGTTTCAGATCTTAACGACATTTCATTAGAAAGATCAAGGAGTTATCATACTTATCGTAATAACTCCTTGGAAAGATTATCATCCCTGCCTCAAAAATCGTTGATTTTACCCTCAATATATATAACATAGATAGCATTTGTCCCAGTCCCATCTACAATTTTATATTCACGGGGGGGGGTGGTTGTAGGCAAGTCCTCTCATGGCGTCCTTGTTTGGCGCTGTATAGAAAATCAGGGAGTTAAAAATTTGCATGAGGCCCAATTAAATTTAATTATAAATTAGTATGTATTGGAATTATTGGAAATAATGTACGGCTTCCCAACTTCTGGGGAGCTGGGACATTGCTATTCCTCTTTGTCCCGTCTTCTAAATTCCAATATTTGTATTTAAGCGTTCATACATTTAAAAATTAGTATGTATGGGAATTATTGGAAATAATGTAATGGTGGTGTTTCCCAAATATTTCATCTACGGATGAATTTCCAATTTTCATTATTGCTTTGAAGGTTTGACCAATAAAGGTCAAAGGTCAATGAACTCTACAACATAACAATGCAGTAATTCATGATGATGAATGTATTTAATATGTTGTGTAATTAGGGATTTGGAATCCCTTACCATCCAGCAGTTCAATTGATTTAATATAATAAATTCGCTATGCCAGCGATATGCATGCTATGCACATTTACTTGTTTTTGTATTTAATTCTACGGTCTGGAGACAATGCTTTCTGTATTGTATTGTATTGTATAGTCCCGTTTGACTATTCAGGATTATTTACCGCAGCCCCTTTCATCACTGGAATTGGATACAGATATTTTCCTACAATTACTGCCTAGGAAAACTAGAAAGCGTATCCTAGAAACTGGTCAGTCTAAGGGAATCCTTGCACTTGATGTCCTCGACATCATGCAGAAAAGCCTCAAACAATTAGGCACAAGACAAATGTAGCACCAACATTTCCACTTTTACAGTAAACTTGCGAAGAAGTGTACAGTACAGGTCACAAAGTTCTGGCCAAAATATGAGTGATTCACTTCAGCTTGCGAGGCTTATGTTATTCACACATGATGATGGGATAGCCTCACCCACAATTCATGCATTTTTAGTTCATGGGTTTTCAGAAACTTATTGTTAACTTTGTATCGCTGTTTATGTTTGAGATCAAATAAAAAAAGTTCTAAACCTTAAAAAAATCACTGTTGGGTAGAAGCCAATTTCGTACATTCTTAATTTTGAATGTGATTGTAAAATAATGATTTTCATATTGTAGGGCCTATGCAATCTTTTGTGGTATTTTGTTGTCAGTTTTCAGAATTTTATCTTTAAGGGGACCATGGACGTATAATAAAATTGTTATCAAATAAAAAATTATGGTTTGAAATATTGGTACAAAAAAGTTATTACCCCCTTAATTTCCCCAAAAAAGTGAAACCGCCCCCCCCCCCCCCATTTTTTTTTATTTCTAAAAAGATCAACCACATTCGTTTTTCTTTCTCTAAATAAAGTGTAAAAATCAATCAGAAGAAAACATTTAATTTAAAAGTATTCGTTTTTCTTAATCCGTTTTCATATAAGAAAAACGAAATAAACAAGTGTATTCGTTTTTCGTTCATCAACCAGAATTGTAACCAAAAGGCAATAGAAAAACCTAATTTGATCTTGTAGAAGAAAAACGAATAAGGTTGATATTTTGAATTGTTCTAAGTTGAAAATGAAGTGATAAATACGAATGTTACAACAACTAAATTAATCATATAAATTGTTTTCATTATGAACCTTTCAGAAATTAGAGTCGGAAAAAAGAAAAATGACCACACATATCCTGTTCTGATTTACCTAGATGCAAAATGAAATATGAAAAACAAACTTTTAAATGACCTTTTCGTTTTTCTTGATTGAAAATGGGTCAGAAAAACGCCTGATTGTATTAAAGTCCCAAAACGATTCTTATAGTGTTTGTTATTTTGTTCTTGATCGAATTAAAAGAAAAACGAATGCAGTAATATTTTTGTTTTTCTTGTTTTGAAAATAAAGTTAGAAAAACTAACTCTTAAAATTTAGGTTTTTCTCTTGCTTACTTACCATACAAGTGTTTAAGAAACGAAAAACGAACGTAGTTGACTCATATCGTTTGACTTACATTTTTCTACTGTTTGTTTTTTGTATTTGAGTTAGTAAAACGAATCATTAACATACATGGCAATTTTAATTTTTCTTGTTTCAAAATGTATCAAGAAAAACGAATGTTTGAAACAAGATCAATATAGGTTTTTCTATTGCCTTTTGGTTACAATTCTGGTTGAAGAATGAAAAACGAATACACTAGTTTATTTCGTTTTTCTTATATGAAAACGGATTAAGAAAAACGAATATTTGTATTTATTTATTTTTCTTCTGATTGATTTTTACACTTTATTTAGAGAAAGAAAAACGAATGTGGTTGATCTTTTTAGTTTTCCTTAGTTGAAAATAGAAGAATAAAAACGAACCTTAAAAATTCTAGTTTTTCTCTTGTTTGTTTTTTCTACTGTGACAGTCAAACGGAAAATGATCCTATTTGTGATTTTTGCTTACCGTGCTGAAAACGAAATAACGAAAAACGATTGTCCGGTTATATACACGGACCCCTATTATATACGTATGCTCTGTAAACTTGCCGTCGATAACATTGGCGTAGCCAGGGGCGGGGGGGGGGGGGGGGCAATGATAGTTGTATATCCCAGCCACTTTATCTCAGTTGGTCCCCGTCATGCAGGTCCGAACTGGGCAGGGCTGTTTGCAAATTATATAATCCAAAAGCTTGGAGGAGGCACTCGGGCACCCCTTCCTTGGAACTTACATAGATAGATAGACATTGCATGAGCAGTGGCATGTCCAAAGGAGGGGGCACGCACCCCCACCTTTGACTATCATTCGGCGGTTTTACTTAATTTCCAAGACGCAAGCAGTCGGGGAATCGTAAGTAAATTAATATAAGAAGAGAGCGCATTATGACCATGAATATCATTTAAAATGTCCGTTTAAAACCAAAATGTACCTTAATTATGGCACAATTCATATAAATAAAGTTAACAATTTTGCTGTCAGCCTTGGACAAGAGAAACGATAGTCTTGATCCACTCTCAATCTCATTTGCCCCACGGATTACCACATCCTATCCAATTTCCATAAAAATAGCACTATTTTCGCGCGTGCGCATGTAGTACAGGGATATCATTTTAGAAACCCATTTAAAACCAAAACGTACCTTAGTTAACTATAGCCAGATTCGGGTATATCAAAAAGATTTCGCGCGTTACGCGCGCATGAGTTTTCAGGAGAAATAAACAAAATCGTGTCAAGTCATTCAGGGTTATTGAGAACTTACCACCCCCCCCCCCCCTCCCCCCCCCCCCCCCCCCCCCCCCCCCCCCCCCCCCCCCCATCCTCCACGTCCACCAGGGAAATTCTGCACGTGGTACTGGGGGAACCGTATGCACGAGAAATTAAGCATATAGGCTTAATGCATAGCTGATCAATAATAATTTCACAAATATAAAACTTTGAGTTGCAAGTTAGTGTTCCTTATAAACGTAATTGTTTATGTTAACACCTATGACGAAGTCTTTGGTCTATTCAATAATGTTCCACTAAAGTGGAAATTCCCCTTGTTTGTAAAATCAGTGAAATCACCCAAATCAAACTGCTTCTTATATGGTCCTTTGTCCAAAAGTGTCAAACTCAAATTAACTTATTTTCTGTATAAAATGTAAAACGATGAATCCAACGGAACCAGGAACAAAACACACCAAGGATCAGAAAACTGATACAAGAGGATATCTCGAAAATGTAAAAATGCTAAGAGTAAAGTAATAGCAAGATAGGCTATACCAACAGGGTGTGGGGAAACGGGTAATAACAAGGGAGAATAACGCGATAAAACAGATAAATAGGGCCTAACAAAAAAACAATAACACACGGAAATGCA